>BSBK01001632.1:0-511215 GCA_027943335.1 Chamaecyparis obtusa
ATATATATATATATATACATATATATATATATATATATATATGTATATACATATATATATATATATATATATGTATATATATATATATATATATATATATATATGTATATATATATATATATATGTATATATATATGTATATATATATATATATGTATATATATGTATATATATATGTATATATATATATATATGTATATATATATATATATATATATATATATATATATGTATATATATATATATATATATATATATGTATATATATATATATATATATATATGTATATATATATCAATCCCTTTTAGTCATTATTATAATTACGTTCAGACTCTTTTCCCCCTTATTAAATTAATAATTATGTATTAATAATATACCTCTATTAGGTATATTATATATAATATATACGATGTTTTATATCTCAGTATATATTATGTATTTGTGTCACTTGAAGCTATGAATTAATACTTTGATAACTTAGGCTTCACACACCTCAAAGAACTATCTAATTTATCTAAAAGAAATGAATTAAAACTTGAGCTTTATAATTATAATGTTTTCTATGAAACATAAATGTTACTGTGACATTAAATACCCATCGTGAAAGGTGTATATATTAAATTTAAAAATTATGACCCAAAGAACATATAATAAGTAACACAAATGTTACATACTATATATTCTATTAGTTGATAATCAATAACATAAATTACTTATAAATTGAATTAAATAAATCTTCAAAGAGGTATTAATTAATAATTATTTAATATATAAAATACTCATTCCCTATTAAATGTATAATTTAATTGTTAATTATTAAGCAAATAAATCTTAAGATGAATTAATAAATTAATAAAGCAAATCTTAATATAAAAGGTTATTAATTAACAAGTAAATATAATATAAATTTCTTTATATCATATACTATATAATAAATAATTAATAAATAAATAAAATTTTAAAAAAAGTTTTAAAACAAAAAAATTTAATAAATTTAATATATAATAACAATTAAAGTTGATCCCCATTGGGGAAAGGCTCGTCGGGGCCCGCCTGCCCTGGGAGCGGGTACCCTGCCAAGGTCTATTTGCCTCGGCAAGGCAGGTACCCTACTATGGTAGGACCCGCCTGCCGAAGGCAGGGCAATACCCTGTAATGGCAAGGCCCGCATGCGCCTAAGGCACAGGCTTAGGGGGTCAACCCCTTCCCTTATATATATGTGTATATTGTTTAAATAACAATTAAAGTTGATCCCCATTGGGGAAAGGCTTGGCAGGGCTCACCTGCCCTGGCAACAGGTACCCTGCCATGACAGGGTTCGTCTACCTCGGTAGGGTAATGCCCCTGCTATGGCAAGGCCCGCATGCACCTAAGGCACGAGCTGGGGGGGTCAAACCCCTTCCCTTATATATATATTATTTTGATTTTATTTATTTATTTTTAAACATAGTTTGCAACATTTTTTTAAAGGGGCTAAAAAGGGGTTTCTTGGGTGGCGACCCAGTTGGATCCCACCCAATCTTCTACTTGCATCCTTGTTTCACCCCATAAATTCTATTTTATTGTATTTTTTTAATACAAGTGGAGGGTTAATATTAAATTAATGATTGTGTATTGTTTTTCGAGTGTATGGGGAATTTATTTCTTCCCCATATATTTTCCAGAGACTTGTAGGTCTCCATTTTGGATTTTTTTTGTCTCTCAACATATTTTTTGATTGCTTCACTATGTTTTATTTTTTATGCCAAATGAGGGTTTAATTTTTTTATTTTATTGCACAAGCTCACATAATAACACTTTTCTATTGACTACAATAACTTATTAAAACTCATAAATTTAATGTTTGCTTAACGAAACTAAATCATTTTAAAAATCTATTTACTTATTATCAACTTCATAATACACAACTACACATGGTTCCAAAATAACTTATTTTTTATAACAAATGCTACTATTAACTATTCCTTGGAGATTCAATACAATGGAGTAATAAGAAAATGATGCAAACTTTAATTTTCTTGATCTCAAAATGGACTTCTCATATTTCTTTTGAAAAAATATACATCTTTCAACAATAAATCCATTCAACAATGACCAAAAATCACTTCTTTCAATAACATATTAAATACATCAAATTTAAAACTTGCAACAATCAAGATTGGAATGTTTTCCCAATACAAGTGACAACAAACAACATCGGCATGAGGAGTTCTTCAAGCTTTTCCCAATATTTGTTTGATCTTAAAAACCTACAACAAAAAGGAGCATAATCATGGAGTGCTCACCTCCCATCCTAGGTCTCTAAGAGACCACCCCCGAGCTTGGAGAACCATGGCTAAACAGGATTACATACACACACAAATGAGCAAAAATGTATTTACACAAAAAAATGATAATAAACTCCCACAAAACATGGCTTCACAAAGAGTCACCTATGGACCAATAGAAGAGGGTGAAGGTGGGATTTTCAAAGAGGAGATCGCCATATCAAAACAACAACAAGCATAAGATTTCCAAGCCTTCCAAAGGCTACATTAATACATTTTCATTCTAACAACTTCACTTCTTATTGCCCTAAATGCAAAAAAAACATGTATGGCTTCATAGAGCCCATACTTCATGAAATTCCTCTCTTCTCCAAGAGAAGAGGCTCTCAACCTCTATGGAAAGGCCAACTAACCCCTTCCCCCAATGCGACTACTTTCCTCCCAAGGGTGAGTGATGCCTTGTACACCCATGAAAAACATACCAATAAAAAACAACAAGAAAATAATGCAAAATTATCATATTCCACACATACACAACATCAACAACAATTTACATAACAAGAAATGCATACCATCTTTCATATTCATTTTACATTACAACAACTACACTAAAAATTTCAAGAACATCTCCTTCATGGAAAGAGTACCAACCTTGAGCCAATGCAAATGGAAAATGGGGTTTGAGAAGAGCCTTTTTTCCTTTTCTTTGTCTTTTTCTCCAACTCCAAAATTCTAAGTGTCTCTAAAATTAGAGAGTGAGTGAACACCCACTAAGTCTCACAAAGCCCTCTAAAAAGGCCTCCAAAATCCTACTCACCCTCTAGCAATTAATGTGAGTTGACTACTAGTCCTTGGCCTTACTTCTTTTTCCCCTCTCATAATGGTGAGTTTAACTAGGAGTGTGAAACAAGTCAAGTGCATGTGGCATTCTCCATTTTTTCCAATTTTGAATAGTAGCCTTTTTGGAGTGCCATAAATGAGATCTAGACCCTCCTTTAGGAAAATCTAGCCCCTAACTCATGGTACCCCCACATGGTTAGCTTATTTTGGCTAAAAAGGCACCCTAGGGTCACTTTTACACCCTCTAAAGGTCAACTAGGGTTTGAATTCGAAATTCAATTTGATGGGGACCCTACAACATCTATAATCAAGTGGTTAAACTTAGGTATCTTACTAGGTTGGGTATCTCTTGCCAAATCCTAATTGACATGTCACTATCTAGATAGGCATCATAAGTGTCAAGTGACACCATAAAATACACTTCACATTACAAGTGACATGTCTAAATAACAAAAATGAATTTAATCTAATAACATACATACAAATTATGTTTACAATAAAAACACATTACAATGAGGTTTCAATCTCTTCAATAGATTAAACCTTGGCTTTCACAATTGTACATAGGTTTAGCCATGATTATCCAAATAGTTCCATGGTTTTCTTTCCTGCACACTAAACTCAAGCATTAGTAGTCCAAGGAAAAATCACATATAAGTATATAACAATTCAATATTACATAATTGAAGATATTATTCAACATGCGTAATTTAAATTCTAGGTACACTTTCCATTTCTAAGATAATGTTTATACATAGTACTTGTAGAATTCTAACATCATGATATATTCATCAATAATGTTTCTTAAACTCAAAGCATGACTCATGTAACAATTAAATCTAACCATGATTAAGTCTTTCTCATCAAAATACATATCTAAGCATGTATAACATAATTCAACAAGTAAGATCTAGATCCTAATCAACATCACAAGTAAAATCCACATAATATAAATCATCATAAGACATAAATAACATGAGTCATTTTCAAATCGATCATAAGTGTATCAAAATCTAAAATCATAAAGTATCAAAATATGAATGTCTCAACAATGTTATGATAGGTCGAGGTGGGACCTCACAAGAGTCCACTTATTTTATTATCCAATGAAGAGAAAATTATAGTTTGACACTATTTCACATTATACTGCCACTTATATATAGGCTCTTTAGGTAGTTTACAATGTTGGTTAACAAGTTAACCATAAAAAATACTTAACAAGTCAACCTAGGGAAATGTTTGACAATTCAACTCAAGAATGCTTGATGAGTTAACCCCCCCAAATTTTTTTGGGGGCATTTCCTTGAACCCCATACAATAAATGGAAACTATACAATACTTGTCTGATTAGCCACCACAAACCAACAATTTATTCTTGGTAAAATAAGCTCAAATTTCTAGGGGATGTCGAGGAAGGTGAAAAGAAGTGGGAGAAGAAAATATAGGTTGTTGTGAAGTCAAAAAGGGTCCTGAAAGATGAAAATAAATGAATAGGTCCTAGGTGAGGCAATGAATGATTTAATTGAAGGGAAAATAGAGGACAACACTTATAAATAAGGGATAACCTTGAGTTTTGAACAAATAATGTTAATTTGAAGGTCTGATGAGTGCTAGAAGAAGGTTAAATCAATGTGGGAACCCATACACTAAAATTAGGATAAAAATGAACACCTATTAAGGGTGCTTACTTTTTAGGATGATACATTTAGCCCCCACTTTAGTGGGAGTACGAGTCCACCTCATGCTCACAATAAAGTAGAAGAAAGAGAGAAAGAAAAATGATAATCATGGGAAAACTACAAGGAGATAATATATCGCTAAGTTTAATGACATAAGCTCCCAAACAAAGAATATTAATGTGTACATCCATATGAAAGGATACATAAGAAAACAAAAAATTCCTAGAGCTTACTAAGATCCCAAGTCAACTAGTTGAATATACCTTGCTAGATTAAATGTCTCAACCACTAGTATCATACTTAGAAAGCTATTGCAAGAGAACAAGCGATCACTTAAAAAAAGAAAGAGAACACATAAAGATAAGATAAGAATCCACTATACAACCAAATAGAATAGTGTATTATGTTATGGAATCATGGAGGAGAGAAAATAAAATCATGGATAACACGGGCTAGACAATTATGTTGCACTAGGTGATCCATGATAGATAGATGTGAGAGAGAGAAGAAAGGGGAAATGGTCTAGAAAATTGTATTATTCTAGTTCCACCCATCAAAGAGAGTGTAAAAATGGATTTGATGGTCTAGAACATTCTAGTCAACTCATAAACATTAATGTAAATAAGAGGTTGAATGGTCTAGCAAGTTGTGTTACACTAGTCAAACCATGAAAAGAATAGGTCAAATGGTTTAGAAAATTGAATTATTCTAGTCAACCAATCCTAAAAATGTATACAAAGGAGAGGTCAAATGGGCTAGAAATTTGTGTTATGCTAGTTCAACCAATCCTAAAGATGTGAAAAGGAGAGTGATATGGCCCTAAAAATATGTGTTATGCTATTGTACTCTACCTATCATGTTGAAAGTAAACAAAATATTTTCAATAAGGAGGCCACATATGCCCACCCCTTAAGATGGTAAATAAGTACTATTTTGACATCTTAAAGAAAATATCAACAAGGATAAATCACTTTTAACACCAAGAAGGTATCCACAAGCAACACCTAGTCCAAGCCAAAGAGGTCACAAATCCTATGATGTCAAGAAAGTGACAAATGAAAATGGATACCATGAAAGGAGTCTAAAAGGGATCCTTTTGAAGGATGTTGAAAAGAGATCATGAATAAGAAGGGAAGAATACAAACCTTCCCCATTTCTAGACCTAAAGAGATTCTCTTAGGAAGGATGACACAATTTTAGTCTCCAAGGTAAGGGATTTGTTTACCATGGAGCCCAATTGCAAAAAATAAAGAGGATATGATAAAGGATGCATATCTATTGTATAGAAGAAAATCCTTAATGTAAACCAACATATCTACGTAATATTGGATATCACATAATATAAAAATATCGTTGAATCAAGGGAAAAGTGGATCCTTGGAGAGGATGAGAGAGATTGATATAATACCCTTGCCCCCAAGTGTGGAGACAAGGATAAGGAGAAAGATTACCTATTATTTTACTCATAAAGTATTATTGCACCATGCATGATAATGAGCCTCCAAGTACAAACTAACAATGTTACATAGTGTGGAACATTAACTCATTGCGACATGTTATGTGAATAATGTAATTATCAAAGAGTTGTTGAATTTTATAATGTAATTATTTACATTCATTATTAGAGTGGTCATGATATTGGTGATACATGTAGAAAGGAAGATTCATAAGATTTTAACTATGCTTATTTTTTTGTTTAGGGCGAGTAATCACCTTAGCATGAAGAAGGTTAGGAAAAATGATTTCTTGATTAAAGGTAGATATATAAGAAGTATTGGATAATAAAGGAGATGATTTTGACAAAAAAAGGAGACTCCAAATGCTTCAATAGGTTTCTTACTATTCTCAATGCTTTGTTGCACACATCCTAGACCATATTTGAGATTGGGAGCTAAATTGTCTTGAGAATTAGGTTGAACCAATGACACACTAGGTCCCTTGAAGAATCTCGTGTTTTCATTAGGAAGTTTGTATTCACCCAAAAAAATATGGAGTAAATTCTAATGACCCCCAATCGTCATCTAAAAGGGCACTTGTAGGAGAAGAAGTATATTTAGGAGGAGATGTTATTTGTTCAAATGTTTTAGGGATAGAAGGAGAATCATGTTAAGTTCGTAAGAAATGATTAGGTCTATCATCAGCAAGAAGTGTGTACATCAAATTATTGTATATGAACTTCACTCTATGATGAAGAGTTGAAGGAACATCATGCATGGTGTGTAACCATGGCCGCCCTAAGAGAATATTATAGTTAAGAGTATCAGGCATGACATTAATATGTGTAGATAAGATAACCAAACCTACCTTAATAGGCAATGTGATAATACCCAATATTTTCTTAGCAACATTATCAAAGCCACGAATAGGAACAAAATCAGGTTTAATAGTTGAAACATCATCTTTGATCTCATGCAACATGTCCATGCTACAAATATTTAATTCATGCCCATTGTAAATTAAGGTCTTATGAATGAGATTACCATTGATAAGGACAATCACCATAAGTGCATCATGTTGATCTTGCATTTCTTTACAAGGTAACTCATCTAGATAAAACATAATTTGAGGTTTGTTGATAGTCACATTCATGCATTCCAAAATGAAAGTGATATTATCTCACATAGGAGGTTGGACATACACATTTCATAATGCTTGTTGTAATGCTTCATGATAAGTACAGGAGGCTTGAAGAAGCTCCCAAAGAGATATCTTGGCAGGAGTAGCATGGAGTTGTTCTACTAAATTATACTCCTTTCCAAGATTTTTAGGAAGACAGGGTGGAGGAGGAAGCACTAGTTGAGAAGGAGGAAGAGAAGGAGGAACAAATGAACTTGTAGGTTGTCTATTGTTTCTTGTGTTACAAGTATGGGAAGTTGCATGATAGTCAAGTTATTGAGCACCTTTCACCACAATGATCATTTTTTTTTAGGTTGAGGGTTATTTTGACAAAGATGAACAACAACCTTAGGTTTTTCATTACCCAAAACATTGACAACATTGACTTGATCAAGCTCTTGATTTTTCATGGATTCATCACTAGAAGGGAGAGCATTAAGGGAATTAGTAATGATATTATCCTCTTCTTTCAAGGTGTCCTCATGAGTAAGACAACTTTTATAATGGAGAGTAGGGACATACATTAATGCTTCATCTATAAAGGGGATGTCAAATGAAGGAAATGTATTAATAATGTCTTCCTCTTGCTCTAAAATATCCTCATAAAGGGGGTATATCTTAAGAGAAGGGTAAACATCAATCATGAATGCATTATCTTCAAAGGAAGAAAAATAAATGTCAACCATTATATCATCTTCTTCTACCAAGGTTGTTTTATGAGGGAGATAATAGTCAACATTATCATCTAGTGGTTCATTCCAAATAGGAGAATTATCAAGGACAGGAATATATCTAGATAAATAAAGCACACCTTAGGAGAGGAATAATCATGACTCACTAAATCTTGATCCCTAAAGGGGGAGGAATCAAAAACAATAGAAGGTGAAGTATCATTATCCTTAACCAAAGTATCTTCATAGATAAGTTTTATATTAGGAGAAGAGTTAACATCAATCCTTAACCCTTCTCCCCAAAGAGGAAGATCGTTGAGAGAAAGGATAAAATAATCTTCTTGCTCTATTATATCCTTATAAGGTGATATAAGAGATGACAAAGATGTTGGAAACTACAATTGAAGAAATTTTTGTATTTTCATTGATGTCAAACCTTAACTGGTAAGACAATTGCTATCTAAGAAAGTGCTATATCTATTGATTGATGAGAAGGATTAGGGAAAGGGTGATAACAATAGAAACTAGAGAAAGGTTGAGTTATTTTATACTTCAATGAGTACTTGATTATGTGGCACAATGATAAGATAATGTATTGTTTTATCTAAGTAAGAAGCAAGACTAAACAAGTAGGCTTAACCGAGCACAAGTGAAGAAATCTAGTTTAAGTTGAGTGATGTTAGTATCGACCGAGAGCCAATATATACTAAGGAAATTCATTGTTGACCAAACATCAATTTATTGTCGAGTGCCAACATAAGCCGAGGAAGACAATTTGAAGAGATGACTGAGTTATGTAGTGATGATCGAGGAGTTGAACACAGTATTGACCGAGCATCAGTAATTTACATTTGAGGAAGAATTCAGATTCCTAGCCGACATAGTTGAATTCTTGGATTATGTAAATCATTTTGACTTTATTAATAGAGTGTATGGAGCATTTAATGCATAGTAAACCATTTTATTTTGATTCCAATAAAGATATTGAAGATGTTTCTAGAGGGATGGATGAAGAACATAAATGTTGGAAGGATTTGATGAATCCAACCTAAACCTAAAATCTAAGGAGGAGATTAAGCGGCAAAAAAAAGGAGATCTATCTATTGAAGAGATATAAAGGAAAACCTAAGTATGAGGTTGAAAGAGGATGCTAGAGTTGTTGATGTTATTGACTGATAAGTCTAAGCAAAAAGGCTAAAGGTGAAGGAGTTGATCAGAGTTGTGATTGCTTGAAGGGATTTCTAAGAAGATTAGTGATGGAGATGGAAATGGTACTCAGTTAGTAAGCCAACATATATGTGCAAATTGGATCTATTATTTGCAAAGTGAGTTGTATGTTTTTCAGATCAAATACTACTGCTACTTTCTAACCATTGCATTAGTCTAAATCCTTTAATCAAGGTTGACCTAACAGTCATTGTATAAATCCTTTAATCAAGGTTGCATTCTAATGGAATGTACTTAAGTCCTCTAACAAGGCATGCTCCTAATATGGTGGTTGAAATCCTTTAACAGGGTCACACCTAATAATGTGTTTTGTAAACCTTTGACGGGGTTGGATTTTCACATAACTTACTTCAAAAGAGTGAAAATATCAGTAACATGTTACAAAGTGGTTTTTCCCAAATTGGGTTTCCACTATAAATCATGGTGCCAAACTTGTGTGAATGTTTTGGTGTGAACATTTATGTGTTTTGCAAGTTAAATACTATTGGATAGTGGATGACATTGTTATATATTTTTGGTATAAATTTTGTAATGACCGATTAAAGTTGGTGATTAGATCTGGGATTGTTGAAGTGCTTAAAAGTTGAATTGATACATCTGGACCTAAGAACAATGAATTCACCCCCCCCCCCTCCTCTCTATTGTTC
The DNA here is from genome assembly GCA_027943335.1 of Chamaecyparis obtusa. Classification (NCBI taxonomy): domain Eukaryota; kingdom Viridiplantae; phylum Streptophyta; class Pinopsida; order Cupressales; family Cupressaceae; genus Chamaecyparis; species Chamaecyparis obtusa. Next base: position 9,949 of record BSBK01001632.1, read on the forward strand.
TAAATCATATTAAAAATTGGTATCAGAGGTTAAAGGTACTTGAAGCTAATGATCAAGATGTATAAAAAGGAGGTACCGAAGTTGAATAAGGAGAACTTCCCTGCATGGCAAAGTCTGATGAAACTGCATCTAGCTGGTATTGGTGACTCAACAAAATATTATGTTGAACATGACTATGCTACACTTGTTGCACCTTTGACTATCAAGGACATGAGAGCTAAACAGGAACACAACCAAGCAATGTTGGAGATTGCATCTACCTTAAGCTATCCTGAATTTGAAGACATTAAAGATTGCACAAATGCAAAGAAAATGTGGTACACTCTTGCAAATATCTATGGTGGTGATGCAAATGTCCTAAGGAAAAAAGCTAAAAGCCTTAGAGGTAAGTTTGATGAAATGAAAATGCAAGAAGGTGAAAATATTGCTCAATATTGTGGTAGAATCAAGGAGGTATTAAATGCTATTAGAGGAGCTAATGGAACTATTGATGATGAGACTATTATTAGAAAGGTAATGAGAACTTTGCTTCTTATATATTCCATCAGAATTTCAGCAATTCAAGAATCTAGATGCAACCCTGATAATCTTGTTGGTAAGCTTACTGCTTTTGAGCTTTCTAACTATGATAACTACATTGTTGCTAATGTTGAATTTGCATTCAAGTCACAAATGGTTTTGCATTAGTTTAAGAGGGAAAAATAAAAATTTATAAGTGATCTTGAAAGTTATAGTGACACATCTAATGAGGAACTAGAGGATCTTGAAGCTCTTATGGCCAGAAGATTGAAAAGAGGAAAAGGAAAATATAAAGGTAAACTTCCTATCATATGTTTTTCATGTAACAGAGTTGGCCATATAGCTGTAAGACATCCTGATGGGAATGATAAGGATGAGGAAAGAGAAAGCAAGTACAAGGATAAGAGAGAAAATAGAGATTACTGAAGGTACAAGGACTACAAGGATAAATGTAAGAAATCATGTTATATTGCTAAATAAGAAATTGACACTGATAATGATGATTTTGAAATTTAAGTAGTTTATGTTGCTATGAAAGATGACTCTGATGAAGATGAGAAAATTGTGCTTGTTTCTTATGTGAGCAAAGGTGATAAATGGATTATTGATAGTGGTTGCTCACATCACATGACTGGTGACAAAAGTAAATTTGATACCCTAGATCATTACAAAGGTAGAAGTGTTAAGTTTGGTAATGATGCACCATGTCATGTAAAGGGTAAAGGATTGATTAAGCTAATTGATAAGATCACTTGTGAAATTGCTTATTAGGTTGAAGGTCTTAACTATAATTTGCTAAGTGTTGCACAACTTAATAGCACTGGTTACCAAGTGGAGTTTCATCACATAAAGGCTAAAATATTTGATGCCACTGGTGAATTAATTGGAAGTGGAGAATGAACTAGAGATAATTTGTTCTATCTAGACCTATCTGAAGAGACATGCTTGATTGCACAAATTGATGATGTATGGTTATGGCATAAGAGGCTGTGTCATGTTAATTTTGACAATTTGATAAATATTAGTAAAAAGAAGAAAGTTAGAGGTTTGCCAAGATTGAGGAAACCTAATAATGTGATGTGAAAACAATGTCAGTTGGGTAAAATGACAAAGTCTAGTTTCAAGAGAAAGAATTTTACTTCTAAAAATGTTTTAGATCTAGTTCATACTGACCTTTGTGGACCTATGGGTGTACAAAGCTATTGTGGTGCTAAATACTTTATTCTGTTTGTTGATGATTGCACTAGGATGATGATTGTAATGTTTTTAAAAGAAAAATCTGATACATTTTAGTTGTTTAAGTGGTATTTGGCCAAGGTTGAAAAAGAAACAGGTAGAAACTTGAAATGTCTAAGATCTGACCGAGGTGGAGAGTTTATATCAAATGAGTTCAATCTATTTTGCAATGATAGAGGAATCAAGAGACATATGTCTGCACCTAGAATAGCTCCACAAAATGGTATAGCTGAGAGAAGAAACATATCTATCATGGATTGTGCAAGGATACTAATGATTGAGAAAAATGTTGCACAAAAGTACTAGAAAGAAGCTGTGAGTACAATTGTTTATACTTTAAATCAAGTAAAAATAAAAAAAGGTACAAATGTTACACCTTATGAATTATGGCACGGTTATGCACCTATTGTAAAATGCTTTAGAATATTTGGGAGAAAATGCTATATATTAAAAGATAATAGGAATGGAAAGTTTGGCAAAAAAAGTGATGAGGGCATATTCCTAGGTTATTCCACAAAGAGTAAATCTTACAAGTATTTGAACTCTAACACTAACAAAATTATGGAAAGTGTAAATGTGAAATTTGACGAATATGTAGAGAAAAATGAACAAGTAAGCAAAAGAGAACCTGAAGATTATAGATCTTTTGTCTATATAGAAGAAGGAGAGACGAGTAACACACTTGCACCTGATGCAGAGTCTCAGGTAAGCAATGTCAAGCATCAGGAAGGTAATGTCGAGCATCAGGAAGATAATGTCGAGCATCAAGAGGATGTTGTTAATCATCAAGAATAGGTTGCCGAGAAATCAGAGGTTGAATTTGATAATCTTACTGATGAACCTGAAGAGAGAGGAGAAAATAAATCTGAACATACTTTGGCACAGTATGTAAGAAGACATCACAAGCCTAAGAAATCATTAAAGATAAAGAAATTGGAGTTTTGACCAGAAGCAAGTTGAAAGATCCTACATGTTTATCATGTGAGTTTGAGCCTAAGACAACAAGGGAGGCATTAGAAAATGAAGATTGGATTCAAGCTATGAATGAGGAAATAGACCAAATTGAAAATAATGATACCTAGACTCTGGTGCCTAGACCAGAAAACAAAAATGTCATTGGAACAAAATGGGTATTCAAAAACAAGCTTATTGAACATGGACAAATCACAAGGAACAAAGCAACGCTGGTATGCAAGGGTTATGCAAAAGAACAAGGAATAGACTATGGGGAGACATTTTCCCCTATAGAAAGATTAGGAGTAAGAACTCTACTTGCATACGCTGCTTACAAAGATTTCAAGGTATACCAAATGGATGTCAAGTCTACATTTTTGAATGGTATATTAGAAGAAGAAGTGTACATTGAGAAACCTGAAGGATTTGTTGATCCAAACAAGAGAAATATGGTTTGTAAACTGAACAAGGCACTGTATGGATTGAAGCAAGCCCCTAGAGCATGGTATGAGAGGTTGCACAATTACTTGATACAGATTGGGTTTTCAAGAACAAATGACAACATCAATCTATACATGAAAGATGAAGAAGGTAAAGGGATTTTGTTAGCTAATTTTTTTGTAGATGATATCATATTTGGAGGACAAGATGCCCTGTGTAAGAAATTTTCAAATGAGATGCAAACTGAGTTTGAAATGTCTATGTTTGGTGAGATAAAATTCTTTGTTGGTTTGCAAGTCTACTAGATGGAAAAAGGTATTTTTATCACATGATCTAAATATGTCAAAGAGATACTGAAAACCTTTGGTATGGAGGATTCAAGGCTAGTAAGTACTCCCATGGCTACTGGATAGAAACTATCTAAAAATGATGATACTGCTAAAGTGAACCAAACTCTGTATAGATCCATGATTGGAAAGCTGCAATATGTTGTTCACAGTAGACTAGAGATAGCTCTAGCAGTTGGGATTGTGGCAAGATTCTCTGGTAATCCTAAGGAAAGTCATATGATGGATGTGAAGAGAATAATAAGATATTTGAAAGGGATAGAAGACTATGGACTATATTACAAGAAGCATAAGAAATTTGAACTGAGAGTCTACACTGATGCAGATTGGACAAGAAATGTTGATGACAAAAAAAGTACTAGTGGTGGAACTTTATTTCTTGGACAGAGATTAGTTTCCTCGAAAAGAAAGAAACAAAATTTCATTTCCCAATCCACAGTTGAAGTCGAGTATGTGGCATCTACAGTGAACTATTCAAACCTAGTATGGATTAAGCAATTGTTGAAAGGCATGAAAGAGGAAATCACTGAACCAGTTGTCATATACTGTGGCAACATAAGTGCTATCAACATATCAAAGAACCTAGTGATACACACAAAGACCAAATATATTTCCATCAAGTATCATTACTTGAGGGAATTGGTACAAGATAAAGAGGTGAGAATGGAATATGTGAATACAAAGGAACAACTAGTAGACATATTCACAAAAGCTTTACCTAAGGATGCTCATGAATATCTTAGAGGTAAATTAGGGGTGCTTCTCCTAACTGAGGCTGCCTAGTCAAGCTATGAGCACTGCATCAAATGTGCTGCATAGAGTATCTAGCAAATTGATGCAAAAAATGTCACACTTTAGGAGCGGCCTAGAGTTGTGAAAAGTACAAAAAAGCTGATAATCAGTCATAAGAAAGATGATAGAGGGAGAAATATTATTACTAAATTGACAAGATGATATCTACATCTGAAATATGCAAGTTCTAGATATTGCTTTGGCATTATTGTCAAAGAGGGAGAGATTCAAATGAAAACACATAAAAGAGGAAGTAATTCAAAGAATCAGAGGAAAAGAGACACATAAAATATTCAAAGGGAGTAACTATGTGGATGGTCAAGTAGGCTAGGCTAAGTGATTTAGAATCAGAATGAAGCTAAGGATATTACAAATGTTTTTGATACAAAGACAAGTTTTGGATTGGTTGGTGAATCATGTGTTATTCATATGGTGTTGCCATCAATGCCAAAGAGGGAGATTGTTGGAAACTGCAATTGAAGCAATTGTTGTATTGTCATTGATGTCAAACCTTAACTAGTAAGATAATTACTCTCTAGGAAAGTACTATATCTATTGATTGATGAGAAGGATTAGGGAAAGGGTGATAATAATAGAACCTAGAGAAAGGTTGATTTATTTGATACTTCAATGAGTACTTGATTATGTGGCACAATGATAAGATAATGTATTATTTATCTAAGAAAGAAGCAAGATTGAACAAGTAGGATTAAACGAGAAAAAGTGAAGAAATCTAGTTTAAGCTGAGTGATGTTGGTATCGACCAAGAGCCAGTATATGTCAAGGAAATTCAGTGTTGACCGAACATTAGTTTATTTCTGAGTGACAACATTAACCGAGGAAGACAGTTTGAAGAGATGACTGAGTTATGCAGTGATGACCGAGGAGTTGAACATAGTTTTGACCGAGCGTCAGTAATTTATATTTGAAGAAGAATTCAGATTCCTAGCTGACATAGTTGAATTCTTGGATTATGTAAATCATGTTGACTTTATTAATAGAGTGTATGGAGCATTTAATACACAGTAAACCATTTTATTGTGATTCCAATAAAGAGATTTAAGATGTTTCTAGAGGGATGGATGAAGAACATAAATGTTGGAAGGATTCAATGAATTCGACCTAAACCTAAAATCTACGGAGGAGATTAAGCGGTAAAAAAAAGGAGATCTATCTATTGAAGATATATAAAGGAAAACCTAAGTATGAGGATGAAAGAGGTTGTTGGAGTTGTTGATGTTATTGACTGATAAGTCTAAGCAGAAAGGTTGAAGGTGAAGGAGTTAATTAGAGTTGTGATTGCTTGAAGGGATTTTCAAGAAGATCAGTGATGGAGATTAAAATGGTTCTCAGTCAGTAAGCCAGCATATATGTGTGAATTGGATCTGTTATTTGCAAAGTGAGCTGTATGTTTTTCAGATCAAATACTACTGCTACTTTCTAACCATTGTATCAATCTAAATCCTTTAATCAAGGTTAACCTAACAGTCATTGTATAAATCCTTTAATCAAGGTTGCATTCTAATGGAATCCACTTAAGTCCTCTAACAAGGCACACTACTAACAAGGTGGTTGAAATCCTTTAACAGGGTCACACCTAACAGTGTGTTTTGTAAAACTTTGACAGGGTTGGCTTTTCACATAGGTCACTTTAGAAGAGTGAAAATATCAGTAACATGTTACAAAGTGGTTTTTTCCAAATTGGGTTTCCATTATAAATCCTAGTGTCAAACTTGTGTGAATGTTTTGGTGTGAACATTTCTATGTTTTGCAAGTTAAATACTGTTGGATAGTGGACTGCATTGTTATATGTTTTTGGTATACATTCGGTAATGACCGAGTAGTGTTGGTGATTAGATCTGAGATTGTTGAAGTGTTTAAAAGTTGAATTGATACATTTGGACCTAAGAACAACTAATTCACCCCCCTCTTTGTTGTTCTAAATCATATTAACAAAAGAAACATCACATATATTAAATTGATTCTTTTTAGTGGTAACATAATGTAAAGGCAAGTTGATGGGAGGATGTTGTTTTATTTGAAAAGTGATGGAATGGTTTTAGGATAATGCCCTAAAAAAATTTTGCAACATGAGAAGAAAGAAAGGAATGGATACAAATCAATGAAAAGTAACAATTCATGAAATGAAAGATTTACTTTTTTGTTTTAAAAATATAAATTCAAGATGTAGAAAATATGTGATAGAAATAATGCATACAAAGTAGATCTAGACACTAAATGAGAATGTTTTTTTGTTCCTTTTAGAATTAGAAAACAAACACATGCAAGCTCTAACTATCCATAGTAAAAGGTATAATTCATGAAAGGGACGGGTTCACCAAAATGTATAATAGAAAAATGGTGAGCAAATGCTAAGATGTAGATCACTCACCAAGTCCTATGATATACATTGGAATGAAAAAGCCTCCCATAAAATGAATTTGATTAACACAACCAAAGGAGGAAGGGTGATGCAGAGACGTAAAAAAAGCTCAATAAAATCGGTATATTCACTTATCAACAAACTCACAACTATTTGGATTTGGGTCAACAAATGGAAGTGAAACGTATTTTCCAATAACTGATTCTTGCAAACAATAAAATAACCCATTAAAGTCAATGATCTTTCAGTTAATGTTAAATACCTAGAAATCTACCTCCACCTTTTAATTATGTTCATGACTTGAAACACATAGCCAAACATATAGGCCCAATATGAGCAATTTGGTGGGTATGATTTAAATAGATTAAAAAAAATTGAAACCAATACAATAGATGAATAAAATTTCTTGGAGAAACCGTTTCAATATATATGTTCAAGAACTAATGCTTAGCTTTTTACAATCACTTCTTTGTCACATAAACAAACTAACACATTGAATATTTCTTTGACAATAACAATGAAGAACATGGTTCTAATCACTATTATGTTCTTCATAATTTGAAATCAAGACTGATTTCAATAAACATATAAAACTCCAATTAATAAAAAACTCTCGGCAATAAACTGCAGGAGATATAAAGGAAAATCTCAACCAAAATCTGAACAAAAACTATTGACCGATTCCAAATAATACATTCCATTAAAAATCCAATGAATATATATTAATATGGCTCTCTAGCTGAAGGCCAGAGAGCTCAATTCTCTCCACAATTCCTAATCTATCTCTCACAACCTCTATTCTCTATCTTCTCTCCCTCATTCAATTACATTGTCGTCCATATATAGATAGTTCATGGATAGTTACAAACTATTCACTTACTCTATGATTGTTCATATTCCATTCGGTCTTTTTATTGCAAATATCATATAACCCATTTTTAATACATTGAAGATATTACAATATAGTTCAATAAATAAACCATTTCTTGACATCTTCCCATGAAATTTTAAATGATTTAAATAAATAATATTCAAAGTCAAGGTGCCCCTACACCATACTCCCGAGCTTTAAAATTTTCCATGTCCCATGGAAATGCCTTGGTGAGACTTCTACAAACAAATCCTTGGCCTCTCTGTCTTCATCACTACATCAACGCCTTTGTTGCTTCCTCTGTCTCTTTCAACTATGACTCCTATCCATGGAGTTTATGTTGGTTGCCTTCAATGGTGCTTCTACCATTTCACAGTCCACTCCTTTGTGCTGCATCACAACCTTTGTCCCTCACCTAGGATTCCCTCATGCCTCTCTCCCTAGTCTATAAGAAACACACAAGACCACCTCCCATGGTCTCTTGGTAGACCTTTCATGTCCACCCACTGCAGCTGAATGAACTAACACCAATCTGCAACCAAAAACTTCATAACTAGAATCCAAAATAACCACAACCACTGCTTGATGTAGATTTTCTTCCATCTACGTGCTCAAAATCTTCTGAGCTCTGATACCAATTTGATGCAGAGACATCAACAAAGATCAATAAAATCTGTATATTCACTTATCAAAAAACACACAACTATTAGGATTTGGATCAAAAAATGGAAGTGAAACATATTCTCCAATAACTGATTCTTGCAAATAATAAAATAACACATAAAATTTGATGATCTTTCAGTTAATGTTAAATACCTAGAAATCTGCTGCCACCTTTTAAATCTATTCGTGACTTGAAACACATAGCTGAACATATAGACCCAATATGAACAATTTGGTGGGTACGATTTGAACAAATAAAAAAAAAACCAAAACCAATACAATGGATGAATAACGATTCTTGGAGAAACTATTTCAATATATATATTCAAGAACTAATGCTTAGGTTTTTACAATCACTTATTAGTCACATAAACAAACCAACACGTTGAATATTTCTTTGATAATAGCAATGAAGAACCCGGTTCTAATCACTATTATGTTCTTCATAAATGAAATCAAGACTGATAACAATAAACATATAAAACTCCAATTAATAACAAACTCCCAACAATGAACTGTAGGACAGCCCAATTCTTTCCAGCTGAAGGCCGAAGAGCCCAATTCTTTCCACAATTCCTAATCTATCTCCCCCAACCTCTATTCTCTATCTTTTCTCCCTCATTCTATTACATTGTCATCCATATATAGATAGTTCATGGATAGTTACAAACCGTTCACTTACTTTATGACTATTCATATTCCATTCGGTCTTTTTATTACAAATGTCATATAACCCATTTTGAATACATTGAAGACATTAAAATATAGTTTAATAAATAAACCATTTCCTGACATCCTCCCATGAAATTTTAAATGATTTAAATAAATCATCTTCAAAGTTGAGGTGCCCCTACACCAAAGGGTGCCAATGCAAGATCTATGCTTTGTGGGGTTTTTTATTCCTACTAGGTATTATTTATTTAATGATAGGTATGAGATAATAAATTAAGTGCAAGGGAAAAGAAGTGATAACAAGTGCACTTGGAAACAAGATGGAGAAAGTAGGACTCTGGATTTGAATTGACTATCATTGGAATGCCAGAATCAGCTGTAACTCCAGATCTGGGAAACTTAGATATGTAACTTCCCGTTCTATAATTTTTAGCTAGAAAATGTAAGAATAAGTTGAGTTTCGACTTGTTCCTAGGGACAAGTCAAGAATTCAACTTGTTCTTGGTAATGACAAAACTAATAAAAATTTCTAGGATCCTGTGACTGCATCTGTACTTCTCAAATCTAAAACCGCAACTTCGTAACTTGTTCTTTGATGATGCAATGCCTCTTTGGATGTGATCACAAGTGCTAATGAAATAGCTTGAAATCCCCAAAAACCTAATAGGAAATCATGAAATCAAAGCCTTAAATGATGGATGTTGTAGTTTTTTACAATTCTTTGATGAAGAAGGATTAAAAAATGCTTGAAGATCTTGAGGATTTGCTTGATTTCTTGTATATAATCGTGTATGATTGTGTATAGCTTGCACTTGAGTGATTGATAATAATAAAAATAATGGATGATAAAATGAGGGGAGAATCTGAGGTCCTTTTATACTAAACTCCCTCCAATTTAGGGCTCAAATTTTTTTAACAATATGTGCAGGATCATGGTATACCAAACGAAGGCCTTAAGTGGCAACAAAAAATCAAAAAATTAGGGTTAGTCAACTTGACGTAAAAATTTGAACATCTTATGAACCTTATGTGAAAAAGTTGTAACAATAGAATCTGTAGGAAATTGAATGTAGTTTCTAAACTACTAGCCCTTGTCTGAAATTTTTTTTATCTAATTGTTCAAAATTTTAGATTTCAATGCAGTAGTATGAAAATTTCAGGGAAAAGATAAAAAGTACGTGTATGTTTGACCACCTTAATCATAATCAAATGATGATATATTTTCGCAAGATTATAGATATAAGTAGTAGACTCATGCCCAGATGTGACACATATTTTTTTGTAATTTTTTTCCAAATAAATAATTAATTATGAATTTTTTGCTACAACTTTTTCAGAATAAAAAAAATCTTGCGTTTGACCACCTTAACTAATTCTAAAATTTACAAAATTGAAAACTTTTTTTTCTTATAGTAGCTGAAGCTTAGAATGTGACGCATGTTTCATATTTTGAAAAGGTTAAACAGTTTGAAAGTTATAGTTATCTTTCAATTAGCATGTCAATTACGACTTTAAAGATAACTCAATTGAAAAAAGTAATAATTAATTACTAAACTCAAAATTTTACAACAATTATATCGATGGAAAGCTAATAATGTCTTTACGAAACCCTTTTCGTTTCATCAATTTCGGGTGAAAAAATAGTCATCAGCTACATGGTTGAAGTCTCGATATCAAAAACAATTTGCACAACATGCCTAATGGGTTGATCATTCATGTTTGGCCCAAGGCAAATACCAAGCCTAATCGGATATCCAATAAAATTGAATATTTGAAACTTCCCGCCTAATTGAAAATTGCATTTGCACTAGTTTTTTCAATTTCAAGTTACATATTAAATTGTATTTTTTTTAATTTCAAATTACATATTAATTTTATTTTTTTATGTTAATATTAATTCAATTGAGTATTTTTTTCAATTTTAAGTTATATATTATAAATTATTTTTTTAATATTAATATTAAATAATAATAGCATAGCATTTAGAAATGGGAACTCAAAACTAGAATATTTACCTATCTTAACGACCTCCTTAAAAGATTTTGACTGAAGCTTGCCCTTTTTCATCATCTTCAATCCCACGATCTTCCTTTGTTCAACACAAAAACTCTCTTGACAAATGGAAACTGCCAAACAAATCCTTCTTCACACTTTTGACGACATCAGCTTTAGGGTTTCATTGCAGAGCATTAGTATTATAATATAAATTTTTATAATAGCATGTATTATATATTTCTCTATTGTATAGTAGTATAATATTAACTTATTACATATTTATATTATATGTTCAATATTATACCTAAGGAAGGGAGAGAGAGAGAGAGATTTCGACAAAATTTTGGCGGGATATTTTGAATATTTGATATGTTCAGATATCTGATATTTTCAGATATCCGATTATATTTACGGGTAAAAATTAAAAACTATATTCTCTGGGTCCCTCTAGAGAGGCACATTTTTCTGCAGAATCATGGGACTCAAGTTGTAGTGAATCACGTTTTGTCTTTAGAGAAGACAAAAATCCACTTTTTGCACTTGTTGGTTGGATTTTCTCTATTACCAAAGGTTTTTGTATCACCTTTTTGGTCTCACTATGAGGAGTAGTATCGTCAAAAGCATAAACAGAAGAGGTAACTCACAAATGAAGAGATTGAAGTGTATAGAGAAACAGATAGGGTTGCCCATCAGAACAAGAGATAAGGTATGTTAAATATTAACGAAGATGTCAGCATAGACCCACCTTTGAATGTGGTTTCAAGTAAAGAACATGAATTTGAAATGATTTATGACAATAATATTGAAAATGAGAATGTAGGGATTGAAGATGAAAATGTAGGTTTTGAAAATTAACATGTAGATGTAGATGTGGAGAATGGAAGTGTGGACATTTTCAATGACAATCCACCGATTGAATATGAAGGAATTGACAATGATAATGGTACACAAGAATCAAATCAACGTAACACATCTCCAAAATTGAGAAATGAAGTCCCTTGGAAGGAAGAAAGACAAACTTCAAAATTGAGACCTTCAAGAACAACTAAATGGTTACTTGAAATTGATGAGAATATAACGAGCAATTTTGATGGCAAGATATCAGAAAGAACCATTTGATTGTGGGCTTCAAAACTTTTTGATCAATTTTTTAGCCACAAGACGTTGGTTGAGCAATGTCAAATGTTTGTGCAATTGTTAAAGATGCATAAAATGAGACGTATACTAGTCAAATTGAAGATTAGTGTGAATAAGAAAAAGAAGAGGAATGCTATTATTGTGAGAAATATTTTCAGTGCTCTCAATTCTATTGGGAAGACTACCAAGGAAAAAGATAAGAGGGCCGCTAGGAGGGTTATTACAACCTCCTTAGTAAGTCATCATTTGAGAAAGGCTCGTTTGATGAGACAAACTTGCGTTGAATTGAATCTAAATCATAAAACTTTTGATAAAGCACTTGCAAGAAGAGAAATATTTGATGATCCTCTTCAAAATGATACATGGGCTCATGGTGGGAGACTTTCACATTGTGATAAGAAGCTTATCGATGTTGTGAAGGATCAAATTTAACTATTTTGGAAATCTAACTCAAGAGTGTCACCAAATGTTAAGGATGTCTTGAAGTTGAGAATTGGCATTCGAGACCGCACCTCGCATCGGAAACATTATTTGGAGGTGAGTCAAACATTGTTGTTCAAAAAATTTTGTGAGACACATCCAAAATTCCAGATATCACAAAGAGCTATTGAAGCCCTCAAAAAAAAAATTGTGTGCCTCTTAAGATTCGAAATACTTGTTGCAAATATCATGTGGAGTTTTCAATGCACCATGAATTGTTACGATCTCTTCATTCTACTTTGCATACTAGTGAAATTTTGGAGGAGTGTGGTGCAAGTGCCCTTCCAAAATCATCAAGAGACTTGCTAGATCATTTTTTATGTCCTAGAGATGATGGATGTTTCTTTTATAGAAAAGATTGCTTAAATGACACGTGCTAAGAGTGTGGTGGGCTAGTGAAGTTTGTTGAATGTTTTCATGAGGGCTGCGAACATGATTTTGGAAAGACAATTGTCCACAAAAAGGTATATGAAATCGTTAAATATACATTAAAAAGTGGAGGTGAAGGCTCTAGATGTGAGTTGGTTACAAAAGAATGCAATGCAACTTATTTTATTTCATATTTTAGGAAGAATTTTTTTTACAAGTATGCAAGGCATAGTCACAGGTCTTAGTGGTTGGATCAACAATTCAAGATGTGTAAGGACACTTTCCTAATTGGCACTATTATATTGGTTGTTGACTTTGCAAAGAACTATACATTGCAGCCCCAAAATAAGTTGCAAGCTCAATATTACAATTCTATTTAGGTTACTATTTTTGTGCACATAACATATAGTCATTGTCCTGATAGTACAGAAGATGACCAGAAGATAATCAAAGAGTACCATTTTTATATGGGTGATGATAGATCACACTCATCCAAGTTTGTCCAACATTTCTTTGAGAATTATTTTGAGTGGGTGCAGAAAAATAATATTGCTATGGATAGACATCTCATTTGGTCAGATAACCACACAGGTCAATTAAAAAATGCTGATATGTTTTATTGGTTATGTAGAATGCATGTAGAGAGAGGTGTACCTCATATTTGGAGTTTTTTTTAGGTCGGTCATGGAAAAGGGGAGCATGATGGAGTAGCTACATGTGTAAAAAGAGCTCTAGTTAAGGAGCAACTGAGGATTTCAGGTGCAAAAATCATTGATGCACATTCTATTGTTGATTGGTGTACTTCAACATTGTCACAGGGGGGGACTCTTGATTCAACGGTGCATAGATTCTTTTGGTTGGTTGAGTTAGGCATAATAGGAGATAGGTTAGATTGTCAAACTATGAAGGATTATTCAAAAATGCATTCATTTCAAAGCTTAGATGCTAGTACATGGACCATTTGGACACGAGAGTTGGCTTGTTATTGTCTGAGTTGTCTTTAGTGTGATTGGGATCAGTGTGAGTCAAGTGAGTGGGTTGATACATGGGTTCGACATTATCTTACTCCTTTATCTCTCACAGTCTTTGTAATAAATGATGACATGGATTGTTCACTTAACTATAACCATCTTTCAGATCTTCTACATCTAGGACATGTTTTTGCATTGGTTGCACCACAAGGGAATGATGAGAGATCAAATTACTAGTTAGCATGTTGTGTATGAGGAAATCAGAAACTTGCACAACCGATGACACGTGATGATATGTTCACATATCCAACAAGATCACATGTTGTTGTGGTAACATGGTTGCACACATGTATGATTAGAAATAATGGCATTCTTGTGTTTGAAGACTATGAGAAGCACAAAACCATTCTCATGTATTCACACCTTGTTATAGCAGCCAATGTTAAGTTGTTGAAACATCAAGGAAAACCAAAGACAAAGGAACTTTGGACTATTAGTACTGTTGATCATGAAGCAATATTGAATACCCTCAAGCAGAGAGATGACCCTTCAAGCACACTTCAGTAGGTAAGTTCAACTCAAGTTGCAAGGTTTTCCATGTTTATTACGATTACACTCAATAAATTAATTCTAGTTTTTTGCTTTATTTGTTTGAGCAAAACTTGGTTTTATATGTGGATTCTAAATGCAGTTGGATATATATATGATAGCTATAGAAGATCGAGGTGTGCATTTGATTAGCCCATCTTTTGTGATGGTAAACTTCACTATGCATTGTCTAGTCATGTTCTTTGGTTTGTTTACTTACTTAGACATGTTCATAATCTTTTTCTCAACCTATATAAACTTCTTATATTCTCTATTAACTTTTCTTCTGCCTTCCGAATGTAGGGATTGGATTGTAAATGTCATCGAATACCAAGTGTTAAACTTAGACACTTTAGGAGTGGAAAGGACACTTATTTTTTATATATAGTTGTGTAATTTGCACATTTAGATGCCAAATTTTGTATATAAAAACAACAATTGAATGTAATGTGCATAGTTAGATGTCAAATTTTGTATATAAAAACAACAATCAAATGTAATGTGCATAGTTAGATGCCAAATTTTGTATATAAAAACAAAAATTGAATGTAATGTGCATATTAAGATGCCAAATTTTGTATATTAAATATGTGATGCAAAATTTAAAATATAAAAGAGCACATAGAGTTGATTTGCAAATATTAAGAGCCCACATTTGTATCGTCTTAATGCCATGTAAAGTGCAAAAAATGTGTTTCCTTACTATGAATGTTGTATCCTTATATAATTTTTATCATCTTAATTTTGTATCATTACATTTTTATTATCTTAATTCTATGTACATTTGTATCGTTAAATGATGTAATAGTTGGAGTCATCGAGTCAAAATTGGTCAAATATGTCCAAAGTAAAATGGTGATTCCCTCGGGTGAAGGGATAGTGTTCAAGGGTTGCATCCTAGCACCAAATGGACTATGCCATTAGCTCTGGTTGGACAGGTAAATGCTAGTGACAACCTCATTTCGACCACTGAATCACTAGAATGTTCCAGACCATGCCGGACCAAAGTGTCCCTAAGGTGCACTAAGCACGATTGGGCATTGATCTTTCAAGGCTCGTATCTCTGACCCCGTGAGAGGTATCAACAATCCATGAGATTCTATAGGACTAAATTTCTGAGGCCTACAATAACCTCTCTTTGTTTTGGGAGATTCAAATTTATTTGAATCTGGCACACCAGTCTCGCTTGATGCCAAAATGTATAGTGAGGGTCAGTTGAAAGTTGCACCACTAGTTTTCTTCCAAACCATTCATCCTGACACCAAATGGACTATGCCATTAGCTCTAGTTGGGCGGGTAAATGCTAGTGACAACCCTATTTCGACCACTGAGTCACTAGAACGTTTCAGACCATGTCGGACCAAAGTGTCCCCAAGGTGCACTAAGTATGATTGTGCAATGATCTTTCGAGGCTCGTATCTAGGACCTCATGAGAGGTATCGATGAACAGTGAAATGCTACAAGACCACATTTCTGAGGCCTACAATAACCTCTCTCCATTTTAGGAGATTCAAATTTGTTTGAATTTGGCATGCCAATCTCACTTGATGCCAAAACTTACAGTGATAGTCAGTTAAAAGTTGCACCACTGGGTTTCTTCCAAACCATTCATCCTGACACCAAATGGATTGTGACATTAGCTTCAGTTGGGTGGGTAAACACTAGTGACAACTCCATTTCAACCACTGAGTCACTAGAACGTTCTGGACCATGCCAGACCAAAGTGTCTCCAAGGAGCACTAAGCACGATTGGGCAATGATCTTTTGAGGCTCGTATCTCAGACCCTATGAGAGTTATCAATGATATGTGAGATGCTATAGGACCAAATTTTTAAGGCCTAAAATAACCTCTCTCCATTCTGGGAGATTTGAATTTGTCACGCCACTCTCGCTTGATGTCAAAACTTGTAGTGAGGGTCAGTTGAAAGTTGCACCACTAGGTTTCTTCCAAACCAGTCATCCCAACACTGAATGGACTGCACCATTAGCTTCGATTGGGTGGGTAAATGCTAATGACAACCCTATTTTGACCACTAAGTCACTAGAACATTCCAGACCATGCTGGACCAAAGTGTCACCAAGGTGCACTAAGCATGATTAGGAAATGATCTTTCGAGGCTCGTATCTCAAACCCCGTGAGAGGTATCAGCAGTCTATAAGATGCTACAAGACCACATTTTTTAGGCCTACAATAACCTCTCTCCATTCTAGGAGATTTGAATTTTTTTGAATTTGGCACACAAGTCTCGCTTGATGCCAAAACTTATAGTGAGGGTTAGTTAAAAGTTGCACCACTAGGTTTCTTCCAAACCATTCATCCCAGCACTGAATGAACTACGGCATTAGCTCTAGTTGGGTGGGTAAATGCTAGTGACAATCCTATTTTGACTACTAAGTCACTAGAGCGTTCCGGACCATGCCAAACCAAAGTGTCCCCAAGGTACACTAAGCACGATTGGGTAGCAATCTTTCGAGGCTCATATGTCAGACCCTATGAGAGGTATCGACAACCCATGAGATTTTATAGGACCATGTTTTTTAGGCCTACAATAACCTCTCTCCATTCTGGGAGATTCAAATTTGTTTGAATTTGGCACGCCAGTCTCACTTAAGGCCAAAACTTGCAGTGAGGGTCAGTTGAAAGCTGCACCATTGGGTTTCTTCCAAACCATTCATCTTGGCACTAAATGGACTGCACCATTAGCCTTATTTGGGTGGGTAAATGCTAGTGAAAACTTCATTTTGACAACTGAGTCACTAGAACATTTCGGACCATGTCGGACCAAAGTGTCCCTAAGGTGCACTAAGCACAATTGGACAATGATCTTTCGAGGCTCATATCTCAGACCCCGTGAGAGGTATCAATGATCTATGAGATACTACAAGACCGCATTTCTGAGGCCTACAATAACCTCTCTCCATTCTAGGAGATTTGATTTTTTTTAATTTGGCACACCAGTCTCGCTTGATGCCAAAACTTGCAGTGAGGGTCAATTGAAAGTTGCACCACTAGGTTTCTTCCAAACCGTTCATCCTGGCACCAAATAGATTGTGTCATTAGCTCTAGTTGGGCAGGTAAATGCTAGTGACAACCCTATTTTGACCAATGAGTCACTAGAACATTCTGGACCATGTTAGACCAAAGTGTCCCCAAGGTGCACTATGCATGATTGGGCAAGGATCTTTCGAGGCTCATATCTCAGACCCTATGAGAGGTATTAGTGAACTATGAGATGCTATAGGATCATGTTTATGAGGCCTATAATAACCTTTCTCCATTTTGGGAGATTCAATTTTTTTAAAATTTGGCACGCCAGTCTCGCTTGATGCCAAAACTTGCAGTGAGGGTCAATTGAAAGTTGCACTACTAGGTTTCTTCCAAACCATTCATCTCGACACCGAATGGACTATGTCATTAGCTCTAGTTGGGTGATTAAATGCTAGTAACAACCCCATTTTGACCACTGAGTCACTAGAACGTTCCGGACCATGCCACACCAAAGTGTCTCCAAGGTGCACTAAGCACGATTGGGCAATGATCTTTCGAGGCTCGTATCTCAGACCCCGTGAGAGGTATCAAAAAAATGTGAGATGCTAAAGGACCATGTTTCTGAAGCCTACAATAACCTCTCTCCATTCTAGGGGATTCAAATTTTTTTGGATTTTGCATGCCAGTCTTGCTTGATGCCAAAACTTACAGTGAGGGTCAGTTGAAAGTTGCACCACTGGGTTTCTTCCAAACCGTTCATCCTGGCACCAAATGGACTACATCATTAGCTCTAGTTGGACAACCTCATTTGGAACACAAATTTAGTAGAACATTCGCAAACATGCTAGACCAAATTGTTTTGAAGGTCCACTAAGCACCATTGCGTATGTTGGCGAGCGTTCTGGTGTGTCAAGAGGAAAAGTGAGCCTTTATATGGATCCAAAAGGATTCTACATCGATTCTTGGAGATGATTTAAGGAATCCAAAAGGTTATCTAGATCAACCATTAGTTTCTTGAATTTTTTGGAGAATTTTGGAGAAAAAGGCTGATTTATGACTGGTGAAGGCTACAAGCCTAGAAGGGCTATTGGAGTGGATTGGTGGAAGATGAGTTGACCAGAACTAGTATATTGGTGGAACATAGTAGATGGATCATATTAAGATGTTATATGGTGTTAAAATCAAGGTGGAAGACCTATTTCAATTTTTCACAAGATGGAGGCTCTAGGTGCACTAAGAGGCCTAGAATGGAGTTGGTGCCAAGAGAAGTTGGGATGAGAGGTTAGAGAAAGTGAACTTGTTCAAAATATCAGATGTTTTGGTTCTCTAAAGTCAGAGCACTCTATTTGACCCTTGAGTTGAGACTAACTCCTTGAGTAGATTCCAAGATGCTTGTATAATCCTCAAGTTGAGTTGAGTTCCATGAGGGGATAGTAGAGGGCTCTGCATCAGATTTGCTTGGTTGAGAGCATCAGATACACATGAATACAATGTAGCACATAAATTTTGAATTCACTTAAATTATGAATTACATGTGTGAACACACGTAGCACATAAAGCATACACATAAGTTTTCTTAAGTCATGAAGCATACATGTAGCGCATAGATTATAAAGCATACCATATGAATTCACTTAAGTCATGCACGTAGCCCATACACATGAATTTAGGTTATGAAGAATGTACTTGAATATACATGAATATACTTAACGCATAAATCATAGACATGAGTACATACACACAAGCATATTTACATACTAACAATGAATAAATAAACACACAATTAACAAATTGGATCGAATATCAAATTTCATATATATCAAAATGAACAATAATTTTGTATATATTTACATGTCAACATATCTAGATACAATGTGGCATACATTATCTCAAAATGTGTCATATGACATCTCAAAATAAGAAGTTCAACTACAAATGTTTCTAGGACATCCTATTCTACTAGTGGATCATCAAAATGCAACCTCTTTGAAGTACTATTTGGCTCTGATGGATCCTGCATTCAAACACAAAAGAGAAACCCCAAGTTAGATTAAAATTCAGAATCATAGTCAACAATAATAAATAAAATTTAAACTAAAATTGAACTCTCATATACCTCACTTCCTTGTCTCCTCCCGCGGACAGGAACCTTGATGAGTCCACTTGTTTATGATCTTCTAGATCCATTTGTTTGCCAAGTGATGATCTTCATAAATCAATACATGTAAAATAGAAACCCAAATGCCCAACCAAGTGTTTCATATTGTGTTGATCTGCATGGACTCCATTCTTCTCATCCCACCACACTTACCCATCACACTTGTATAGTGCCTCACAAAAGCTAACAATATATTCACAATAGCATGTATGAGCATATCTATCTCTAAGCTAATTCAATAATCCCACATCTAGAGAGATTTTATTCATGGGTTTTAATGCCCAAATCATTCTTATTATTAGTTTGGTTAGTTTAGGACATATACACATATTGGGTTTGTTTGAGCTAAGGAATATTTGGGTTTTTATGCTTTTTGAGCTTTAAGGGTTTCAAATGGCTAAATGACATCAAAGAGTAATGGGTAGAATCAAGGAGAATGCAACCAACTCCATTGAGGTTTTGGATTTTGTAACACTTTTTATATTTGGTTTAATTTGGTTGTTGTTGGTTGGGCTCACATTGGTAGGAACCATGGTGGGAATGGTGCTTTTGACACCTCTATTCATTTTGTTTAGTCCCATATTGATACATGTGGGAACGTTGTTGCATGCCCATTTTTTTGTTGTAGGTTTTGGCCTTCCAGTGTTTTATATGCTTTCATGGATGTTAAAAAAACTCTCTTTACACAAAAATCTAACACTAACATACTAATAAGTAATCACTATATGAAATGCAAAATAACTTCATTAGCTCTCTAATTATCTGAAAGGAAGGCATCATGGTGGTAGATGTTGTACAAGTGGCCATTTCTTTGTATTTCTAAACTGTGGAGACTGAATAGAGCCATCAATGCAACGCTATATTGAAACACAAAGATGATAAAGGCATCTTGTTAATATGTATATGAATATATATTTATTCGCTACATTTGATGTTTCTTTAATACATTTTTGTGAAATAAAAGTAGTAATGCAAATGCAATGGCCGAAAATGGTGATTGAGGAGGTCACAGGTTCAAGTCCAGCTTGAGCCGCACTGAGGTGTTTCTAGGCTTAGTTGACAGTGTCGAGATACAAATAAAGGAGACATGCTAGTAGCTCCACAAACAAGAGATTTTGGGGCTTAAGAAGGTTAAAAAAAATCTTTGAAGCCTGATGTATTTTTCTAATTTTATTGTATAGCTGAGAAGTAAAATGGAGGACAAAAATAATGGAATGGAATGAAGAGAATTCAGTACAAAATGAACACACAAAAATTTATAAAATGAGAAAATAATATAAATGCATTTAATCTCCTTACCCAAAAAATTTAGCCTTAGGTAAAACATGTCCAAAATGATGAGGGGTTTTTGATTAAAGCCTATGCCTATATTAATAGCGACTTTCGATGTTGAGATGGGTTGTTTGTTTTTATTTGTCCTTTCATTTATTTGTTGTTCTCGCAGCTTGGGTTTGGTACTATTTGATTCCAAACATTTGGAATGGGAGAAATCAATATGGTACGTAAACACCATCAGAGGAAAAAGTGTAATTGTAAAGAGTAAAAATATATTTACAGAAGGGTAAAAGAAATATGCATAAATATAAGAAATATAGTACTAATGAGTATAAGTGAATTTCCAACTATATCATCTTAAAATGGAAGCACTTCCATGTTAAGAACATTTAGCCCACCAAGTAAGTGATTTGGGTTCATATCAAGCACCTTGAATGGGTCCCCGACTTAGATATGGCATTTTCCCTTGATTCTGCCCCCTTTTCCACTTTTTGTCTGCATTTTTCTAGCATTTTGGATTGAGACCTTGAGATATGTGACCTCAAGGTCAAGGATGACCTTAAAGGGTCAAGGATGACCTTTTCCTTGACCTAGGTCAAGGTCAACCTCATCCTTGACCGTGGGTTCAAATTTCAAGGTCCCATGATTCTCGAATGTCAAGTTTCGGAAAGAATTTATTTTCCCGCTTCCAGGTCGGCTGTTTCGGATTTCAGAATGGTAAACTCTTAAATTGCATTTAATCTAGATCCATTTCTAGGGGTTAAGGTTAATTGGAATTTAATTCTCCAATTTCGGCCTTCTCTAGAAGTTTGTGCCCTATATCACTATAAAAGGAAGCCTTCCTCTCTCATTTTCATCCATTATCAAGTTTCAATCCACTTTCATGATCAAGGCATCAAGTTTTTGGGAGATCAAGTGCTCAAGGTTTTCTCAAGGAGATCAAGAAAGCATTCCATAAAGCATCCATTCTCAGGCTCATTCATCATCTATTTAAGCATCCAAGTTCTCCATTGAAGATCAAGGATTCAAGCATTCAAGCCTTTGAAGGAATTTGGTTCAAGCATTCAATATTCATCATTCAAACCCTAGATCTATCCATCATGGTGGTGTGATCTTCCTTCAAGATCCTTTTTTAATCTTTAAGATCCATTCATTCTTCCCTCAAGGTGGATTCCAAGCATATAATCATGGAGGTTTAGATTTACATTTTTTAATGTTATGTCCAAGCTTTCATATCAACATACTTGTGTACTTTTGAAATACAATTGCATATCTATTGAATATCATAGCTTCATTGTTAGATCTACTTCTACTACTTGCTAGCATTCTCTATTTCAATTTCATTATTAAGGTTGATTCCAAACTAGGGTTTGACTAAGGCAAACCCCTCATCCAAACAAAAAAACCATTTTTCTTGTAGGTATAGGTATAGGACAACAAATTAAAGTTCAGATTTGGATACCCTTTTCGGTGAACTTTCAAGATTCGTGAATAGAATTTTTGTCAGAGCTTTGTAGGTCAAGGTCAACCTCTTAGGTCAAGGGTGACATTTTGGGGTCAAGGTCAACCTTGTCTATCTAGTTCAAGGATGACCTCCCTCAGAAAAGAAAAAGATTTATGGGTTTTGTAGATCTCGCAGTTTCGGTTGAAGAGTGCTAAAATCAATAGTTTTTTAGACTGTTTGAGAGGGTTTTCAACAGGTTCTTTTTTAGAGGTAAGTACCTTCATTTCTTCATTTCAATATTAGTCTTTTATATTTACTTTCCATATCAATACAATTCCATGTAAGTATAAAATATTGGTTTTTGGGTCTCTTTTATGTGCAAACCATTGTCCTAGGACCCCATCCATATTTTTCATCTTACATTTTGGTGAACCCGACGTGCTTACCCCTTTGTTTTGTGGAATTAGATGCCCTATTGTGTTAGATTTCCCTTTGTATTATCTTGTATGTTTTCCTTCATCTTACATTTTGGTGAACCCAACAAGCTTACCCCTTTCTTTTGTGGAATTAGATGCCCTATTGTGTTTGTGGTGTTCAATTTCCTTTTCATGCTTATAAATTTCATTTGAATGCATTTGGATATATCTAGATATATTTTCTATGCATTTCTTTATTTATTATCATGTTGCACAAGTTGTTTCAAGTGTTTTCCAAATATTCTTCTATAACTTTTGGGATTACACAACATCCTCCTCTTACATTACCATTGCATGGTGTTACACCTAGAAAGACTTTATCTAGTGTGTGTGATGTTGCTTTGTCCTCTTTTGAATTACCTTGTAAAGATATATTAGAGAAAGAAGATGACTTTAATCTATCTCTCCATCATATTTCTCTTTATGGAGATGAGTTGAGGATTGATGTTAATTCTTCTCCTAATGAGCCTACTTTAGAATATGATTTACCTTCTTTCCCCTCTAGGGATCCTACAATGTGCTTTATTGGTAAGGATGATAATCCTCCTATTTGGGATGAACCTTTGAATTTGGATGTTGATTACTCTCTTCCTCATGAAACCATTGTGGATGATTCTACTTTTTGCAATGAAACCTTGGATAAAGACATTGATTTATCCCCTCCTCATGAAGAAGATTTGATGCAAGATGGTGATTTATTAATGGATGAAATATTTATACACAATGGTGACTCTTTTTCTAAAATGCACTCCCCTTATGCAGACATTTTAGCGAAAGAAGATGACATTATAGATGTTTTACCTCCATTTGGGATTCCTTCTAGTACTCTCCCTCTTAGTGATGATCCTATGGAGAATCAAGATCTTACCTCATCTCCTCCTAGGATGTCTTCTTTGCTTCCTTCTTGTGAATCTATTTGTAGTGTTGAGACAACTAACATGGTTTATCCCAAACCCTTGTTGACTGTCAAAGGTTGTCCTCACATTACTATCAAAGGTAAACTGATGCAAGAGCACCTAATCCTAGAGGTCACTATGAGATATATAAGGTTTTTGTGTCATTTAAGTCAATTATATGATGTATTGATATAGTTTGAATCTATTTGTAAATGTATTGACAAGAAATGTAAGCATGTGCACAATATTGCTCAAGTTGTCAAATAGGTCATGTCTAGGTCTACATGGTCAAATTTGTGTAAACGACCAATGGAAGGGTAAAAGAATTATAAAATGTCTTAAATATTCCATTTGGATATTTATAGAGAGGTTTGACAAAGTTTTAAAGTCATTTTTTCAAAAATGTTAAAGTTGCATAAAAAGTTGTAAAATGCAACATTGAGAAAGTTGCTAACATTGCAAAAATGATGTAAAAAGGTAAATGGTTGGTCTAGGAGTTGGTTATGAAGTTAAAAACTACCAAATACCTTATAAATACCATTTTATGTTCTAAAAAAATCAGATTTTAGAGGAAGTAAATATTTAGATACATTCTTGGTGCATTCTATTGTTGTTATTTTGATTGGTTTTTCAGTTTTAGTGTTGGTTCCAGGTCTTGTACGGATATGTAAAACATGGAAACCCTGTAAATATGTATTGGTTAGATATTAGGATGAATCTAATTCCTTATCCTTTTGGTTTTGAGTAATTTCATTCTATTTTGAGAAAGTTATGAAGGTTCTTTTGAAAGTTGTCTATTGTAGATTTGAAGATTTCAGGGAATAGTCATGTTGTAGTGTTTGGTACGGACACATTTTGGTGAATAAAGACCTCTAAGAATATTAATTGGAAATATATGTGAATTAAATTTCATTCCCTTTTGGTTTGAGTCATTTTTACGCATATTTGTAAAATTTATCAACATTTGAGTGGAAACTATTTTTTAAAGATCTCCATTGGAGTTGCAGGCAATGATTTGTGCTTGCAAAATTATTTATGAATGGGAAAAATAAATGGCTTACAAATTATGAAACTAGATTCATAAGGTTTTCATATGGAATTGGTTTGGTGTCATTTGGATTCATTTTGAGAAAGATATGAGATGCCCTAGGCAGGGTTTGGTGTCTTAATTCTGAATTATGACAGGGATATGGACCAAAAATTTTAGTCTAAAAAAATAATTGTTTGAGGAATCAAATGGGGTCCTCAGACCTTAATATTTTGTGAGGTGATAGGTATTTTATTTATCTGCAAACTTTATTCTTTCCAAAAATTTTGGTTTTGAGTTTTAGTGGGTCAAATAACTCAATCTTTGAAAACTATAAAACTTGGGACAGAATCGAAGTTGTTTGTTAAAGGAACCAAAGAAGTATTTTTTTTATTAATCAAATATTCATTTAATCATTCAAACATTAGAAAAGAGGAAAATATTATCTTCTTTCACAAGATCAATCAACAAAATACTTCTTTGGCTCCTTTAACAAACAACTTTGATTTTGTCCCAAGTTTTATAGTTTTCAAAGATTGAGTTATTTAACCCACTAAAACTCAAAACCAAAATTTATGGAAAGAATAAAGTTTGTAGATAACTACAATAAATATGACTTCACAAAATCTTAAGGTCTGAGGACCCCATTTTATTCCTCAACCAATTATTGTTTTAGACTGAAAATTTTGGTCCATATCCCTATCATAATTCAGAATTAAAACACCAAACCCTGCCTAGGGAATCTCATATCTTTCTCAAAATAAATCCAAATGACACCAAACCAATTCCATATGAAAACCTTATAAATCTAGTTTCATAATCTGTAAGCCATTTTTTTTCCCATTCATAAATAATTTTGCAAGCACAAATCATTGCCTGCAACTCCAATAGAGATCTTTAAAAAATAGTTTCCACTCAAACACTGATAAATTTTACAAATCTGCATAAAAACAACTCAAACCAAAAGTTAATAAAATTTAATTCACATATATTTCCAATTCATATTCTTAGAGGTCTTGATTCACCAAAATGTGTCCGTACCAAACGTTGCAACATGATTGTTCCCTGAAATCCTCAAATCTGCAATAGACAACTTTCAAAAAAACCTCCATAACTTTCTCAAAACAAAATTAAATTACTCCAAACCAAAAGAAGAAGGAATTAGATTCATCCTACTATCTAACAATTACATATTTACAAGGTTTCCAATCTGTACATATCTGTACAAGACCTGGAACCAACACTAAAACTAAAAAACTAATCAAAATAACAACAATAGAATGCACCAAGAATGTATCAAAATATATAATCTTCTCAAATATAATTTTTTTAGACCATACAATGGTATTTATAAGGTATTTGGTATTTTTTAACTTCATAACCAACTCCTAGACCAACCATTTACCTTTTTACATCATTTTTGCAATGTTAGCAACTTTTTCAATGTTGCATTTTACAACTTTTTATGCAACTATAACATTTTTGACAAAATGACTTTAAAACTTTGTCAAACCTCTCTATAAATATCCAAATGGAATATTTAAGACCTTTTATAATTATTTTACCCTTCCATTGGTCTTTTACACAAATTTGACTATGTAGATCTAGACATGACCTATTTGACAACTTGAGCAATATTGTGCACATGCTTACATTTATTGTCAATACATTTACAAATGGATTCAAAATGTATCAATACATCATATAATTGACTTAAATGACACAAAAACCTTATATATCTCATAGTGACCTCTAGGATTAGGTGCTCCTGCACCATACTACCGACCTTGAAAATTTTTCAAGTCTCTTGGAATGGTGTGCCATAACTTGCAAAAAAAATTATAACACAAATATTCACCTTTACCTTCATGTACCTTTTCCTCTTCATGCCTTTATCACCATCATGTTTTCCCTTAAGGACACAGGACTGTCCTCAAAATCATCTTCTCAAATACTCCTATCAGTGGAGCATTAATGGCTGCAACTCCATGGTGCCTTATCAATCAGAGATCCACCTTTACCATTACTAATTCAAACTCACCAAAAACAAATCTCCCATATTCCTCACCTAGGAGTCCTCCTCTTTGCCTCTCTCCCTAGTCTATTGGCAATCAACTGGACCACTCCTTGGCCCTGGACCTTCTCTTGGCCCTTGACAAACTTCCAGTGTTTGTACATACAACCCAAACTTCACATGCAGCAAGATGGATGAGCACCTACAACCAAACTCATCAACAAAAAAAAAATACCAAATCTCCAAGGTTCTGGTGTGGATTGCCTCCCTCAACGCTCTACCCACACACTCAAGATCTTCAAGCTCTGATACCAATTTGATGTAGAGCATCATGCAAACCATTTAAATCATCTAGGATCTTGATGATCCAATCTTCATTTAATCATTCAAAAATTATAAAAGAGGAAAATATTATCTTCTTTCACAAGATCAATCAACAAAATACTTCTTTGGTTCCTTTAACAAACAACTTCGATTCTGTCCCAAGTTTTATAGTTTTCAAAGATTGAGTTATTTGACCCACTAAAACTCAAAACAATTTTTTTTGGAAAGAATAAAGTTTTTAGATAACTACAATAAATATCACCTCACAAAATCTTAAGGTCTGAGGACCCCATTTGATTCCTCAAACAATTATTGTTTTAGACTAAAATTTTTGGTCCATATCCTTGTCATAATTCAGAATTAAAACACCAAACCCTGCCTAGGGCATCTCATATCTTTCTAAAAATGAATCCAAATGACACCAAAACAATTCCATATGAAAACCTTATGAATCTAGTTTCAGAATCTATAAGCCATTTATTTTTCCCATTCATAAATAATTTTGCAAGCATAAATCACTGCCTACAACTCCAATGGAGATCTTTAAAAAATAGTTTCCACTCAAACGCTGATAAATTTTACAAATCTGCATAAAAATGACTCAAACCAAAAGGGAATTAAATTTAATTTACATATCTTTCCAATTCATATTCTTAGAGGTCTTGATTCACCAAAATGTGTCCGTACCAAATGCTGCAACATGACTATTCCCTGAAATCCTCAAATCTGCAATAGACAACTTTCAAAAAAACCTCTATAACTTTCTCAAAATAGAATGAAATTAATCCAAACCAAAAGGAGAAGGAATTATATTCATCCTACTATCTAACCATTATATATTTATAGGGTTTTCAAGCTTTACATATCCATACAAGATCTGGAACCAACACTAAAACTGAAAAACCAATCAAAATAACAACAATAGAATGCACCAAGAATGCATCAAAATATTTACTTCCTCTAAAATATGATTTGGTTAGACCATAAAATGGTATTTATAAGGTATTTGGTAGTTTTTAACTTCATAACCAACTCCTAGACCAACCATTTACCTTTTTACATCATTTTTGCAATGTTGGCAACTTTCTCAATGTTGCATTTTACAACTTTTTATGCAACTTTAACATTTTTGACAAAATGACTTTAAAAATTTGTCAAACCTCTCTATAAATATCCAAATGGAATATTTAAGACCTTTTATAATTCTTTTACCCTTCCATTGGTCTTTTACACAAATTTGACCATGTAGACCTAGACATGACCTATTTGACAACTTGAGCAATATTGTTCACATGCTTACATTTCTTGTCAATACATTTACAAATAGATTCAAACTGTGTCAATACATCATATAATTGACTTAAATGACACAAAAACCTTATATATCTCATAGTGACCTCTAGGATTAGGTGTTCCTGCACCATAAACCTATGGAGTCTTTAGTGTCTTTCAATGATCAAGATTCGATAGCTCACACATATCATACAAGGAATAACCCTCAACCTAATCTGGTGGTTTCTACTTCTTTGCCACCTGCTCAACCCATTCTTCCTCCTCCACCCTGTCTTCCTAGCAAGGAGTATAATTTGATAAACCAATTACAAAATACTCCTGCCAAGATTTCTTTATGGGAGCTTCTTCAAACTTCACCTACCTACTATGAAGCCTTGAAAAAAGATCTAGAAACTCTTCCCACTCCACCTCCTAATCAAGATAGCATCAATAACTTCTTACAATGCATGCATGCTATCCTGGGTGCTCCTGACATTGTATTTACTCAAAAATATTTACCTTCTAAAGAAGTTCGGAATCAATATGATGCTCTTATGGTTGTTGTTTCTATCAATAAAAGTATCATTCATAGGACCTTGATTGATAATGGATCTAGGCTTAATGTTTGTAGTATGGACATGCTCAAAGAAATTAAAGTCGATCTTTCAACTATTCAACCTGACAATGTTCCTATATGTGGCTTTAATAACATTGCTAAGAACACTTTAGGTATCATTACCTTACCTATCAAAGTAGGTTCGGTCATCCTAAATACACCTATTCATGTTATGCCTGGACCTCTTATAGACCTCTCAATTATAACCTTCTTTTGGGTAGACCTTGGTTACATGAGATGCATGTTGTTCCTTCTACCCTCCACCGTAAAGTCAAGTTTATACATAATAACAAGATGTATATGCTTCACGTGGATGATGCACCTAATCCTTTCTCGAATATTCAAATGCATACTACTCCTACTCCTAATAGTAATCCTTCTTACTCTAATTCTCTTCCTGGCGATGATTGGGGAACCTTGGATTTTACTCCTACATTTATTGGAGAGTATAAGATTTATGATCTTGATTTTATGAAGCAACAAAGAGAGTTTGAACAATGAGTTTTTACTTCTAAAGCCCTTAGTAATAACTTTTTCGCTACTTCTACTCACAATGAACTTGTCAAACCTACTAATAATGACATAGTGACTACTAAAGTTCCATTGATTCCTTCTTATATGGCTTCTTGTTATGGTCCTGGTTATCATTTCCTAGTTAAACAAGGATTT
This sequence comes from Chamaecyparis obtusa, assembly GCA_027943335.1. Taxonomy (NCBI): domain Eukaryota; kingdom Viridiplantae; phylum Streptophyta; class Pinopsida; order Cupressales; family Cupressaceae; genus Chamaecyparis; species Chamaecyparis obtusa. Next base: position 39,527 of record BSBK01001632.1, read on the forward strand.
AATGGTCAAGGATGTGGTAAGCATAAATAGGGAATTCAAATGCCTTTACAGAATGGGGGGCATGAGCATTCTTATGGCTTGGGATTTAATCCTCAACAACAAATCAATGTTAACAACATCTCAAATAACACTTCAAAACATGATGAACCTATAAAGGGATTTGATCAAGAAGTTATTTTGCATAAACTCCTTTGTGCTAAGATGATTACTAGACCTAAACACAAAAAGAAACGTAGTCCACACTTGAAGACTCTTCCTTTTTGTTTATATCATACATTTCATGATCACTCTACTAATGAATGTCAAGCTTTACATTATAATATTAGGTAGCTCATTAATAGTAAGGTTATTTATATATCATGTGACAATGAGTTGTATTTCAATCTCATTTTCTCTAAATAACATTTATGTTCCTATTATGGAGCTCCACATTGTGTAAACAATGTTAGCCCAATCCTTGGGGGCTCATTGTCTTGCATAGTGTTGCAAGCAATATAATAGGTCCCCTTCCATTTTTGTTCCTGCGCTTGGGGGGCAAGGATGTCATCTCCTTCTTTTCTATCTTTCCAGGATTCACCTCCTTCCTAGGTTAAACATTATCTATCTATTATGTGATATCCAATCATACATGAAAATTTTGGTTTGCATTGAGGATCTTTATCCTTGATCATAACCTATTTCATTGTTTGACATTGGGTTTCCATGGTTGATAAATCTCTCACCTTGGAAGTTGAATAATGTGCTATCCCTCACAAGGGTTAATTTTTTCACTTCTTGCATGATATCTCTTTACATTCATCCCTTCCATGGCCTCCTAGGAGCTGTGACCTTCTTGGCTTGGACTGGGTGTTGCCTATGGATATTGTCTCGATGTTGAAGAAGGCTTTATCCTTGGTATTTTCTTTCCTTAACATGTCAAAATAGTATGTTTTCTCCATCTTAAGGAGGGGGACATATATACGGCCTCCTTCATTCTATATTATGCATTTTTGTTCTAACCTTTTATTTTGCAGCATGCTAAATCTCAGAAGGTAACACACATAAGTTGCTAAATCCTGAAGAGACACACATTTTCAATTTCAAATATGCTAAATCTTGGAAGGTAATGCACATAAGCTACTAAATCTTGAAAAGAAACACATTTTCAATATGCTAAATCTTTCGAGGGTAACGCACATAAGTTGCTAAATCTTTCAAGGGTAACACACATAAGTTACTAAATCCTGAGGAGACACACATTTCATATTCATAGTGATACAAGAAGGTGGATCTATGGGTATTCCAGATGTCATCAGAAGACACATTACAATTTCAAAGCATAGTTTATGGGTGAACTATCAGGCTCTCCCTCCAGGGTGATTCACGATAAGGTGGGCATCTTATTGGGCGAGGTAATCACTTTCTCCTTTCTTTTCACTTTCATGCTAGTAGGACTAGATCATGAATCTATATTATTTATATTATTTCTCTTGTCTTTCTTATGTAATCATTTATGTTTTTATGATAGCTTTCCAAATATGATATTAGTATAGGAAATATTTCTTAGCAAGGTTTCCTCTACTAGTTGATTTGGGTTTGTTTTAGTACTAACTCCTATTCTTTTGGTTTTCTCTTTTCGCACCCTCATGTGTGTATGTTGAGTTAGAATCCTTAGCCTAGGGGCTTGTTTCCTTAGCTAAGTGTTATTTTATCTCGTTGCAAATCCACTTGGATCTCTTCTTTCTTCTCCTTTACCAAGAGTTTTCATCGAGTCCATACTCTTACTAAAGTGGGGGCTTAATGTATCATCTTATAATGGAAGCACTTCCATGTTAAGAATGTTCAGCCCTCTGAGTAATTGATTTGGGATCATGTAAAGCACCTTGAATGGGTCCCCAGCTTAGATCTGGCATTTTCCCCTAATTCTGCCCCCTTTTCCACTTTTTGTCTACATTTTTCTAGCATCTTGGACTGAGACCCTGAGATATGTGACCTCAAGGTCAAGGACAACCTTGACCTTGACCTCTGGTTCAAATTTCAAGGTCCCATGATTCTTAGATGTCGGGCTTTGGAAAGAATTTATTTTCCCGCTTTCGGGTCGGCTATTTCAGATTTCAAAATGGTAAACTCTTAAATTGAATTTAATCTAGGTCCATTTCTAGGGGTTAAGGTTAATTGGGATTTAATTCTCCAATGTTGGTCTTCTCTAGAATTTTGTGCCCTAGATCACTATAAAAGGAAGTCTTCCTCTCTCATTTTCATCCATGATCAAGTTTCAATCCACTTTCATGATCAAGTCATCAAGTTTTTGGGAGATCAAGTGATCAAGGTTTTCTCAAGGAGATCAAGCAAGCATTCCATCAAGAATCCATTCTCAAACTCATTCATCATCCATTCAAGCATCCAAGTTCTCCACTGAAAATCAAGGATTCAAGCATTCAAGCCTTTGAAGGAGTTTGGTTCAAGCATTCAAGATTCATCATTCAAACCCTAGATCTATCCATCATGGTGGTGTGATCTTCCTTCAAGATCCTTTGTTCATCTTTAAGATCCATTCATTCTTCCCTCAAGGTGGATTCCAAGCATACAATCATGGAGGTTTAGATTTACATTTGTTAATGTTATGTCCAAGCTTTCATATCAACATACTTGTTTATATTTGAAATACAATTGCATATCTATTGAATATCATAGCTTCATTGTTAGATCTACTTCTACTACTTGCTAGCATTCTCTATTTTAATTCCATTATTAAGGTTGATTCCAAACTGGGGTTTGACTAAGGCAAACCCCTCATCCAAACAATAAAACCATTTTTCTTGCAGGTACAGGTACATGATAACAAATTAAAGTTCAGATCTCGATACCCTTTTCGACGAACTTTCAGGATTCACGAATATAATTTATGTCAGAGCTTTGCAGGTCAAGGTCGACCTCTTAGGTCAAGGGTGACATTTTGGGTTGAAGGTTGACCTTGTCTATTTGGGTCAAGGATGACCTCCCTCAGAAAAGAAAAAGATTTCTGGGTTTTTTAGATCTCGCAGTTTCGGCTGAGAAGCGCAAAAATCAACAGTTTCTGAGACTGTAGCAGGTTCTTTTTCAGAGGTAAGTACCTTTATTTCTTCATTTCAATATTAGTCTTCTATATTTACTTTCCATATCAATACAATTCCATGTAAGTATAAAATATTGGTTTTTGGGTCTCTTTTATGTGCAAACCATTGTCCTAGGACCCCATCCATATTTTTCATCTTACACCAACAAGGTAAAAAAAATCTACATAAATATAAAATACCAAATATGCATCATAATCTCTATAAGTTCCATATTTCCATACAATATTGAGGTGTATCAAGAGCTAGAGGGAATGACTCTGTATGCCTATCCTATCAGTGAGAAGAATGGCCCTGTGAAAAGATAAGGAAATTTCTCATCATAGTAGTCGATAAAGAGGAAACACAAATCATAGTTAATCCAATTTTTTCTTCCACGAAGCTTCCACATTAACCCTAAACATGGCAACAAATTTGCATACATATAATTTATTTTAACCATTTCTTTATGGAGACGGAAACTGAGAATGCTGCGATTTATTTTGTTAACTATTTAATAAGAATTCGCAATGTGTGGCATATATTCCGTGAGGATGTGCTTCTACCAGCGAAAACTGTGTTGATTTTGGGAATGGTAAAATAATAGACGCAAAATAATAAATGAAAAAGTGAAATGCCAAAATATTTGCATTTCCCTCTGACCTTGCTTTTTGTGAGATGAAAATGTGTTGGCTAATGAAAAAGAATAATGTCGCCGAACAAAACGACGATGAAAAAGTAAAGATACAAATTGAAAGAAGATTGCAGGCGTAAAAAAAATGGATGGCCAAGATATTTTGGATGGTCGTCCACTCTCTATATTTGATATCAACCATTGATCACTCAATTTAACTCATGCATCTCATATAGAAAACACCTTCGGTGTAAATACGCAAATCTCACTATTACAAATAATAATAATTTACTAGATATATATGTATTATTTTAATATGAATATCTTTTTATAATTATTCAAGATAAAATAATTATATAATAAAAATAATAAAAGCATTATAAATCTCCCCTAAACTTTTACATATTAATTTTTCAAATAATATTTTAATGTTCAACCAGTAATAATTTTTAAAAATTAATACAATCTAAAACTAATTATTAAAAAACTGTATTGCTTGTCAAATAAATCTCATCTGTAACCGTGTTACATTTCAAATTCAAATATCTTCAAAAGCCAAAAAATATCTGGCAAATTTCAAACATTAGGATAGCGGGGAAAAAGCTGAGAAAATCTGAAAACCATTGCTTCTTTGTCTTTTGAAAGTTTTTTTCCTTCTGCAGATCTTTTCTTTATTTTTTATTTTTTTGGGTAGCGAGGGGAAGATAGAAAAGATCTCAAAGGCTCTCATGGAAAGTTTGAGTCTCTATGGAAAGGTCCTTTCCACATCATAGAGGAGATGGGACCGAATGCTTTCAGGCTGGCATATCTGGATGGTGCAGTCTCACAGTTTTCTTATAATAGACAAGACTTGAAATTGTTCAAATTATAAAGTCCTAAAGGTTAGTCTTTTGTGTATAGTAGGTCTGGTTTCTCAACAATCTTCGGTTATCAACTCATCTGGATGGAGGGAAAGTCAAAGTCCCATCCTCTTTGAAGCCCATAGATTTCCCCTACAATATGTCCAAGCTATCTACCAAATTCGATGATTTCCTAAGATCACCTTTTTTATATGTCTTCCCTTTGTCAAAATCGAGCTTAAAATTTGTGACCTTAGCCTTTGTTTAGCTTTGATGTTTTGACTAAGTGTCAAGTCTCTGCATTTTCATGTTATGTTTCAGCACCCTTGAACATCCTTGAACCTAGTTCAAGGCAATTCAAAGTGATTCAAGGAAGTTCAATGTAGCTAAGAAAGAAGATAGTTTGATGCGAAGGACAAGTGACAGATGGCATGCAATTGTTTGGCACACTCGAAGAGCTTGAGGAAAGTGAATGGTTCTATTTTTGATACCTTTTTTCTTGATTTGACAAGTGGTGGGATCATATTTTGGCTATGAAATTTTTTGAACACCTTTGAACCTGTTTGAAACACGTTCTCCCCCATTCATCAAGGTTTAAGGTATATACGAAATCCCATAGAAAGAAGGAAGATCATGGTATAGCTCAGCGATGGGTCTTGATAAGACATGAAGTAAATGGTGGTTGTGGTAGGATGAGGTGGAAAAAATTGAGGTGGTTATGTAATGATGGTAAGTTACAGTTTCTAAAATCATGCTAAAGGAAAATCATTAAGTGAAGTGTGCGAACATCTAATCAAATCTAAGGTGAAACCATGCTGTAGGATTTACATTAAATGGGTAAAAGGATTTCCTTTTTTCTTTTTAAAATCAAGTTGCCTTAAGAATTTTCCACAATCTATGATGCTTAAAAGTTGGAGACAGAGGTAAGGTCATAGAAAGCTAAGGAATTGGCAGAGCTTTTTTGCGGGCAAGAAGATTCAAAGCAAAAATGGAGCATCAAAAAACCCCACAATAAAAGCAAGGTCGAACCTATTGTCGATGTTCACATCCCCTGACATAAAAGGTTGAGAATAAAGTCCAAGAAATCTAACCAAATGGCTACTCCTAACACAGAGATTGTGGACCTCGAAGGGGATAGGTCAAGGGAAGTAGATCTTAGCGTAGAAGAGGATGAAAATTTGGGAAAAGACCTCTTTGAGATAGAAGATGTTACTTTGGAGATCATGGAGACTCCTAAAAAGACACCTGAGATTGTACCCACAACTAAAGTTATGCCAAAATGGATAACTTCTTCAGTGAACTGAAAGTTTAGCTTGGTTCCCGTCTTAGTGTCTATCTAGGATGTAGTGAGTAAGTATGTACAAAAGGTCCCTAAGGTTAAGAAAGAAAAGACTATGTCTAGAGTATTCACAGATGCCAAAACTGGCAAATGGTCCAGAGAGGTAGCCACGTACGAGCCAAGAGAAGGAGAGCAGGATATGGCAATTGAGGATTTCAAAGTAACAAAGATTGAACTGGGAACGATGGATCACACAGGTCATAATCACTTGTTCAAGGAGTTTTCCCAACATATGTTATTTAATTCCTTGAAAGACAATAAGGATAAGAAGGAAATGAAGTAAACTATCCTTGATATGGCACATTTTATCAATTCTATTTGCAGCTTTAGTGGTCTTCCCATAGCACAATCCTCTTAGTCTTTTGACCTGAATTCACCTGAAGGCAAAAGTCTGTTGAACCAAATATAGAGGGGTAAAGCCCTAAGCTATGCTACTGATGAATGGATCGATAACATAATCAAGGCTAGTAACAAGTACATCAAGGATTCCTAGGTATTATATCAGGATGCAAAAGCTCTCATTGGAGAGTTGCAGATTCAACTTCAAGTATGGGAAAAAGAAGAACACAAATGGGTTACAACTATGACCCAATTTCTACACATTGACAAATATAGGTTTTCCAAGTTCTACTATGAGAAAGCCTTGAAATTAATTGATGAGTCCATCTTCTTAATCACAAGGAGGAATGTCAGCTAGCGAATATCTACCTTGAGGGTTGTCGCAAAGGACATGAAGCAATGGGAGAATGAAGCCAAAGAAATGCAAAGGTCCATGATCAACAAACTTAAGGTGATTAATTTCTCTCACCCGTATTCAGAAAATCTTAATGATTGGGGATTGGACAGCACCTTGAAGGCATTTGAGAAAGAAATGTATGCCATCAAAGAGAAGCCAGATCCGAAAGTGGCAAATATCACCCAAGTAGCAAGGATTGAATCATTGTTGTACCTCTACATGGACCAGCTTCCTAGCCAAGCCAAGAAGATTAAGAAGTTGAAGTGGGAGAAAGAGGCATTGAAGGCTCAAATCCTAAATTTCAAAGTCCCACATCTCCCAGCAATGAATGAATTCGTAGAGGCGTGTAAGGAGCGAAAAGTTGCACATGTCACCATGGAAGAAGAAGATGGAAATGTTGATGAAGATGAATATGGCACTGACAAGGAATTCGACCTGGAGATGTAACCATTTCCTATATTTTCTTTTTTCATGTTGAACTTAGATGGACATGTGTCCAGTAATTGTTTCTTCTTTTTATAACTGATGGAACCAAGAGGTCGAGTTTTCAAGGAGACCTCTTGGTTACCTAAACTATAAATGATGCTAAGTAAAATGGTTTAAGGGGTTAGAAAGTTAGGATTAAAGAAGATATAGAATAGAATTTTATTTTCCTGCAAATTTAATGTTAGATGCCTAGATAATCTATAGAGCTGTACTTTTTGCCTATGTTGTATGAATATGATCTAAACTTACAAAGTTATTCTAAATCTATGTTGTTTGGAATGAATGGATGATACATTTCTATGTGAGTGTTAATTAATTATGTATGTTATCTCGAATGGTGATGATCTTTCTTTAGCTTAATGTTAATTTCAATTCTATTTCAAAGTTCTTGGGAAGTATTACTAAAGGAACTATATTTCCCTTGCATTTAAAATCCTTGTAGTTTCAGTTTCTTTTATTATTTGAGCTCATCGCCAAAGAGAGATTGTAGTAGCCTTCAAAGCTTTTGGGTTAAAAGCTAATATAATTTGTAAGTTAGGATATTCATTGGAAATCTAATAGGGAGCTGTAACTAAGAGAAAATTTAGAGGGAAGTAATCATCGCATGCTTACCCAACGGTTGTGATTATTTGATTTTCATGTGTGGGCCATAGATTTAGTTCATGAGTAAAATATGTTTGTAAAGAAAGATGAATCTGTTCACTAACACTATGAAAGATTTCATTGATATTTTAGAGCCAAATGTCAACATGAGCATTGTTGTTTATTCAAATGCCATTTTTACAAGATTATAACAAATCATTAGTTATTTGCCTATACTAAATTTGTATAGTATGTCACACATTTGACTGTCTCAACATGTGGTAGATGATTTTGATATTCAAATGTTTTCAAATGAACCCATTTTTTTTATCATTAGAAGTTGGCATGTCTAGAAAGAATTAGAGAACTTGTTAGGATATGCTTTGGAGTTTGATGCTCATTTTTTCTCGGGGAACTTGTTAGGATATGATTTTTTGTTTAGTGATCATTTGATCTTTTTGCTATGTTTGATCTAACACCAGGGTTTGCATAACTTATTTCTCTTATGTTATTTTTTTTTATGAATAGTGCCTTCTCTATTAATTTAATATAAAAGTTATCTATATTCACAAAAAAGGGGTCGGGGGACATAAAAATCACCCCATAGATGGTTGAGGGATGATGGTTGGCGGCGCTCGGCTTATGTTATTTTCACCCAGGGGCATCCCTTTGAATTTTAGGGTTTATTGTGAAAGACACACTATTTTACTATTTGTGTTGATTCCATTTAACAAAGGTTTATTATGATAAATTTGGAAAATTTATTTGGTTTTTGGCCGTTGTGGATGGATGAAATTCGATAGATATACTAAATGCTATTTTTAGTTTGATTTTGTAAGCATTGTTTTGTTTTGAATAGGTGATGCTTTAAAGGCAAATTTCAAATTGTCTTGTATTGTTAAAAGTTTTTTATTGTGCAATGTCTTGAAGTTATTTTGGTTGCTAAATAATAGAGGCACCTTATACAAATTTATTAAATTTTTATCTTATTTAATAGGACAAAAGGAAATGTTTTCTAAGGTAGAGCAACAATTGAAGAAAGCATAGATTGCACAAAGATGCAATCAACGAGTAGAAAGGGTTGTTAATGCTCAATAGGTGTGAGTTTGGTCCTACTTAATGATGGATTTATATCTAGAAAAAAATACATGTTTCTATAATCAATATTCTTGTTTTTGTGTCCCAGGCTAAGGCAATCAAGAAAATTCTAGGTATTGATTCTATGAGAAAGAGAAAAGAAGACAAGCTACACAAACAGAGAGATGAAAAGGAGTAGGTGAGTTGCAGATTTGAAAAATTTAGTGACTATTATTCTTGATCTTTCAGTTATTGACATTTGTTTTTTTCTCTATTGGAGAAGTCTACAAGTGCTATGATACTTGCTCCAAATAGTGTGAGATGGGTAATGAGGCCTTCTGGTATAGTTGTATCATCTCCTCAAGATGCAGGTCTTCCAAGCATATTCAATTATGCTTCTTGTAAATTTAGAATTTAGTTACTTTTGGTAGTATTTATTTTTGTATTGGACATCATGCAATCTTTGTATGCCATTGAATTACTTAGGGACAATTATTATGAGAATTACTAAAGTGGTTCCAATAGCCAGATAATGTAAGGTGTACATACATTCCAGAGAATTTTGAGTGCATGCACAAAATATTGTTGAGCGGTTATTTTAGTCTCTTTAGGGAATTTTAGTGATTAGTACATAAATTTCTCTCTAGAAAAACATGTTAAGTTGGTTGAAAGATGACTGATCATTTTTTTTGTTCACCTTTTTCTATTATGTAGGTATCCTCCTGCTCATGAGAAATATGCATGACCACTATGATACAATACATACAAATATAGAGACGAAAAATCTAATCTACCACTTTGTAGCCTCTAATGCTACCGAGTTATTCATGATGTATCACATCCTCTATCTACTTTCTAAAATTGTAGAATCTTATTGTTATGTTTAGGTTTGTAAATTTAAGAGTATATACATGCATGTGGTTTGTAAATACCATTTTGTGATATTACAATGGAATCTATGAAAGATTTCATTAAGATTTTAGAGCCAAATGTCAACATGAGCATTATTGTTTATCCAAATGCCATTTTTACAAGATTATAATAGTTTGTTAGTTGTTTGCCTATACTAAATCTACATAGTATGTCACACATTTGACTATCTCGACAGGTGGTAGATGATTTTGATATTCAAATATTTTCAAATGAACCCATTTTTTTTATCATTAGAAGTTGGCATGTCCAAAAATAATTGGAGTCATCAATTGATGCAATGGATTCATTTTGTTTGCTATGCTTTTCCTCAAAGTTTTCTTACTATTGATATACACCAGTCTTTGGGCTTTGGGAACTGCATAAAAATCTAATTCTTAAGATGTAAATCTTCATAATGAATGATTCTGAAGGCAATACAAATATTTGGTTGTGAGGCATCCATTGTTGAATCTGATTGCTTCATATAAATTATCCCTTATGTCAGTCACACCGAGTCTCTATTATATGGACTCGAGTGAATTTCAAACTTAGTCTATCATCCCATTTAAGAGTTTTGATTAATAATTTTTGAAAAGTTGTAAGGCTTGTATAGAACAATCCATGGCATTAATTTTTTTTTGAGAGTGTTGTTAAATATTCGATGTAAACCTTAAACACTTAATTCTAGATGCATAGTAATTCTCATTTATATAGATAGATAAAGTAACATCTTCTACCAAGTTCTCTTATTTGTGACTTCCATGGTACTGTATCGACTTGTTATGTTCAACATCTTTAATATGTTGGTAGATGTTGGTGTCTCATACCTCCTCACTTGTAAATAGTCACCCACGTGTTATATTTGAAGGCCTCTACATAGTTGTTGAAAGTACGATAGGGTTTATTAACAAAATAACGAATACATGAGGGGGTTAAAGCTTTGTAAGTTTTCTTATGGGAAACCTTGTACCGGACAATGAGCATGCACTATGAGCTTAACATAATAGAGCATAAAGCTTTTTGGATTAAATTTGCACCTTCCTAGTTTGATTTTTTGTGGGAGTTTTAAGAGAGTTTAAGACCTCTTAGAAGCTACATTTGATTTTATTTAATTTCTACAGTTGCATGAATAATAATCAAAATATGAAGGATCATTGAAAATCATTACCGCATGTACTCTTAAAACCTCACTTTAAGATGACTAGATTTATTGAATTTGACCACTGGACCCTGGTGTGGCATCCTTGAGGCTATTTAGATGCCTCTCCATTTGGGGGCATGGGGACGGGCATGGGGATGGTGACACATAATTTATTTTGAATGCTCCTTTTAGTTTATTATCCTTTACATCATATTTATGCTTTTAAGTTCATTTGAAGAAGAAGGAGGAGGAGGAGGAGGAGGAAAAAAGAAGAAGGGGAAGGGAAAGAAGGAGAAAGGGAAGGGGATGAGGAAGGGGAAGAGGGAGAGGGAGAGAGAGGAGGAGGAGGAGGAGGAGGAAGAAGAAGAAGAAGAAGAACATGAGGAAGAAGAAGAGGAGATGGAGGAGGAGGAAGAAGAAGAGGAGGAGGAGGAGGAAGAGGACGAAGAGGAAGAAGAAGAGGAGGAGGAGGAGGAGGAGGAGCAAGAAGAAGAAGATGAAGACGATACACAAATTTTTAAAAATGGTATGAGTATGCAAATTTCACCATTGCAAATAATAATAATTTACAAGATATATATGTATTATTTTAATATGAATATCTTTTTATAATTATTCAAGATAAAATAATTATATAATAAAAATAATAAATGCATTATAAATCTCCCCAAAACTTTTATATATTAATTTTTTAAATAATAGTTTAATGTTCAACCAATAATAATTTTAAAAAATTAATATAATCTAAAATTAATTATTAATAAAACTAATATAATCATTCATATTCTATTTATTTTTATATTTATATTATATTATTACTAAACTATAACATAAATAATATAATATTAATGTATTGTTATTTAAACTATTTTAAAAACTATTTATAATATATTATAACCTTTTTTTTATTTTATAATATTATATTATAATTTTTATTTTATTTTTTATCAGTAAACGGCCGAAGCCTAAGAAAAGTTTTTATTATTAATAAAATTAAATTACATGTCCTCCGTTCAAGCAGGCACTGGTAGGAAAGAACGGGGAAGAAAACCTCCAGTCTTGCCCGGGACATACGTCCTATACTTACAAATGTCAAAGGGGCATACCCCTGTTTTGAATTACAAGATTTGCTTAATCACTTATTGGATCTTTACAATGCATATTATATTATTATATTCTAATTATATAATTATGTTGATATTTTAGTTTAAAATTTATATATTATTATTTATATTATATTAACATTTTTGAACTATATTACATTTTTTTATTAATTTATTATAAAATAATTAATTCATCATATTATGGCTGGAAAAAGATGGCTAAAATCCTTTGTCAAACCTACGTTTGTAATTTAAAGAAAAAAAAAACTTATATTTAAAAAGAATCAAACCAACGACACATGAAAATTACCACTTTTTATAGTGACAAATTTTTTTAAGGTGGCAATAAATTTTAATTCCATATAGGTCAAATCATCACCACGGTTGTCGAAGTGAGCAGCATATCAAATGCTTGTGAGCTACGATAAACACAAGTTGAATGTGTAGTGATGACAACTACCACTTTTGTTCCATTCCAATCCACCATAGAATTTTAAAGGTAGAGAAAAGGGGCAACGTCTGGGCCTCGAGATCGGTGTCAAAATGCCATACTCTTATTTTCCTTTGTAGTATGTGACTTGTCGATAACCGATAACCGGATAGGTAGCCCAACAATGAGGACGATGTAACCTATTTTTTCAATCTGGTCAAAATGAAAAAAAAAAAGTGATCTATGCTTCAATGGTATTCATTTTATCTGCACGATTTCTCATCGTTGGACGCAAATTTTAGCTCCTCACTTTCAAACTAGCAATTTCACACCTATGTGTGCAATGGGTATGCCGAAGAAGTGTGGTAGGTTAGTTAGGGAAAGTTTTGTTCCATTTTTTGCATACATTAATGAAGTACATGAGGTCAAATGGAAGGTTGTTAAATAGAAGATGATGTTGTTTATTCAACAAAGGTCTCAATTGAGAAGTGATAGCTTCAAATCATAATATTACGCACACATGCTTCACCTCTCTCTCTCTCTCAAACAAGGCAATTTAATTTAACAACTCAACTCTTGCAAATTATAAAGAGGCCTTGACTTTGACCTCAAGTGAATTAAAACTGATCTTGTCCTCAACCTAATACATTTTTAAAGGATGCAAAGATTATATAATTGCACAAGATTTAAAGAAAAACTAAAAAAAGGATTTTAGTTCCCCAACCTCAAATACAAATATTACAAGAGATCTAGAACAAGCAAAGCTGAGTTGTCTTGAAAGGAGTGCCCCATCAACTCAACAAATCTACCATGACTAAGTTTGCATGATTTCATCTACTCATGCACTCCAATAAGGTTGCATGAATATTAATCAAAATATGAAGGATCATTGAAAATCATTACCGCATGTACTCATAAAATCTAACTTTAAGATGGCTGGATTTATTGAGTTTGACCACTGGACCCTAGTGTGGCCTCCTTGAGGCTATTTAGATGCTTCTCCATTTGGGGGCATGGGGACGGGCATGAGGATGGTGACATACTTTCTTTTGAATGGTCCTTTTAGTTTATTATCCTTTACATCATATTTATGCTTTTAAGTTCATTTGAAGAAGAAGGAGGAGAAGGAGGAACGAAGAAGAAGGGGAAGGGAAAGAAGGAGAAAGGGAAGGGGATGAGGAGGGGGAAGAGGGGGAGGGAGAGAGAGGGGGAGGAGGAGGAGGAGGAGGAGGAAGAAGATGAAGATGAAGAAGAAGAACATGAGGAAGAAGAAGAGGAGATGGAGGAGGAAGAAGAAAAGGAGGAGGAGGAAGAAGAGGATGAAGAGGAAGAAGAAGAAGAAGAGGAGGAGGAGGAGGAGGAGCACAAAGAAGAAGAAGAAAACAAAGACGACACACAAATTTTTTAAAATGGTATGAATATGAATATGCAAATTTCATCATTACAAATAATAATAATTTACTAGATATATATGTATTAATTTAATATGAATATCTTTTTATAATTATTCAAGATAAAATAATTATATAATAAAAATAATAAATGCATTATAAATCTCCCCTAAACTTTTGTATATTAATTTTTAAAATAATATTTGAATGTTCAACTAGTAATAATTTTTAAAAATTAATATAATCTAAAATTAATTATTAATAAAACTAATATAATCATTCATATTCTATTTATTTTTATATTTATATTATATTATTACTAAACTATAACATAAATAATATAATATTAATGCATTTTTATTTAAACCATTTTAAAAATTATTTATAATATATTATAACTTTTTTTATTTTATAATATTATTATATTTATATAATTATGTTGATATTTTAATTTAAAATTTATATATTTTTATTTATATTATATTAACATTTTTGAACTATATTACATTTTTTATTAATTTATTATAAAACAATTAATTCATCATATTATGGTTGGAAAAAGATGACTAAAATCCTTTGACAAACCTATGTTTGTAATTTAAAGAAAAGACAAACTTATATTTAAAAGGAATCAAACCTACGACACATGAAAATTACCACTTTTTATAGTGACGGATTTTTTTAAGGCAACGATAAATTTTAATTCCATATAGGTCAACTCATCACCACGATTGTCAAAGTGAGCAGCATATCAAATGCTTGTGAGCTACGGTAAACACAAGTTGAACGCGGAGTGACGACAACTGCCGCTTTTGTTCCATTCCAATCCGCCATAGAAATTGAAAGGCAGAGAAAAGGGGCAATGTCTGGGCCTTGAGATCAATGTCAAAATGCCATACTCTTATTTTCCTTTGTAGTATGTGACTTGTCGATAATCAAAAAATAGACATGTAGCCCAACAATGACAATGATGTAACCTATCTTTTTAATATGGTTAGAACGAAAAAAAAAAAAGTGATCTACGCTTCAATGGTATTCATTTTATCTGCATGATTTCCCACCCTTGGATGAAAATTTTAGCTCCTCACTTTCAAAATGGCAATCACACCTATGTGTGCAATGGGTACGCCGAAGAGGTGTGGTAGGTTAGTTAGGGAAATTTTTGGTTCATTTTTTGCATACATTAATGAAGTACATGAGGTGAAATGGAAGGTTGTTAAATAGAAGATGATGTTATTTATTCAACAAAGGTCTCAATTGAGAAGTGATAGCTTCAAATTATAATATTACACACACATGCTCTCTCTCTCTCTCTCTCTCTCTCTCTCTCTCTCTCTCTCTATATATATATATATATATATATATATGCATCCCCTCTCTCTTTATCTTCATAAACCTCTCTCTCTCTCTCTCTCTCTCTCTCTCTCTCTCTCTCTCTCTCTCTCTCTCTCTCTCTCTCTCTCTCTCTCTCTCTCTCTCTCTCTCTCTCTCTCTCTCTCTCTCTCAGACAAGGCAATTTAATTTAACAACTCAAATCTTGTGAATTATAAAGAGGCCTTGACTTTGACCTCAAGTGAATTAAAAGTGATCTTGTCCTCAACCTAATACATTTTTAAAGGATGCAAAGATTATATAATTGCACAAGATTTAAAGAAAAATTTAAAAAAAGGGTTTTAGTTCCCCAACCTCAGATGCAAATATTACAGGAGATCTAGAACATGCAAAGTTGAGTTGTCTGGAAAGGAGTGCCCCATCAACTCAATAAATCTACCATGACTAAGTTTGCATGTTTCCTTCTACTCGTGCACATGTCCTCCACGATGGGATTCTCCACTTGTTTATGATCTTCTAGATGCATTTATTTTCCAAGTGATGATCTTCATTAATCAATACATGTAAAATAGAAACCCAAATGCCCAACCAAATGCTTCATATTGTGGTGTTCTCCATGGATTCCATTCTTCTCATCCCACCACGCTTACCCATCACACTTGTATAGTGCCTCACAAGAGCTAACAATATATTCACAATAACATGTATGGGCATATCTATCTCTAAGCTAATTCAATAATCCCGTGCACCTAGAGAGATTTTATTCATGGGTTTTAATGCCCAAATTGTTCTTATTATTAGTTTAGTTAGTTTAGGGCATATGCACATATTGGGTTTATTTGAGCTAAGGAAATTTGGGTTTTTATGCTTTTGAACTTTAAGGGTTTCAAATGGCTAAATGACATCAAAGAGTAATGTGCAGAATTAAGGAGAATGCAACCAAATCCATTGAGGTTTTGGATTTTGTAACACTTTTTATATCTTGTTCAATTTGGTTGGGCTCACATTGGTAGGAACTGTGGCAAGAATGGTGCTTTTGACACCTCTATTCATTTTGTTTAGTCCCATATTGATACCTGTAGGAACATTGCTCTTTTGTGGCAGTTGCATGCCCATTTTTTGTTGTATGTTTTGGTCTTCCAGTGTTTTATATGCTTTCATGGATGTAAAAAAAAAACTTTCTTTACACAAAAATCTAACACTAACATACTAATAAGTAATCACTATATATGAAATACAAAATAACTTCATTAGTTCTCTAATTATCTAAAGGGAAGGCATCATGGTGGTAGATGTTGTACAAGTCGCCATTTCTTTGTATTTCTATACTGTGGAGACTAAATAGAGCCATCGATGCAACTTTATATGGAAACACAAATATGATAAAGGCATCTCGTTAATACGTACATGAATATATATACTTGCTACATTTGATGTTTCTTTAATACATTTTTTGAGAAATAAAAGTAGTAATGCAAATGCAATGGCCGAAAATGGTGATTGAGGAGGTCACAGGTTCAAGTCCAGCTTGAGCCGCACTGAGGTGTTTCTGGGCTTAGTTGATAGTGTCGAGATACAAAATAAAGGAGACATGCTCGAAGCTCCACAAACAAGAGATTTTGGGGCTTAAGAAGGTTAAGAAAAATCTTTGAAGCTTGATATATTTTTCTAATTTCATTATGTAGCTAAGAAGTAAAATGAAGGACAAAAATAATAGAACATAATGAAGAGAATTCAATACAAAGTGAACACGCAAAAAATTATAAAATGATAAAATAATATAAATGCATTTAATCTCCTTACCCACGAAAGTTAGTGTTAGGTCAAACATGTCCAAAATGGCAAGGGGTTTTTTTTATCAAAGATTGTGCCTATATTTATAGCAACTTTCAACGCTGAGATGGGTTGTTTGCTTTTATTTGTCCTTTTATTTATTTGTTGTTCTCGCAACTTGGGTTTTATACTTTTCGATTCCAAACATTTGGAATGGGAGGAATCAATACGGTAGGTAAACATCATGAGAGGAAAAAGTGTAGTTGTAAAGAGTAAAAACATATTTACAAAAGGGTAAAAGAAATATGCATAAATATAAGAAGGAATGTAGTAGTAATGAGTATAAACAAATTCCAACAAGGTAAAATAAATCTACATAAATATAAAATACCAAATATGCATCATAATCTCTATAAGTCCCATATTTTCGTACAATATTGAGGTGTATCAAGAGGTAGAGGGAATGACTCTGTATGCCTATCCTATCACTGAGAAGAATGGCCTTGTGAAAAGATAGGACAATTTCTCATCATAACGGTCAATAAAGAGGAAAAACAAATCATAGTTAATCCGATTACCCTAAATGTGGCAACAAATTTGTGTACATGGAATTTATTTTAATTTCTTTATGGAGACAGAAAAAGGGAATGCTACAATTTATTTTGTTAACTATTTAATAAGAATTTGCAACGTGTGTCGTATATTCTGTGAGGATGTGCTTCCACTAGAGAAAATTGCGTTGCTTTGGGAATGGGAAAATAATAGACGCAAAACAATAAATGAAAAAGTGAAATGCCAAAATATTTGCATTTCCCTCTGACCTCGCTTTTCGTGAGATGAAAATGCATAGGATAACGAAAAAGAATCATGCCGTTGAACAAAATGACGGTGAAAAAGTGAAGATACAAATTGAAAGAAGACCGCAGGCATTAAAAAAAAAGGACGACCAATATATTTTGGATGGTCGTCCACTCTCTGTATTTTATATCAACCATTGATCGCTCAATTTAACTCGTGCATCTCATTCGGTAAATACACAAATTTCACCATTACAAATAATAATAATTTACTAGATATATATGTATTATTTTAGTATGAATATAATTATTGAAGATAAAATAATTGAATGATTGAATGGATGAGCATACAGTGGAGAGTTTTGCTAGCTAAAATTACAGAGACTAGGAATAAAATGATCAATACAATTGCCACCAAGAAAGTAGAGCTGGATACAATGAACTGAATTTTTATTTTGGGATTATGTTGCCATTGATCTAAGAAAAAACATAAGCATAAATATAATCCACCTTTTGTTTGGTTTCATGTTTCCAGCTTTGTGTACATAGAAAAGCTTAGAGGCTTAATCAACTGACTTGATAAAGATCATAATCATAAACAAAAGGTAGTTGATAATGTTGTGCTTTTAGTCACTAGACAATATTCTTTTTAAAACATAGATTTGGAAACAAAATCAGCAATCAAAAATTGAAAGTAATTATTAGAACCTTTGGGACTAAAAGCACGTGTAACGGATGCAAGTCAAACTCCTCACAATCTGGAGGCTAACAGATTAAAATGAAATATAAAAGACATCAAATTACCTTATCTCCTACCTTGCACCGGTCAATAATCCTATAGAGATCTCTCTCTATCTTCGCCTCTATCTTCCACTCCCTAGTCTATCTCTATACATGTTTCTCTCTCTTTATCCATGTCTCTCTCCCAAAAATCTATATCTTTGTCTCTCTATCTCTCCATATTTCTTCTTCCATCTCTCTACCCCCATTTCTCACCCTCACACTACCTCTCTCTATATATCACTTCTTATCTCAATATTTATATTTTCAACTCTCCTTTTATTCCCTCTCTCTCCATATATTCATCCCTTCCATGTCTATCTACACCTCCCATCTCTCTTTATCTCTCCCTCTCTTTATTTTCATAAACCTTTGCTTCTCCATCCCCCTTCACCTTTATCTCCTTGTACTTATCTCTATTCCTTTCCCCCCTTTATATCTCTCTTTATATCAGTATCTTTCCCTCTCTAAAAAGAAAACACTCCATGAGCTTGTTGATAATAGAAACTAATTATCTTTCAAATCCATAACTTTTGTTTTAGTTGTGTTTAGATCCTTTTAAGTGGGTGAGTAATTGATTTGAACACTATTACATTTGGGTCAGATTTCTTACTATTCTTCGTCGAAATTCAAACAACAATACGTCAAAATTTTGACAAACATCAAGGAGAACCCTCGTTGCAGTTTTTTCATCGAAACTTCTAATGACGGAGTACATGTCAGATTTTTGACAAAACCACGTTGGAAATATATTAGTTACAAAGAGTGCTTTTCCCATGAAGGCTCATTGGCAGTCTGACGAAGGCTCGTCAGCAGTCCGATGACCGTCGCATCGGTTAACTCCTGGTGTTCGTCAAAATTTTTATGAGAGCGACGATGATTATGTTGCCATGCCTATGATGTTTGTGTCATCGTAGGCATGGAAACCTCATCAGTTGCCATCTAGTGTTCGTGGGCATTCCAATGCAAGTGACAATGATTATGCCACCATATATGCGATGTTTGTGTCATCGCAGGTGCCGAAACCTCATCGGTTGTCTTCTGGTGTTTGTCAGAATTCAAACAAGAGCGACGATGATTATGTTGCCATACTTGTGATGTTTGTGTCATCTCAGGCATGGCAACCTTGTTGGTTGTCTTCTGGTGGTCGTTGACATTCCAACACAAGCAACGATGATTATGCCACCATACTTGCAATGTTTGTGTCATCGTAGTTATGGAAACCTCGACGGTTGTCTTCTCGTGTTCGTTGGAATTTCAACGAACCCCAACAATTTTTTTTAAAAAAAAATATAGAAAATTTTATTGTTAAAATCACTAATATAGAAGTTTGATTTTTTAAAGTATTTGATTAATGTCACATTCAAATCACTAATCCCTTATTGAGTGTAGGGTCATGTTTGATTACCTCCCTTATGAATAAACCTATGAAATCGTACCAAAATGGACTTTTTGATGTGCTCTTATAAATAATCCTATTGAATTTTACACTTACGTTATGCCATTGTGAGTTATCTAGTTAAGAAATAATACAAATATCATAAATCTCCAGGAATATCATAAACCACATAACCAATGTCATGTAGTTTTAATGAAATATGGTGATAGTGTTTAGAAAGGATGATCACCCTTTCAAGAAGTGGCGCATACTGACCTAGGCTTTGCAATGACTACACCTTTAGGAAAAACTATATAGTAAAGTGGTTACTCTCCTAGAGCCCAATACCTTCCTACATGACTGCTCCCTAAAAGTAAGAACAAAGTGTACAAACCATCCAATTATAAAACTTGAAACTCATACAAATGCTCACAATAATATCTGGTTGTTGATCACTTACCTGAGAAAGAAGCATGTGCAAGTAGATAATCTTTGGCCTTGAAATGCTCAAATCCATTTATTGGAAGTTCATCTGTTGCAAGGTCTTCATTTTTCCAAGTCACTATATGTACCTTTGGTCTTTGGGCACATCCCTATCTTGGCAAATTTTTTAAAGTGTTACGCACCATTTAGCTTCTTGTTTTCAATAAGTAAATAAAAAGTCCTAGCAAGTTCTTCAAATTGTTATGCACCATTTACCTTCTTGTTTTAATGAAAATGTTGAGCTTATAAAGGAAGCGTCAAAAGAAAATAACCGAATTATTTAATACATCAATCATTGGAATGCTAAAATAAAACCATAAAATATATGTTGTAGTAGCAATTGAAAATTGTGTTCAATTTACATCAATAACTAGAGCAGACAATAAAGCTTTATAACAACCTTATATAGGTGTTTATCATACTCTAGAATCTATAAGTAGACATCTAAAATATCTTGATAAACTCCCTCACATGTATACATGTCACATTTGATCCCACAACCCAGATGTATTACCATTACACGATTGAAAACAAAATATAACCATGACTGACTTCATTATTTGTATTTATTGTTTTGTAGTTGTACTCAGTTCATCACTGAATATTAAATGAATGAATTTCTTAATGGGAGAAATGCTTCTGGAAAAATTTATGCTCAGTTCACATCAATGTTTGGGATCATCACTAGGTGTGGTGTTTACATCCTTAATCTGATAATGGATCACTGAGTGTGATCCAAAACAATAATGTGAACTAAACACCAACTATTTTTCTAGAAGCTCTTCTCACTCATTGGCCTAGACTGTGAAAACCTCATGTTCATAAAAATTGTTACTCTCAAATTTACAATGCAATGCCTGTAATAACAATAATTCAAAATTACCAGTCTACAAAATTTTAGATTTTTTGTGAAGTATCAAGTCATATTTTACGTACAATCTGAAACACTACACTATAGAGAAATATACCTAAATATCAGGTATGCCTTGGTCCAAAAACTCAAGCAATGGAGGTAATGTCCCTAACTTGGAACTACCACTTTCCTCAAACAAAAAACTTGTTTCTTAATTTTAAGAGTACATATATTTTTAACATGCAGTTCAATATTCAAATTCATATGCATTATTAATAGACAATAACATATAAAATCAGGAGTGCAAAATTATGACCTTAATTAATAACTAAAAAGAATAAGATTGGACAACTATACAATAGCCCAGAATTAACTTAATCAGTTCATACCAATAAGAGATTGTCATACCTGATATATAATATTCCATGGTTGTCCAAGAAAACTCACAACCAATATAGGAGGTGCTAATAATAATCCTCAGTCCCTCTACAAAGACCACAATAATGTACAAGAGACCCATGCACAACAAGGGAAGATAGAGTCTCATGAAGACAATCAATGAATGCAAAGTGGTTAGCAGTTGACTGTGGTCAATAGTTTTAGTGTGAATAGTTGAAAGGTCCATATATTGGTTCAAGTTAAGAGTTACTTGGAGTATTGAAGGAGTCTTTGAGTAGGCATAAAGAGTTATGACAATTTATGTTATCATAGAAGGGCTTGGTGTTAGTACTTGTTGTTGCAATGTCACATGCTAAGTTTTATAAATGCAATATCAGCTAAATTGGTAGAGAGCTTTTCCAGGGTTACAAGGGAGCCATTGTGCAAGGGTCACTAGTCAAAGTGATCAATTCTAGTCCCATGCAATTAATCCCCAAAGGAGACAAAACTCTAAAAAATTGGAGACTGATTACTTTCGTTGATGTTATAGATGTGAAATATGTAAAAACAGTCTGAATACTTTTGTAATTTGCCTCTATTCTATCTAATACAAAAAAAAAAGCATAAAAATTCCAAATTACTAACATACCAAAAATTCTTGATTTATATAATATATAACCATGATAGCTAGGAAAATACTAGACATTTTGGTTACGACTTAAGTATTTAAAAGTTTATCCTTGCATTGATTAAAAACAAAAACAAAAAATTTAAAAGTTTTTTGTGTTGCAATAGTGTTATTATGTGATTGTCAAGTAGCACATCTTTATTGATGTGTTTTATTATGTGCAAAACCAATTAGTCATTTAATGTTATAAAAATGTGCATTTAACAATTATGTAAATAGGTTATGCCATGAACTACATTCATAAAGTGAGTTCTTAATTCTTTTATAAATGTTGATTTTAGGAAGGTAATTTGTGATTGTGATATAATTATTATTATGGATGTGATGGCTTAAAATGTGTATATTATTATGGTGATATATTTATGTCGAGTTGGTTTCATAATATGGTGATTTATGATTGTCCTCTATGAAACATATTATTGAGTGACTTGTGACGTGATTCATAAATGATGCATTTATTTATGAAATTGTGATTGGCAACTTTAATGTTAACATTGCAATAAGTAAATAATTAAAAAAAATTAAACACTAACCAAAAAATGCAAGGGACACAAGACATACCTTAAAGAATGGCCATGGCCTGTTGACCATTTTTTAAGCTGTCAAAAAATCACAAGACTTCAAGGAATGACCATGGCCAATGGGCATTCCCTTCAGTCTTTGAAGGGGTTTTTAACCCCTTACAAAAAAAATTTATTGTATTAACCATCGTATTTTTACATGTTACAAAAACTATTAGATCAATGTTTGATCAAACTATTACAAAAACACGACACGACACGACACGACACAACATATTTATTTTATATTATTTTCATGTTATAAATGTTAATATTTCATAATTTATATTACATGAACTCACTTTATGAATGCATTTATTTTATATTATTTACTTTACATTATTATTTTATATTATTTGCATTACATTATTATTTTATATTATTTGCATTTATTATTTATTGTTTTATATTTTATAATTTCTTACAATGCATTGATTAAAAACATGTTGCAATAGTGTTAATATGTGATTGTCAAGTAGCACAACTTTATTGATGTGTTTTATTATGTGCAAAACCAATTAGTCATTTAATGTTATAAAAATGTGCATTTAACAATTATGTAAATAGGTTATGCAATGAATTACATTCATAAAGTGAGTTCTTAATTCTCTTTTAAATGTTGATTTTAGGAAGGTAATTTGTGAGTGCGATATAAATATTATTATGAATGTGATGGCTTAAAATGTGCATATTATTATGGTGATATAATTATGTCGAGTTGGTTTCATAATATGGTGATTTATGATTGTCCACTATGAAACATATTATTGAGGGAATTGTGATGTAGTTCATAAATGATGCATTTATTTATAAATTGTGATTGGTGACTTTAATGTTAACATTGAAATTAGTAAATTATTAAAAAAAAATTAAACACTAACCAAAATAATGCAAGGGACACAAGACATACCTTAAAGAATGGTCATGGCATATTGACCATTCTTTAAGCTATCAAAAATACATATGACTTCAAGGAATGACCATGGCCAATGGACATTCCCTTCAGTCTTTGAAGGGGTTTTTAACCCCTTCCAAAAATACTTTATTTTAGTAACCATTGTATTTTTACATGTTACAAAAACTATTAGATCAATGTTTGATCAAAATAGTACTATAGAAATGAAAAATGAGCAATCACATCCTTTGTTACTCTGAATCCATACCAGCAACTTCACTCATGTGCTTGAACATTCTATAATGGTGAAAAATAAGTAGGTGAAAAATGTTGCTTGGAACTCAGAGGATCCTTCATTATCAAATACTTGGCAACACACCTCTTTCAAGAGAGGCATGCTGATAATCCACAACAAGATTCAACTTTTGTGGATTGAGGTCACCAAGATGGGTTGTGAGCTTCCATAATGGTAAAAATAAGTAGCTGGAAAAGCTGCTTAGGACTATAGGGATCCATGTTATCAAATACTTGGCAATCTAATTCTTCCAAGAGCAACACTTTGATAAATCTACAAGAAAATTCAATATTTTGTGCAGTGAGATCACTGAAAGGTGTTGTAATCATTGCAACCAATAGCTAAAAAGAATCAGATTGGACAACTATACAATAGCTCAGAATTAACTTAATCAGTTCATACCAATAAGAGACTGTCACACCTGCTATATAATATTCCATGTATGTCTAAGAAAACTCGAAACCAATATGGGAGGTGCTAATAATAATTCTAAGTCCCTCTACAAAGACCACAGTCATGTACAAGAGACACATGCACAACAAGGGAAGATAGAGTCTCATGAAGACAATCAGTGAATGCAAAGTGGTTAGTAGTTGACTGTGGTCAATAGTTTGAGTGTGGATAGTTGAAAGGTCCATATATTGGTTCAACTTAAGAGTTACTTGGAGTATTGAAGGATTCTTTGAGTAGGCCTAAAGAGTTATGACAATTTATGTGATCATAGAAGTACTTGGTGTTAGTACTTGTTGTTGCAGTGCTGATGGAAGGATTGAACCTACAAGACCATCTTATTTTGGCCAATAAGATGTGTTTTATATAATAAAACACATGTTATAATTACTTTGACTAATGTTTATATAATAAGACACATCTTATTGGCCAAAATAATGAGTCATTTAATGTTTACATGTAATGTGTAAAAATGTTCATTTAACAATTATGTAAATAGGTTATGCCACAAATTACATTCATAAAGCAAGTTCTTAATTCTCTTTTAAATGTTGTTTTAAGGAAGGAAATTTTTTATTGTTCACTATGAACAATGTTAATATGTGATGGCTTAAAACATACATATTATTATGATTATATAATTATGGCACATTTTCTCTAATAACAAGGCCAACCACATGATTGTGGAAACTTATATGGCCTCCCCTAATTGACCTAAGACAACCACACCATGACATGACACCACACATCACATCACACAACATATTTATTTTATGTTATTTATATTACATGTTATAAGTGTTAATATTTTATTATTTACATTACATGTCAAGTGGTAATATTATATAATTTCTTACAATGCATTGATTAAAAGTGAAAAATTATTTAAAAGTTTGTGTTGCAATAATGTTAATATGTGATTGTCAAGTAGCCAATCATTTTATCACATGCTAAGTTTTATAAATGCAATATCAACTAAATTGGTAGAGAGCTTTTCCAAAATTAAAAGGAAGCCATTGTGAAGGGTCACTAGTCAAAGTGATCAATTCTAGTCTCATGCAATTAATCCCCAAAGGAGACAAAACTCTAAAATATTGGAGATTGATTACTTTCGTTGATGTTATAGATGTGAAATATGTAAAAACGGTCCAAATACTTTTGTAATTTGCCTGTATTCTATCTAATACAAAAAAAAAAAAAGGCATAAAAACTCCAAATTATTAACATACCAAAAATTCTTGAGTTATATAATAGATAACCATGATAGCTAGGAAAATACTAGACAATTTGGTTACGACTTAAGTATTTAAAAGTTCATCCTTGCAATTATAATTTTTTTATTTTTAAAATCTTACCATGTCACATGATATTACTTATATTTATAAAATATTCTTTATAATTAAATAACATAAATCCAAAAATAAGCTTCTCTTAGCTTCAAGAATATTTATTCACATATTCTCTACTAACAAGGCCAACCACGTGAAGGTGGAAGCTTATATGGCCTTTCCTAATAGACCTAAGACAATGATGACACAATGCATCATGGCACAACGTGATGCGACACGATGCAACATGACACAAAGCATTTATTTTATAATATATGTTATAGATGTAATATTTCATAATTTACATTACATGAACTCACTTTATGAATGCATTTATTTTATGTTATTTACATTAAATTTTTATTTTATTTTATTTTATATTATTTGCATTTATTATTTATTATTTCATATTTTATAATTTCTTACAATGTATTGATTAAAAATGAAAAAAAATTATTTTATTTTTTGTGTTGCAATAGTGTTATTATGTGATTGTCAAGTAGCACATCTTTATTGATGTGTTTTATCATGTGCAAAACCAATTAGTCATTTAATGTTATAAAAATGTGCATTTAACAATTATGTAAATAGGTTATGCCATGAACTACATTCATAAAGTGAGTTCTTAATTCTCTTATAAATGTTAATTTTAGGAAGGTAATTTGTGATTGTGATATAATTATTATTATGGATGTGATGGCTTAAAATGTGCATATTAGTATGTTGATATAATTATGTCGAGTTGGTTTCATAATATGGTGATTTATGATTGTCCACTATGAAACATATTATTGAGTGACTTGTGACGTGATTCATAAATGATGCATTTATTTATAAAATTGTGATTGGCAACTTTATTGTTAACATTGAAATAAGTAAATTATTAAAAAAAAATTAAACACTAACCAAAAAATGCAAGGGACACAAGACATACCTTAAAGAATGGCCATGGCCTGTTGACCATTCTTTAAGCTGTCAAAAAAACACAAGACTTCAAGGAATGACCATGGCCAATGGGCATTCCCTTCAGTCTTTGAAGGGGTTTTAAACCCCTTTGAAAAAAAAATTATTTTATTAACCATCGTATTTTTACATGTTACAAAAACTATTAGATCAATGTTTGATCAAAATAGTACTGTAGAAATGAAAAATGAGCAGTCACATCCTTTGTTACTCTGAATCCATACAAGAAACTTCACTCGTATGCTTGAACTTTCTATAACGGTGAAAAATAAATAGCTGAAAATGCTGCTTGGAACTCAGAGGATCCTTCATTATCAAATACTTGGCAACCCACCTCTTCCAAGAGAGGCATGTTGATAATCCA
This sequence comes from Chamaecyparis obtusa, assembly GCA_027943335.1. Classification (NCBI taxonomy): domain Eukaryota; kingdom Viridiplantae; phylum Streptophyta; class Pinopsida; order Cupressales; family Cupressaceae; genus Chamaecyparis; species Chamaecyparis obtusa. Next base: position 66,585 of record BSBK01001632.1, read on the forward strand.
CAACAAGATTCAATATTTTGTGCATTGAGGTCACCAAGATGGGTTGTGAGCTTCCATAATGGTGAAAACAAGTAGCTGGAAAAGCTGCTTAGGACTGTAGGGATCCATGTTATCAAATACTTGGCAATCTACTTCTTCCAAGAGCAACACGTTGATAAATCCACAACAAAATGCAATATTTTGTGCAGTGAGATCACTGAAAGGTGTGAATTTTGTGTAACCCTGCATCCAATCATTATCAATTCATCTATAAATAAATTACCATAATGCTATCAATACAGTAAAATTATATATATAATGTAGGTAAATCTAAAATCTATCTAGAAAATTAAATTTAGGATCCTGATCGACTCGGAAAGGCAAAAAACTATTGCAATCTCCTTGGACTGCAATTTCATTTTAAGATTCAAAAGAGCAATGCAAAGAAATTTAGACACGAAACATATAGAACAAGAGATGGTAAAAAATAGAAGTCATCAAAACAATTTGAAATGTCAAGAAACATGTACATACCAAGTCTCTTTTTTCTATTCTTTCCAACAACACCAAGTGCATCAACTTCAATGATTTCAGCCCACACACAATCCTAATAGCTACAAATTCTCTAGAATGTTAGTTAACATTTCACTAGTACTTAAAATCAAAGATACATTGGAACATAATGACTTGAACATTGTTTGTACTTACTAAATGTGTAAAACATAAAAATGAGAGAAATTTAAAAAGGCAAAAAAAACTACAAGCATAAAACTTACCTTCTAGCATTTTTCTGAGAATCTTATCTGCAAGAACACAAAAATAAGTACATGTCAATCTATTAGAAATGAAAACATATCAAAACAATCTTAAAATTAAGATAAAAATGGCCTTTGAGATAAGACTACCATGAGTTGGGGCATATCATGATCATTAGAGAAAACAACATGAGTAGTCAAATGAAGTATAGCATTATCATATAATGTAAGTGATGAAGAGAAATGAACATTCTTGGACTCATATCATGAGCAAGCATGGGAGTAATCACAAGGGTTGAACATGATTAGGAATATTGTATAATATATCAACTTTTCAGAAGTTGGGAATGACATGTAACCAAATTCTGAAAGTAATTGTGAAAAAATGTTGAACGGTCATGGATAAGAAGTCATTATTAGTCCATAATGATTCTGATACAATTCTCAATGAAGAATTGGACAATATGATACATAGAATTTGAATAGTAGAATATGCATACAAAATAAAAATGCTTGAACAGAACGGTTGACTAAATTCCAGACAAATTTTAACCTACTTATAACCTGAGAGGCATTGATTTTGGTCTATTTGGGTATGAGCATGTTTGGCATATTCTACATGGTCATCCAAGAATTATACACTACAAAAACTTATGGTCGATTTTTCTTTGCAGCATAATTATCAAAAAAATAATGTAAAAGAAAACCTGGATTCAGAATTGCTATTAAAAAATGTTCCAAGCTGATTGTGTATTTTTTAATTTGTTTTCCAGTGTACATATCACATTAGTCCAGAATACTTGTTGTAAAAATAAAACCAAAACCAAAACCTGGAGCAAGACATAGAAGGTGGCAGGATTTTCTTATTACATATTTAAGACAATGAAACAATGTTATTGATTCCTTGATCAGGTCTCAACAATTCAACCCCCAACAAAGGAGGAGATACTGAACAAGATCATCAAGGATCTTGGAAGGGCTATAAGGTACAGGTGGCAATAATAAAGGGTTTTAAAAATAATTACATTTGCCTTTGAAAATAGACTCAAAAATGAGAAAAAGAGAGATGCAAGAAGGACAACACAGACATGCATTTGAAATGTGTCAAGTATATAGTTCACGCAAGTAAGATAGACATAAAAATAAGGGCCAACAATCTAGAAGAGAATCAAAGTGTATGCGGTATAAGAATTAAAAATGGTGTCATTTTGTATTTTTTCATTATAATTGAGAGACAAGAATCTTTTTTATCAAGCCATTCCTCTTGGTTTTATGCATTTGAACATTTTAATTCCCTATTTTTCATTCTTTTAATGTGTAAAAAGGGTACCTAGATCCCAAAAGACTATGTGCTATAAAAGCAAACGCGATAGGTATGCAATATTCTAATTGTTAGTTCCTGCCCGGAACTATAGTAGAGGGCATTTTTAAACAACGATTAGTATGTGCTCAAACAATCAATTGGAATTCAATTTTCTTCTAATATTGTTTTTTGTTTGTTAGTTGTGTCAATTAAGCTCCATGGTTTTTAGGCATATATTGATTGTGTTTTTTTGACACTGTGATTGAGTTTTGATTTGAGTTTGGAAATTGTCGAAGGCTCTGTACTCTGTAGCCATTACGAGGTGGTGTGGAGCACCTAAGGCTTGGAAGACTACCAAGGGGGTCACTTGGTTGACCTTGAGTAAATGAAGACACTAAAGACTACAAAGACCTACAAGCTCTCAACACATTGTAATTTGGGCCATCAGTGCCTATGAAATGAAATGAAATACAACATTGCGATGATATGTAATACAAAGTTGCAATGATAAGGCGAATAGCCCCTACAAGGGTCACCATGTAATGGGAAATGGGATTTAGAGTCTTTGAAAGGTTTAAAGGGTAGAAGGTGAGTTTTTTGAAGTGTTTTGTGTTTAAAGGTCAATAAAAAGACCATTCTTAATGTGATGGGGGACATCGGGTGTAGAGTTGTCGAGTTGACAACTTAGTTGTCAACTTGACAACATTTGTTTTTTACAACTTTGTAATGGGACAGTAGCTTGTAACTGTTTCCATTTGGTTAGGAGGGTAGTTAAGGTAGGTTCTTGGTTATGGGAGAAAAGGGAGGTTATTTACAAGGAGTGCAACCTGATGGCAAGGGTGGATGTGTAAAAGAAAGAAAAGTTTGATGTAAATAAATGGGATTTTCTGCAATCTGTAGTAGTACAGAGATAAATCTGATGTTTCTAAACAACTACTGTGATTATTTTGGATGGTGATTAGGAGTTTGAACATTGGGTCATGGAATCTCCTTCATGTTTTGAATGGTAATAGTGTATTTCTTGAAGTTTTAAGACAGAAACAATGCTTGTGGTTTGCTGACTGTTCCTAGTCTGTATTCCTGGACAGTTTGGTAGCATCTAGTGTGTCTTTGAGCAACTCTCGGCTCCTCCCTCTTAAGTGTATAATGTGGATTGTGAAATGAGTTTAGGAACCTGTTCTATAGTTCTCCTTATCTGTTTATGGTCGACAAGGTGGAAAAGATGACCACTGCTTGTCAAATTTGAAAATTGAGGGTATGACTGTCTCAGAAATACAGTCCTAATGCGGGGGTAATATCTCCAAAATGAGCTATTGGATTTGGTTGAATTTGGGATCTATTTTTCATAGCCAATTTGAGATGGGTCTCACCGAAGCAATTGAAGAGAAATTGTCAAGTGAAAAATTTATGATCCACGGAGTGCGGGTCTATATAAAAGGACAATGACAGTGTAGTTTGAGTTGAGTTTTCTTCAAGCATGTGTCAACAGAGTTGTGTGAAGTAGGTAGGGGTTTGGAATGGTAGATTTGTGTGTCCCCAAGGTATTTTAGGATGGTTAGGGGGAGTGTAGAAAGATTCTCAGTGTCTATGAGTGGAAAGAACACTTTGTTTGTGCTTATTTTGTGATTGCTCAGAGTCAGTGCTTGACTGTCAAAAGTTGACAGTGTACCACTTCTAAAAGTTTGTGTTAAGGAGTGTGTGTGAGAACCCTGAGTGTGTAGAGGGGGTTGCAAATTTGTGTTTAATAGTCCATTAAGGCTACAAAGTGAAGAGTCTTGGTGCTCATGAGTGGGATCCAAGGTAGAGTGGCTTAAGAGTATGGAGCCTAGTGGTAGATGAGTTTTTGAGTTAACCATTGATAAGTCTAAAAAGTGGGTTGGGTCTATGGAATTGATCCATGCTTGAGGGAACTTTGAATGCTATTGCAAGACCATGGAGTGATTTGGAGCCTCCTTTGAAGTTTGAAGGTTAAATCCACTAGTCTCCCTATCACGAGGTAAGAGCGTAATATTGACGTAATAATACCCTATTGCAGACTGTCAGAGGCTCCTGCGAACATTACAAGAAAGGGGAAGGTGCAAAAACCTATACAGGTTTGGACAGTTCACTACAAATGGCTCAACAGATTAGAAAGATAAAGATACAAAGATTACATGGCATTGTATTGAAAGCATCCTCTTGCTGCTGCTATGTTAGAAGCGCTTTCTGACTTCAATGGTAGATGAGCAACCTAAAATGTCGACACTTGTGTTGCATCCCATAAAACTGAGTGGGATGTCATTAAGGCCTTTTTAATTTATGTGCCTTATCTTATCAGGTAACTGGAGTGCACTTAAGAGCAAACCACGTACATGGTGGATACCAGGCAAAGCTTTAATCCTCAGTGTTTTAAGCACCCAAGTTCTCAGTTATCTCAACTATAGCAATATAAGTTTTGAAACACTCTCGAGCCCTAAGATATAGCCAAGTTTCATGGCAATCAGTTGGTGATTGATACCAAAACAAAAGGTGGATTTCAAGTAAGTTCTGCTATCATCTTGCAAAGCCAAATAGCATCACAACTAGTAGAAGAAGCTGCTATGTACTCCATTTCAATTGAACTTAATGCTACAACTGCTTGTTTCTTGTTGAACTAGGATAAAATTCATGACTTCAAGCTATAAAACAAAACCTAATGTTCTCTTCCTAGAACAAGAATCACCAACTCTTGTCTTCAACTTATTTCAATCCATTGTTTACTAACTAACTCAACTAGTTACAGAAGTAAATGGAAATGTACATTAACAGAACTTAGAAATATAACAATGTAACTCTTTGCACATGTTCAGAAGATAATCTTTCATTACCAAGCAATAGATTTGCAATCAGTACATCACATCAACGTGATAAGTAGATATCCCAACTACAACCAAGAACAATATAAATAGTGTACAGGGTCGGTTCAGACTACCAACCACTGATAACTACCAACTACCAACCAACAAGTAGTTGGGAACTAATCATCCCAATTACAAAACATAATGATATTTATTTAGCTGAGTACATTATTGACTTATGTTGACTACATCAGCCCCCCACCCTCGCCCCCCCCAAAAAAAGAAAGGTGTCTTCCAACAATTCAGACAAAACTAAGACTTTGACACAACAAAACTAAAGAGAATTTACTAAGAAGGGGAAGGGTGAGAAGATGTCCCTAGATGCACAAAGGACGTTGGAGTAGAATCCTGAGAGTATTGCTACAAAAAGCGCTCAAAGTTCTTTATACCACCACTGAAACTTCATCTACACTCTCACTCAAAGAAGAAGACAACTCTATTGGCTCTTATTCATCACCAATTTCTGAGTCTTCCCTCTGCTCGCAGTTCTTTTTAGCAGGTTATATTGGCTCCTTGCCACTTGATTGCACTCTACGATTCACCCAATCAAATACAGTCAACTAGGAAGTGTCATGCAATCTACCCCACTTGTCTAGGGGCACTTGGGTAGGAACTATGTTGAGGAAGAGGATGAAATGAGTCAAGGAAGAGACTAATCGACTATTGCATCATATAAAAGACCTTATGCTACCTGCATATGAACCATGTCGAGGAAGTGATCGAGTACATGTTGCAACATATAGAGTGCCATGTGCTTCAAGCACAAGAACTCTTTGGTGCCATCAGAGAGTGCACTTGTCCAATTGTACACTTGACCAATGTTGAGGTCCACCATGAGATATATCATCCAGAAAACAATGTCAAATGCCTTGCTTGCACCCACAAGTCTACTTTTAAGAAAATCTAGCACACATCACCACTCAGTTACAGCAATAAAATTCTTCTTAATTCCCTTATTGTTACATCTACTCCATATGTTGTCATGTTCTTCGTTGGTGAGATTTGTGTGACATACTCCCCTCAAGATGGCCTCCTTGCACTGCCATGTCATCCCGCTTGGCTTGGTGATGAAAGTTCCCCTCGAGGATATCTAGAATACCCTCATGAACTCAATAGGCCAAAAGGATATAGTGATCTCATAGCCATTATGCTAAATGATAGATTTTTGGGAATGCTTGTTCTACTATACCACCATGGATCTCAAATAGGGCTCAAAATTATGAGCATTAAAGAAGGGTAGTTGTGTAGCCTTATCTACTTGCATGTGGATAAGTGTCATCTTGAGGGGATGACTATCTTAGGTGTCTTGCTACCAAGTGCAACAATAATTCCTACTTAGGCTTTCCCAAGTGATTGTGTAGCAGTAATGTTATCATTTCCCGTTGTCTTCCTTGAAGATTTGTGGGAATGCCTATTGTATTGTACGACCATGGCTCTCAAATAGGGCTCAAAATCCCAAGCATTAAGGAAGGGTAGCTCCATGACCTTATCTACCTATGTGTGGGTAAGTGCCATCATGAGCGGATGACTATCTTCGGTGTCTTCTACCAAGTGCAACACTCATTCCCGCTCAGGCTTTCCCAAGTGATGGTTTCGACAAAAATGTTATAATCTCCCGATCTCTTCCTTGATTGAATATGGGGCCTGAATCTCTTCCCTTTGCTACTACTTGCCATTATCCAAACTTGGAACTTGTATTGTTTGCAATGAATAATAACCCCTCATAAATGCTTGCAATTTATAATGCCTTCTACAAGCGTTTTGATAACTACCCTACGATCTGAGAATAAAATAGCACCTAAAAATGAACTTACAATTTGAAATTCGTACACTTATATGAGGCCATATGGTGAGGTGTTGTATTTAAGGCATTGGTGCTCTACAACTAAGAGTGAGGCAAGCCCTTGGAAAGTTGTGACTGAGAAGCAGGTTTGAAAATTACCTCTTTGATACTGTGTCTCGCATTCTTTTAAGCTTCCTTCTCTAGATACTGCCTACATTCACTGTTTGGTTCACAAAGTTATTGTTTATTAAATCCTATCTGGGTTTCATTACTTGGCTCATGTGGATTTCCTTTCTTGGAGACTAGATAAGCATAGACATTGGCACGAGCTTCCTTAGAGGAACCCGTATTAATAGTTGAAGTATTGACTAGCCCTTCATTACCTACTAATGAACATTAATACTTTTAACTTTGCCTTGGCTAGTTTTTGTTTGCTGTATGATGTTATATTGGTGACCAGGTTTTTTGTATATATGTAAATATTTTTGCTTTTTTGTGGTTTATGCTTTTTAACTTTTTTCGTGTGCCATTTAGGTTATATAGAGTTTTATTTTCTGAACCATGTCTGGTTTTACTCATCTTTCCAATGTTCTTTGAGTATATATGCTTCTAAATTGTTCAGAGTCTGCAGCCAACTAAACGAGATGCTTATGGATGACTTGTTTTGGGGGACATTATCACAGCTGTAAATGGGCAAAAGGCTAGCAATGGTAGTGATCTCTATAGGATTATTGACCGGTGCAAGGTAGGAGATAAGGTAAGTTGATGGCTTTTATATTTCATTTTAATTTGTCAGCCTCCAGATTGGGAGGAGTCTGACTTGCATGCATTACACGTGCTTTTAGTCCCAAAGGTTCTAATAATTACTTTCAATTTTTTATTTCTGATTTTGTTTCCAAATCTATGTTTTAAAAAGAATGGTGTCCTATGACTAAAAGCACAACATTATCAACTACCTTTTGTTTATGATTATGATCTTTATCAAGTCAGTTGATTAAGTCTCTAAGCTTTTCTATGTACACAAAGATGGAAACATGAAACCAAACAAAAGGTGGATTATATTTATGTTTATGTTTTTTCTTAGATTAATGGCAACATAATCCCAAAATAAAAATTTAGTTCATTATATCCAACTCTACTTTCTTGGTGGCAATTGTATTGCTCATTTTATTCCTAGTCTCTGTAATTTTAGCTAGCAAAATTGTCCACTGTATGCTCAAACAGAGAATTAATGGAGAAAATTCGCTCAACAAAACTCATTTAGCTAAGGAGTGCTGGGAGAAATTTGATGATGAGGCATTCAAACCATGGCTTACGTGTCATGCTGATCAGCCTCAATATGTCATTGTGAGATCAATGTTGAGCTCATCAACCAGACTGTGGTAGTGACTATTTGCATTATGTTGTTCATGGCTAAAATATTAAAGCTGGGGTCTAGTATTCTCTAGTTTGATGAGGGACTAAATTGGTTGAGAGACGCAACATTTGGGGGAGAGACTGCACCAACACATATATTTAGATGTTAATTACGTTTGGTGAAATTGTTTTGATCTTTTGGAAACTAAGTCATCTACTATTCCAAACTGTGCATGTGCTGAGCCAACACCATATTGGAACCGTGTAAGAGTAGACTCTTTGCATTGTAATATTCAAAGAAAATAAAACAATCTAACTTGATTCCTAAAGAGGGCTGATGAGAAAATTTCAAAAAAAAATCAACAATCACATTGTTCAAAGAGGAAAGACTCGATATAGAAAGTTTCAGAGTAAGCTTAGAAGCGAAGAGGGAAACTGGGTCAATTCAAACATAAGACCAGATTCCTTTTACAGCCCTGGTGTGACCAAAAAACATACTTAATGTGTTCTTGTATTGATGCAGGATAAGGTCTGAGAACCCAATTTAAGGCTGCCAAACCGAGCAGCAAAACATTTAACACCTGAAATCACAGAAAACACAGGATTGTAGAAGATCGCAGAATATAATACCTTACAAAGGGTGCAAGGCTGAAAAAGTTATAGAACAAATTGATCTCTATTCTTGATTTCTAAATTGCTACTTATTCATTGATATATGCCTTTGCAATGCAATTTGGGTTGTACTTGGTGGATGGATCTTCCAAAGATGGGTTTTGGTGGTCATATACTTTCTGATTTTCTTTTGGAAAGGCTTCAAGTGCTCTCCTCCTTTTCCACACTGCTCTGTGGAGAAGTTCTGGATAAGGAGCTTCTTGATAGAACATGTTTTAGTGACATCTTTATGAGAGTGTTTACAAAACTCAAGTTACATGAATCACTCTACTCTCTTTGGGAATGCAAAATTTGCTTGTCTGGTTTAGCAAATGCTGTTGACTTTTCTAAGAGATGTTATAAGGCTCCATCATAATGCATAGGGTTCTCATAGAAAATAATAGGAGTTTGTTCTATGAGGTTGATCCATCAGTTGAAACTTGACTATAAACAATTTATGAAATACAAAGAAGCATTGGAGCACGTATGTATGCTGGGAGAGAATCTGGCAAGCCTATGGTTAACCACCAAAGATTTTGTTGATCGAGCCAAACATCGCATTGAAGATGGAAACAAGAGTGAGTGTAGGCATTGATCAACATAATTAAGGAACATACTGAGAAACACAGTGAGGAAAGTTTTGTATGTCAGACTGATGAAAATTTCACGATAGCTACTTTAACTGGACACAAAAACTTTTCTGAAGTGAAAATAAAACCCTTAAAAGTAGAAACACGGAATTGTTCCTTCAGCCAATACAGGCCCGCGATTTATAGACTTCCTCTATCCTGATGCACAATCGAAATCCTTTTCTACTACAATTAGAGTTTCAAAACTCAGAAGCCGATGCGTAGCTCCCAGGCCTGGAGGTGGAGGCAGAGGCGGGTGTTGAGCTGAGTGCCCTATGGATGCCACCCAAAAGCGCATCCTGGGCCCCCGAATGCATTGTGATGTGCATCCGAGGGCCCAGGATGCGCTTTCAGGTGGCATCCACAGGGCATCTGGGTGCATCCTGAGGCATCTCAGGATAATTGAACATTTAATGTCATTTTTTTTTAGAAACTTTCAAATAAATAATATTACATTTGGATATATAGTGTTTAGAACTAAATTATTGAAGCTTTCAGTGATAATTTGTAGTTGCTTACCAAGTAGACCTTTTAAAAACTTCAAGAGTACCTTTTAAAACTCTTTTATAGGTGTTACATTCAACATATTAGCTTCTTTCGATAAATATTCTACCAAGAAAAGAGCCTATCATTTTCAGAAGACAGACCTATCCTAAATGCAAATGTTACCAGAAATTACTGGGTGACTACATTTTTCTAGGTTGGTGAGTTACAGGAACATGGAGAGTTAATAGCCAAAATTCCTGCATAGAATTGAAATTCATCGAGCTATGGAGTCAAGAAAGGGAGGAGAAACTTATGAGAAACTTAAATATTAATTTTCATAGTTTCTATTAAATAGAATCTATTGGGTTAAGAGTTACATCGATCTTGATTCCTACCAATTTAATGCATATAGAATTAGTGTCTCAGTCTTACAGTGAATGAATTATGTTCGAGTCACAAAATTTAAGTGTTTCTTTTAGTGTCTTAGTCTTAAAGTGACATCGAGAGTTTACGCAAATAACGTGTGGTGCCATTAGTAGTTAGCACTAGCAGTAAATTATCATATATCATATTTACTGCACTTCTTTGCATATATCATATATCATATATATTATATAATATTATATATATATATATATATATATATATACACACACACACACACGCGTGCGCATCTGCACCCGAATCGGTAACTTAGTTTCAAAACAATTGAGTAAACATTTTACTCTACTTTCAATAACTAACACAAGACAAAGAAACAAATTAGATAAAGGCTCACAATTTTCTATCATTGTAAATCATGCCAAATGATTCAAATTGTGAGAAAATTTTCCCAGAGTCAATCATTTCAATTTACTCAAAAATATACAAGAGCAAAGAAGTTTTGGGAAGTTTTACAAAAAGCATTGGTTTCGTGGAAAAATTCATTAAAAATTTCTCTCAGAATTTAATGAACAACCAAAATTTTAATAAAGCAAACAAACAGTGAAAACATAGAATTCCAAAGAAATGAAATTAGCATATGGAAATGAAATTATGTATCTTCATTGCTATGTGCATGTTATATAGAAATTTTCTTTCCATGACACCTCTAAACACAAGTGACCAATATGGCACTGAATCATGATGTTGAATGAAGACAGACATTATATTCAATAGAGTATACATGTGTTTATTCATATTGTATAGAATTGGTGTCAGCAAGAAGGAACTAAAAAATGCTCGTAAAAAGAAATGAAACTTCAGTATCTCTTGAGTTGCTAGCCTTGTAATGAATTGAACCCTTCATTGATTGCAATCAGAAATTGACACTTGTGGACTTGCTAAACACAATGTACAATATCAGGCCTCCCTTAGGACCTTGCATTTTCTATTTAATATTACTAGTTTTGTACATTTCCATGATGACAAATTAATTGATTTCTGAGTTTGATTCCTTTCCTTCCACACAAGCATCACTATAGCTATTTTGTACAAATGAGTACCTAATATTCCTTAGTTATCAGTTCCATTCCGTGACTGGGTGACTAATGCATTCAGCATCCACTAGAGAGGAATCTAAGAGATCAATATCAAAGTGCCCGTATGACTCATAATTAATAGGTATAGAAAAATGAATATCATTTGTTTCTTGACCTGCTGAATTGCACTCTTCTACATGGCCCATTTCACAGAGATTTGGCAGCTGTGTAGGCTAACATGGATTACTAAGCCCACAATCAGTCTAAACAACTATGGTGGTGCCCAGTTGATCATTCATGTCTACTTCATAAGAGGGTGCTACTGTTGTCAAATCTACACACCAAGCTGACTAAAATCAGGAGTAGGATTGTACTGGGCCAAAAACTGTTTGGGTTCCAACCTTCAAAACTCCTCAATGCTGGAAGAAGCCATGGAAGGAGAAGATGTATGTTTAGGCTGGACAAATTTTCTTCCAGATCCATTGGGGATTTGAGGGTCATAAGGCCACCCCTTGGATATCATATTAGGAGGAAGTGGATAGGAGGAAATGCCCACATTTCCTACTGGAGAAAGACCTAATTCGTATATGCTATTTATCTCAAGTCTGCATTCATCAGCATGGGATCATATGTTGATCCAGATACCAAATTTGATCTCAATGCAGCACGGTTTTGAAATTTTTATCTCAATAAGAGAAATACGTAACACCTAAGCAATAAATATCCAGAAAGTATTAGGCTAAAGGGGAGGGACAGAAGATGGGATAGATCTGTTATTCATTGACAATAGACTTCTAACAGATCACCTTACAAACTTCCTTTTCAGAACCCTAAAGGGACAATACAAAATCAAACCAACACTAAAATCACTCCAAACCAAACTGCGTCGAATCGAATTTTCATTGACCAATAAATGGTCCCTGTAATTTTTAATTTTAATGTTTTCAAGCCTTCACTCATTGAATTGCATTTCACCTATAAAATCCTTCAGGGTCTGCGATGATTTCATGGTAATAATTAGTACAAAGTGTGCGCGACTTGAAATCCATAGCTAAAAGGAGGGGTTCCATTACTTTTCTTTGCCCTAATTAAATTTGAGATTATATTATATTCATACATATCTATGATGAAGTTAGCAATAACTATAAATGAGCAGGGTCTGGATCAATACATTTCAGAATCAAATACCTGGAAGAAGAAGAAAATACCTTGTAGAGTAAGGAAGCTGTCACTGTCTTGGATGCTGGTGATGCTAGTAGCTATGCCCTTGCCTTACAGGTACAGGTTCGACATTTTGATGCACAGGAGCTCTGCATTCCGGTAGAGCCATAGAATTGTAGGGGGCACCTTCCATTGGTGTCGTCTCACACGCGCTTGCAGGCCCTACTATCTATACGCGATTGTTGATGCTACTCCTCTGTCCTCCCTGCATCTTCCTCGCTACCAAAAAAATGAAAAATGTAAAAAGAAATAGAAAAAAATACAGACGAACATAAACAAACAGACCATGAAAACAAAAAAAATTGAAGAAAATCACAGAAGAAAGACTAGACTAGTGTGCACACTGTAGAAACCCTAGACAAAGGAAAACCTTAAAAAAATAAAGTTCATACTGAGAAAAGATTTACAGAAGGAAAAAACTTTCAAAAGAAAGAAACAATGATTTTTTCGCAAGCTGAACTATTAATCTTACCTTGATTTTCCGATTTTCTTGGCTTTTACCCCGCTCTCCTAACGTTCAAAATTTGCCAAATATTTTCGGGCTTTTTCGGCTTCTGAAGATATTCGAATTTGAAATGTAACACAGACGAGATTTATTTGACGAGCAATATAGTTTTTTAATAATTAATTTTAGATTATATTAATTTTAAAAATTATTACTGGTTAAACATTAAAAAATTAATATATAAAAATTTAGGGGAGATTTATAATGCATTTATTAAATTATTATATAAAAATTTAGGGGAGATTTATAATGCATTTATTATTATTTTTATTATACAATCATGTGCAGTTTATTTGAGGAGGATAAGATCAAGCAGATAGCTAGTTTGATCCTCAAATTTCACACGAGAGTGACTATGGAAAAGACTATGGAGTTAGTTTAGGGTTGTGCTCTTGTTGGTCCCTTAGATGATGGTCTCGTGGATGTCATTAAAAATCTTCATCCATTCATTCATTCAGTTATTTTATCTTCAATAATTATATTCCTACTAAAATAATACATATATATCTAGTAAATTATTATTATTTGTAATGGTGAAATTTGTGTCTTTACTGAATGAGATGCACGAGTTAAATTGAGCGGTCAATGGTTGATATGGAATACAGAGAATGGACGACCATCCAAAATATCTTGCCCATCCATTTATTTTTTACGCCTGCAGTCTTCTTTCAATTTGTATCTTCACTTTTTCACCATCGTTTTGTTCGGCAGCATGATTCTTTTTCGTTACCCTACGCATTTACGTCTCACAAAAAGCGAGGTCAGAGGGAAATGGTAGTGATCTCTATAGGATTATTGACCGGTGCAAGGTAGGAGATAAGGTAATTTGATGGCTTTTATATTTCATTTTAATCTGTTAGCCTCCAGATTGGGAGGAGTTTGACTTGCATCCGTTACACGTGCTTTTAGTCCCAAAGGTTCTAATAATTACTTTCAATTTTTGATTGCTGATTTTGTTTCCAAATCTATGTTTTAAAAAGAATATTGTCTAGTGACTAAAAGCACAACATTATCAACTACCTTTTGTTTATGATTATGATCTTTATCAAGTCAATTGATTAAGTCTCTAAGCTTTTCTATGTACACAAAGCTGGAAACATGAAACCAAACAAAAGGTGGATTATATTTATGCTTATGTTTTTTCTTAGATCAATGGCAACATAATCCCAAAATAAAAATTCAGTTCATTGTATCCAGCTCTACTTTCTTGGTGGCAATTGTATTGCTCATTTTATTCCTAGTCTCTGTAATTTTAGCTAGCAAAACTCTCCACTGTATGCTCATCCATTCAATCATTCAATTATTTTATCTTCAATAATTATATTCATACTAAAATAATACATATATATCTAGTAAATTATTATTATTTGTAATGGTGAAATTTGTGTATTTACCGAATGAGATGCACGAGTTAAATTGAGCGATCAATGGTTGATATAAAATACAGAGAGTGGACGACCATCCAAAATATATTGGTCGTCCTTTTTTTTTTATGCCTGCGGTCTTCTTTCAATTTGTATCTTCGCTTTTTCACCGTCATTTTGTTCAACGGCATGATTCTTTTTTGTTATCCTATGCATTTTCATCTCACGAAAAGCGAGGTCAGAGGGAAATGCAAATATTTTGGCATTTCACTTTTTCATTTATTGTTTTGCGTCTATTATTTTCCCATTCCCAAAGCAACGTAATTTTCGCTAGTGGAAGCACATCCTCATAGAATATACGACACACGTTGCAAATTCTTATTAAATAGTTAACAAAATAAATTGTAGCATTCCCTTTTTCTGTCTCCATAAAGAAATTAAAATAAATTCCATGTACACAAATTTGTTGCCACATTTAGGGTAATCGGATTAACTATGATTTGTTTTTCCTCTTTATTGACCGTTATGATGAGAAATTGTCCTATCTTTTCACAAGGCCATTCTTCTCAGTGATAGGATAGGCATACAGAGTCATTCCCTCTACCTCTTGATACACCTCAATATTGTACGAAAATATGGGACTTATAGAGATTATGATGCATATTTGGTATTTTATATTTATGTAGATTTATTTTACCTTGTTGGAAATTTGTTTATACTCATTACTACTACATTCCTTCTTATATTTATGCATATTTCTTTTACCCTTTTGTAAATATGTTTTTACTCTTTACAACTACACTTTTTCCTCTCATGATGTTTACCTACCGTATTGATTCCTCCCATTCCAAATGTTTGGAATCGAAAAGTATAAAACCCAAGTTGCGAGAACAACAAATAAATAAAAGGACAAATAAAAGCAAACAACCCATCTCAGCGTTGAAAGTTGCTATAAATATAGGCACAATCTTTGATAAAAAAAAACCCCTTGCCATTTTGGACATGTTTGACCTAACACTAACTTTCGTGGGTAAGGAGATTAAATGCATTTATATTATTTTATCATTTTATAATTTTTTGCGTGTTCACTTTGTATTGAATTCTCTTCATTATGTTCTATTATTTTTGTCCTTCATTTTACTTCTTAGCTACATAATGAAATTAGAAAAATACATCAAGCTTCAAAAAAATTTCTTAACCTTCTTAAGCCCCAAAATCTCTTGTTTGTGGAGCTTCGAGCATGTCTCCTTCATTTTGTATCTCGACACTATCAACTAAGCCCAGAAACACCTCAGTGCGGCTCAAGCTGGACTTGAACCTGTGACCTCCTCAATCACCATTTTCAGCCATTGCATTTGCATTACTACTTTTATTTCTCAAAAAATGTATTAAAGAAACATCAAATGTAGCAAGTATATATATTCATGTACGTATTAACGAGATGCCTTTATCATATTTGTGTTTCCATATAAAGTTGCATCGATGGCTCTATTCAGTCTCCACAATTTAGAAATACAAAGAAATGGTGACTTGTACAACATCTACCACCATGATGCCTTCCCTTCAGATAATTAGAGAACTAATGAAGTTATTTTCTATTTCATATATAGTGATTACTTATTAGTATGTTAGTGTTAGATTTTTGTGTAAAGAAAGTTTTTTTTACATCCATGAAAGCATATAAAACACTGGAAGACCAAAACATACAACAAAAAATGGGCATGCAACTGCCACAAAAGAGCAATGTTCCCACAGGTATCAATATGGGACTAAATAAAATGAATAGAGGTGTCAAAAGCACCATTCTTGCCACAGTTCCTACCAATGTGAGCCCAACCAAATTGAACAAGATATAAAAAGTGTTACAAAATCCAAAACCTCAATGGAGTTGGTTGCATTCTCCTTAATTCTGCACATTACTCTTTTATGTCATTTAGCCATTTGAAACCCTTAAAGTTCAAAAGCATAAAAACCTAAATTTCCTTAGCTCAAATAAACCCAATATGTGCATATGCCCTAAACTAACTAAACTAATAATAAGAACAATTTGGGCATTAAAACCCATGAATAAAATCTCTCTAGGTGCACTGGATTATTGAATTAGCTTAGAGATAGATATGTCCATACATGTTATTGTGAATATATTGTTAGCTCTTGTGAGGCACTATACAAGTGTGATGGGTAAGCGTGGCGGGATGAGAAGAATGGAGTCCATGGAGAACAACATAATATGAAGCATTTGGTTGGGCATTTGGGTTTCTATTTTACATGTATTGATTAATGAAGATCATCACTTGGAAAATAAATGCATCTAGAAGATCATAAACAAGTGGAGAATCCCATCGTGGAGGACATGTGCACGAGTAGAAGGAAACATGCAAACTTAGTCATGGTAGATTTATTGAGTTGATGGGGCACTCCTTTCCAGACAACTCAACTTTGCATGTTCTAGATCTCCTGTAATATTTGCATCTGAGGTTGGGGAACTAAAACCCTTTTTTAAATTTTTCTTTAAATCTTGTGCAATTATATAATCTTTGCATCCTTTAAAAATGTATTAGGTTGAGGACAAGATCACTTTTAATTCACTTGAGGTCGAAGTCAAGGCCTCTTTATAATTTGCAAGATTTGAGTTGTTAAATTAAATTGCCTTGTCTGAGAGAGAGAGAGAGGTTTATGAAGATAAAGAGAGAGGGGATGCATAGATAGATATGGAAGGATATATATATATATATATATATATATATATATATATATATAGAGAGAGAGAGAGAGAGAGAGAGAGAGCATGTGTGTGTAATATTATAATTTGAAGCTATCACTTCTCAATTGAGACCTTTGTTGAATAAATAACATCATCTTCTATTTAACAACCTTCCATTTCACCTCATGTACTTCATTAATGTATGCAAAAAATGGACCAAAACTTTCCCTAACTAACCTACCACACCTCTTCGGTGTACCCATTGCACACATAGGTGTGATTGCCATTTTGAAAGCGAGGAGCTAAAATTTGCATCCAAGGGTGGGAAATCGTGCAGATAAAATGAATACCATTGAAGCATAGATCACCTTTTTTTTTCATTCTAACCATATTGAAAAGATAGGTTACATCATTGTCATTGTTGGGCTACATGTCTGGTTATCGATTATTGACAAGTCACATACTACATAGGAAAATAAGAGTATGGCATTTCGACACTAATCTCGAGGCCCAGACATTGCCCCTTTTCTCTGCCTTTCAATTTCTATGGCGGATTGGAATGGAACAAAAGTAGCAATTGTCGTCACTCCGCGTTCAACTTGTGTTTACCGTAGCTCACAAGCATTTGATATGCTGCTCACTTTGACAATCATGGTGATGATTTGACCTATATGGAATTAAAATTTATCATCGCCTTAAAAAAATCCATCGCTATAAAAAGTGGTAATTTTCATGTGTCGTAGGTTTGATTCTTTTTAAATATAAGTTTGTCTTTTCTTTAAATTACAAACATAGGTTTGTCAAAGGATTTTAGTCATCTTTTTCCAACCATAATATGATGAATTAATTGTTTTCTAATAAATTAATAAAAAAATGTAATATAGTTCAAAAATGTTAATATAATATACATAAAAATATATAAATTTTAAATTAAAATATCAACATAATTATATAGATATAATAATATTATAAAATAAAAAAAGTTATAATATATTATAAATAATTTTTAAAATAGTTTAAATAACAATGCATTAATATTATATTATTTATGTTATAGTTTAGTAATAATATAATTTAAATATAAAAATAAATAGAATATGAATGATTATATTAGTTTTATTAATAATTAATTTTAGATTATATTAATTTTTAAAAATTATTACTAGTTGAACATTAAAATATTATTTAAAAAATTAATATACAAAATTTTAGGGGAGATTTATAATGCATTTATTATTTTTATTATATAATTATTTTATCTTGAATAATTATAAAAAGATATTCATATTAAATTAATACATATATATGTAGTAAATTATTATTATTTGTAATGGTGAAATTTGCATATTCATATTCATACCATTTTGAAAAATTTGTGTGTCGTCTTTGTCTTCTTCTTCTTCTTTGTGCTCCTCCTCCCCCTCCTCTTCTTCTTCTTCTTCCTCTTCGTCCTCTTCGTCCTCCTCCCTCTTTTTTTCTTCCTCCTCCATCTCCTCTTCTTCTTCCTCATGTTCTTCTTCTTTGTCTTCCTCTTCTTCCTCCTCCTCCTCCTCCTCCCCCTCTCTCTCCCTCTCCCTCTTCCCCTTCCTCATCCCCTTCCCTTTCTCCTTCTTTCCCTTCCCCTTCTTCTTCATTCCTCCTTCTCCTCCTTCTTCTTCAAATGAACTTAAAAGCATAAATATGATGTAAAGGATAATAAACTAAAAGGACCATTCAAAAGAAAGTATGTCACCATCCCCATGCCCATCCCCATGCCCCCAAATGGAGAAGCATCTAAATAGCCTCAAGGAGGCCACACTAGGGTCCAGTGGTCAAACTCAATAAATCCAATCATCTTAAAGTTAGATTTTAAGAGTACACGCAGTAATGTTTGACCTAACACTAACTTTCATGGGTAAGGAGATTAAATGCATTTATATTATTTTATCATTTTGTAATTTTTTGCGTGTTCACTTTGTATTGAATTCTCTTCATTATGTTCTATTATTTTTGTCCTTCATTTTACTTCTCAGCTACATAATGAAATTAGAAAAATACATCAAGCTTCAAAGATTTTTCTTAACCTTCTTAAGCCCCAAAATCTCTTGTTTGTGGAGCTTCTAGCATGTCTCCTTTATTTGTATCTCGACACTATCAACTAAGCCCAGAAACACCTCAGTGCGGCTCAAGCTGGACTTGGACCTGTGACCTCCTCAATCACCATTTTCGGCCATTGCATTTGCATTACTACTTTTATTTCTCAAAAAATGTATTAAAGAAACATCAAATGTAGCAAGTATATATATTCATGTACGTATTAACGAGATGCCTTTATCATATTTGTGTTTCCATATAAAGTTGCATCGATGGCTCTATTCAGTCTCCACAGTTTAGAAATACAAAGAAATGGCGACTTGTACAACATCTACCACCATGATGCCTTCCCTTCAGATAATTAGAGAACTAATGAAGTTATTTTGTATTTCATATATAGTGATTACTTATTAGTATGTTAGTGTTAGATTTTTGTGTAAAGAAAGTTTTTTTTTACATCCATGAAAGCATATAAAACACTGGAAGACCAAAACATACAACAAAAAATGGGCATGCAACTGCCACAAAAGAGCAATGTTCCCACATGTATCAATATGGGACTAAACAAAATGAATAGAGGTGTCAAAAGCACCATTCTTGCCACAGTTCCTACCAATGTCAGCCTAACCTAATTGAACAAGATATAAAAAGTGTTACAAAATCCAAAACCTCAATGGAGTTGGTTGCATTCTCCTTAATTCTGCACATTACTCTTTGATGTCATTCAGCCATTTGAAACCCTTAAAGTTCAAAAGCATAAAACCCAAATTTCCTTAGCTCAAATAAACCCAATATGTGCATATGCCCTAAACTAACTAAACTAATAATAAGAACAATTTGGGCATTAAAACCCATGAATAAAATCTCTCTAGGTGCATTGGATTATTGAATTAGCTTAGAGATAGATATTCCCATACATGTTATTGTGAATATATTGTTAGCTCTTGTGAGGCACTATACAAGTGTGATGGGTAAGCGTGGTGGGATGAGAAGAATGGAGTCCATGGAGAACAACACAATATGAAGCATTTGGTTGGGCATTTGGGTTTCTATTTTACATGTATTGATTAATGAAGATCATCACTTGGAAAATAAATGCATCTAGAAGATCATAAACAAGTGGAGAATCCCATTGTGGAGGACATGTGCACGAGTAGAGGGAAACATGCAAACTTAGTCATGGTAGATTTATTGAGTTGATGGGGCACTCCTTTCCAAACAACTCAACTTTGCATGTTCTAGATCTCCTGTAATATTTGCATCTGAGGTTGGGGAACTAAAACCCTTTTTTAATTTTTCTTAAAGCTTGTGCAATTATATAATCTTTGCATCCTTTAAAAATGTATTAGGTTGAGGACAATATCACTTTTACTTCACTTGAGGTCAAATTCAAGGCCTCTTTATAATTCGCAAGAGTTGAGTTAAATTAAATTACCTTGTCTGTGATTTATGTTATTTTTAAAATATTTTATGCAATTGATTATGTTAAATTAATTTTCCTTGTCTGAGAGAGAGAGGGAGAGAGGTGAAGCATGTGTGTGTTTAATATTATAATTTGAAGCTATCACTTCTCAATTGAGACCTTTGTTGAATAAACAACGTCATCTTCTATTTAACAACCTTCCATTTGACCTCATGTACTTCATTAATGTATGCAAAAAATGGACCAAAACTTTCCCTAACTAACCTACCACACCTCTTCGGCGTACCCATTGCACACATAGGTGTGATTGCTAGTTTGAAAGTGAGGAGCTAAAATTTGCATCCAATAGTGGGAAATCGTGCAAACAGAATGACTACCATTGAAGCAATTTGAAGCGTAGATCGCTTTTTTTCATTTTGACCAGATTGAAAAGATAGGTTATAGCATCGTCACTATTGGGCTACCTGTCTGGTTATTGGTTATCGACATGTCACATACTACAGAGGAAAACACAAGTATGGCAGTTCGATGCTGATCTCAAGGCCCAAACGTTGCCCCTTTTCCCCACCTTTCAAATTCTATGGCGGAGTGGAATGGACCAAAAGTGACAGTTGTCGTCACTGTGCGTTCAACTTGTGTTTACTGTAGCTCACATGCATTCAATATGTTGCTCACTTTGATAATTGTGGTGATGATTTGACCTATATGGAATTAAAATTTATCGTTGCCTTAAAAAAAATCTGTCACTATAAAAAGTGGTAATTTTCATGTGTTGTAGGTTTGATTCTTTTTAAATATAAGTTTCTTTTTTCTTTAAATTACAAACATAGGTTTGCCAAAGGATTTTAGCCATCTTTTTCTAGCCATAATGTGATGAATTAATTATTTTATAATAAATTTTAAAAAATTTAATATAGTTCAAAAATGTTAATATAATATAAATAACAATATATAAATTTTAAATTAAAATATCAACATAATTATATAAATATAATTATATTATAATATAATATTATAAAATAATAAAAAGTAATAATATAAATGTATAATATATTAAAAATAATTTTTAAAATAGTTTAAATAATAATACATTAATAATTTTAAAAATAGTTTAAATAACAATACGTTAAAAGGGAACTTTGATGGTTCTGCTAGAGGAAACCCTGGAAGGGTTGGAGAAGGAGGCCTCATAAGAGACTGGGTAGGAAATTTCCTTGGTGCTATTGTTGTTCCATTGGGGATTCAAACCAACCACGTGGCAGAAGCTGAGGCAGCTCTCTATGTGGTTAAGCTGGCCAAAGATATGGGTTGCTGGAAACTTTGGCTCGAGGGTGACTCCCTCAACATTGTTAATTGTATTAAATGGAAATTGGTCAAAAAGTAGAACTTATATCAACAATATTGTCAAAGTTCACATGACACAACCTCTTATGCCATAACCATCTTTCATCTATCTGAGAAATAAAAAGAGTCTTTTGACCAATATTCAAAAGAAATATGTTACCTCTTGTCTTGGATCTAGTAGCAATCTCCCTTCCATAATCATTTAATATCTTGTACATTTCATTCTTGGAATGCAAACCATAGCCTTTTTCCATTATTTGACCAACAATAAGAAGATTATGTTTCAAACCTTCTACATACAATACATCATCAATATATTTTTTTCCATCTAAAGTAATAGAACCTCTACCTTTGATCTTACCACAAGAGTTGTCACCCCATTTCACTTCCCCACCATCATACTTCTCATAGCTTATGAATTTTCTCTTATCATTAGTCATATGATGAGAGCATCCACTATCAATCACTCACTTATCTTCTTTGACAACTTGAGTGGCTAAAGCTTTCTCTTCAACAACATCATTAGTAGGAATTACTTATCAAACTTATTACCTTCTTCATTGACAACAATGAAAGTAAACTCATTATCATCCTTATTAGTTTCATTAGAAATTCATTCATCATCTAGGGCATAATAACATCTTCTTTCCCTAGGCTTGGGCTCACACCTATAGTTTGTTGAGAAAGAGACACGATTGTAGATTGTTTGTAGGTTTTCATTGATGAAAACTACATCCATTTCATTGGCCCCAAAAACATTTGTACACTGAAGGACTGATTGGATGATTGGATAAGTATAAAAGTTCAAGAAGCAGTACATAGTCTCAATAGATGGATCAGTATAGCATTAGCTTATTGATTTATGAGGAGTGAAGTTAGAATATAATTTGAAAAGGTCTTTAATATGGTTTTGTGTGATTACAAAAGTTAGAGTTGTGAGATGACTAAGTTTTATTATTATTTATATCGGTTGGTCGAGGAGTGTTGAAGACAGAGTCAGTTAGCAGTTGGATCAATTAGTGAAAATATCATATCGATGACCCAATTAGTTGGATGATATATTTTGGGTGATATGACCTACTACATGTTATCTATGGATTTATAATGGTTAGAATAAAGATTTGATTAGTGTTTTTATCAAGGATATGTATGTTACTCATTCCACTATTGGAGCTAACAATGGACCTATTATATTTTGGTAATAGGTATATAAGATCAATTTTGAGTATTGATCTAAGTGAAGATTGATGATGTGACATTAAGAGGTTATTGTATGAATTTCTAAAATGATATTTAATCGGTTACAGAAGATCATTTGATGATTATGTACTTGTATCATCTTAAAATAGAAGCACCCATGATGAGACTTGTTTACCCTCCTTAGTAGGATGCTTTAGACCTAATTTAAATGCCTTTATAGACCCATGGATGTACCTTTTCTTTTGTGCAAGATCATGCCCTTGTTTTTGACTCATTTTTATTGTTATTTTCTCTATCCCTGAGATCCCAAACCATCCCCCAATGAGCTGACCCATTAGGGTGTAGGCCAAGGTCAATCGAGCCCCTTTGGGGGTAGGTCAAGGTTGGCCTAGCCCCTAGGGTGAGGTCGAGGTTGGCCTCCTTCGAGGTTGGGTTTCTAAGGATTATGGACCCATCTTGGGTTTCCAATTTATTTTCCTGCCTTGTCCAATCGACCCTTTTTAATTTTGGTCATGAAATTGGTATAAAAATAGACCTACTCACTTTATTTTCTAGATCCAAATTATCCATTAAGCATACAAGCATTCATATTTTGTTCATGAGAATTGAAGAAGACCTTTTGCAACCTTTCAAGACTTCAATATTTCAAGATCTTTTGTATTCAAGGAGATTTCAAGGATCTTTAAAGGAGTTCATCGGAGGCCTTTTCATAATATTTCCATGATCATGCATGTTCCTTTCAATATCTAGCTTCCTTCTTTAAAGATAATGGAGTTGGCCATCAAGGAAGGGTTTGTTCATCCATTCTTCATTTGCATTTGCATATCCAATTTGAGTATACGAGTACATATAAATCCATGGATCCATGACTTGGTATGATCGATCTATTTCATTTTGATGTGATATCCTAAATTCATGCAAGATTGAATAATATTGAGCACTTTTACATCCTTGTAGATTATAGATCTAAATCCTCCATGAGAGTTTCTATGAAGTAAGGTGAATTTATGCATTTTCTTTAATTTTACATAAATTTACATATCAAGGTTAATTCCTAAATTGGGGCTTGACCTAGGCAAGCCCCTCCCCAAGAAAAACAAACATTTTTCTCTTGCCAATTTAGTCTTTCAGCCTTGCAAATTTAGATTTGGAGCCTTTGGAGCCTATTTGTTGTTACAAATGCAGATCTTGGAAAAACTTACAAATAAGGGGGAGGCTGATTTCAGCCTCATCCTAGGTGGATTTTCCTCGAAGTCATCATACTCCCTCCAGTTTGACCTAGTCCAGAGGTTGAAAGAGTTTTGGGTTTTGCATATCACAATTTTTTGGTTCCAGATCTAATCTTATTCAGTTTTCTGATCCATTCTAGAAGTAGAATCTTAGATATGAGTTGGAGCACACATTCTAAGTATTCTAAAGTGACTTGTCATACTTCATTGGTTATTTTGAGTATTTCTATATCATATATGATTTATTTCATTGGTTTTAGCATTGTGTTTACCTTCCTAGTTGACTATACCTAGCACATATGAAATAACATCTTTCTACTTAGCACTTGGTTAGATCCATGTTTTGAATTGGAACCTCTACATCACTTGGGTTGTGCTAATCTAACTTGGATCCAACTAGGGAATTTTCTAAGGATATATCTTCCTTTGTGGCCCCCTCTTGAGCATAACATTGAGTGCATATGCATGAAAATGTGGTGTATTAGATATCTTACCCTCATCACATTTTTCACCACTACCACCTTTTGGTGAACCGCTTGTGATAACTCTTTCTTTCTAGTGTTAGATTACATTGTGTGTGTTGGTCTACCACCTTTTGGTGAACCTAACACTTTTATGATTTTATCCTTTTGATTTGGTGATTATATTTACTTTACATTCTAGTATATTAGATCTCATTGTGTACTTTGTGTATGGATTGTGTCTTCTTTACATTTTATGCAATAGTTGGATTTAGATTAAGTTTTCATACTTTGTTGTGGTTAGGTCTCATTTTGGTGCTTGAAAATCCTTTTTGTGATCTCCCTTTTGATTTTCACTCCTTTGTGTATGGACTTTATTACTTTGATTACAACCTATAGCATCCTAGTTAGAAGAAGTTGTAGACTCCTAGGTTCTTTTGATCATGATTCCTCCTTCTTCCCTAGGAACCTTGATGATTCCACTTGTTTACACATATACATATAGATATGTGTGTGTGTGTATAACAGATAATGGTGAGGATTGACCAATCATGTGGATCTCGCAAGCAAGTAACTATGACTCTGTCCCTCAACCATATCGGATACATCAATTAGAACTATAAAACATACACACCAACTATACACATGCAAGTATGGGTTCAGTAAAACCATAAATGTGAATGGCATCCTAACATATAGATTGACATCATGAAAATAACCAACAACACACATGAAAGGTGATCCATAAAATTATGGCATCAATAACAAAAAGTGAATTATGGGTGGGCACTACACATAACACAACTTGAGTGACTATCAACTCCATCTTTGCACTGATTCTCCTCTCTCTTGGGATGAGTGAAACTGTCATAATACAACTTGATAATTTTTTTCCACTCTTCCTCCTCTTTTTATCGCATAGATCACATATCATAACACAACTTATTATCTAGTATAATTTGTGATCTTTCATGGATCACCTATCATAACACACTTTTCTATCTTGCATAATTCATGACTTCCTCTCTCTCTCTCTCTTTTTATCACATAAGCATCACTCACTTGTTAGTTGGTGGATCATGGAGTCTTGTCTCATCTTTGATGTGTGATCTTTTTCTTCCTATGTGACCACTTATGCTCTTGCAATAGCATTCTGATTGTGATACTAATGGTTGATACATTTTGTTCATCAAGGTCTCTTCAACTAGTTGATTTGGAGCCTTTGTTTTTAGTACTAACCCTTGTGTTGTTTGTATTTTTGTTTTTGTTCTTGGTTTTCCTTTTCCTTTATCATTTATATATATATTTTTTGTGCCCTTGCACGTGGTTGTATGAGTTAAGATCCTTGGTTTTTGGAACTTGTTCTTTTGAACTTAGTGATGTCTTATCTCTTTACAGTCTTGCCCAATGACCATCTCTCACCTTCTTGTACTTTATTGTGAGTATGTGTGTGGGCTCATACTCTCACTAAAGTGGGGGCTACATGTAGCATCATAAATTATACACACTTCCTAAGGTGTCCAATTCCACACTTAGCACCCACTTTGGTATGTGTTCATTCTTCTATGCATCATATAATTTTTTTTATGTTTTTAACTAATAAATATTTAAATATGAGTCCTATATTAATTTAATTTATGTATGGGCCCTTAATTATATGTGTGTTATTTCATCCATTCAATCTCCACTTTCATAAATAGGCCTTGTTTATTATGTGCAACCTTATGTATTTATTATAATATCACACCTCACTTTCATGCATGTTTTGGGCTTTCATATATCCAAATTGACCCCATACTCAAATATGAGCCTAGATTAGCCAATATATGGTACCTAAGTAGGTATTTGGTGAGTAAACTCACCCTTGACCTTGGGAGTTTCCCCATATCCCCTAAATTGGATCCAAATTTGAATATTGCAACAATATTTTGATTGTGAGATGTTCAAACCCATATCGACATCCTTCAAGTTTTGAACCCCAAATGGCTTGGTGAGGTATAAAAGCAAATTTTCCTCCCTCATTTTGGTAACAATTGTTACCCAAAATTCCCTATTCTATGCATTTTGGTCACAAGTTGAGCTAAAGCTTCATTTTACCCTGTTGAACATCATCAAAACAAAAATTATGAGCTTCTACCTTGTCTTCTGGTCTCTGCAAATGTTTTAAACCCTCTGGCCTGCAAGTACATTTGAAATCTAGCCATTGCTGCAAAACCCTAAAAAACCCCTTTGGCCGATTCTAATTCTTCATTACCTCTTCGGGCCACTTAATCTTTAAAATGAATGTGCTAAAAATTTGACCACCTTCATGTGTTAAGTCTCTAGGTTGTCGGGCGGGGTCCCTTTTAATTTTTCCTACCAAAGCCTAACTTTTCAGCAAATATTTCCTCCCGACCTTCCCTTTGAAACTTTTGGTTGTCGCATGTTTGCATGGAATCTTTTGAGCCCTTGTGATCATGCGATAGGATGACACCTGTGTCGGTGGGCCCATTCTTTGTCTACAAAGGTTAAAGCTTGGCAAAATCTTGTGGTTGTCGCTATGCTGTGAAGGAAAGATGTTGACTATTTAAGCACGCGGTGTAACGACGGTCATTGATCTTCCTTCTGATACAATGATGCTATCAGTGGGTCCATTGCCACGTAGTCTGAGGTGTCCGCTTATGGTTGGCCGCAAGTTTGGTGACATGGAGAGGTGTTAGCAAGTCTCGGTGGCTATCTTTCCACAAGGATCTGACGGTTGTCGCATGTTTGCAAGGAATATTCCTTGCCCTTGCGATCATGTGACAGTCGTTGATGTTGCTTTATCACCATGGCTCTAACAGTGGGTCCTCTTTTTTGATGTGCTCACTCCTCATTGGCTGGGGTTTTGAACATGTGGAAATCTATCAGTGGGGCTGAGTATCTTAGCGAGATGGCAAGGGAGAAATATCTACAATGATCACGTGATCGCATGGAATCTTTTGAGCCCATGCGATCATGCAACTGCCATCCGATGTAGGGTCCAGGTTCCTTTGACTTCTGAGGTGTCGGTCTTCTCTAACGTGCTCATTTTCTATTGGGCGCTGCTGACGACATGGTCTTTTGACTTTTCAAGGGGTCCGTGACTATTGTAAAATCGATATGAGCTACCCAATTTGTTAGGAAATAAAAGGATCGACAATCACATTTTAAACCAAACCTAGTAACCGTTTATTTTCAAATTTAAATATCTTTCTACAAGGGTTTTGCTAGTGTTTGATCCAGCAGGATATGAATGACAGAGGTAGCTCAGAATAAATTCTTCAGGACATTTGCAGTTGGGAGGTTGATGATAAAGGTATGGACAACCATCGTGGGTCTATTCTTGTTCCCCAGGTACCATAACATTGATTTCAAGGCTGAGTTGCTGAGAAGTAGATGGATCAAGGTGACCTATCTGCAGGTGGATAGAGCATGAAATGGACACGCAAGCATAGATTTTTTGATTGTTTAGGATATTTGCAAAGATGTATTTATGATGAGAGGTGATAGAATTAGGGTTTTTTTATTCCATGCAAAATTATGTAACCCTAGTTACGTTTTTGACTCCTGCCTGCGTGCAGAGGAGATGTATATATTGTTTTTGGAGCTTTTAGAAGCTCAGAGTTCATATTTTGTAAAGGAGAGAGTCCACTTTTGAAAGAAATTCATCCTTTCTTAGAAGGCTATCTGTGGTATATTCTCTACCCTCTGGTCTTCTACTCTTTGTAATCTCCCATTGATTATTCAAACATTGCAGAGGTATTTTGTGACAATCCTTCATGTCCCTATGCTTCCTTGTTTGAATCATCTCTTAATGAATTGAAGTCTATGCATGTTTTCAATGACAACTTAGGGTTCCTGATCCCTCTTACTTTCTATAATTGTGTGTGTTATTGTGCTTGATCTGATTTAGATGTTTTTGTGGGTATACTTCAGCCCCCTAACAGTCTTGTCTCAATCCTACACTAAGTTGCAGAAGTGAATGTCTGCTTGCAGGTCATAGGTTGTGTCTTATGTTCAAGCCCTCCTATGAAACACTTATGCAAGCCTATTCAGTAATTTGTGACCTACTAGACCTAAGCCTTTCATTTATTCTATCCCTCTATGCTTCAATTCATACCCTAATTTTGGTGTATCACCTAGTAGGTAGTTTGCTTTCAAGAATTTTTACTTTCAAGTACTCCTTCTATCCCTTTTCCCCTCAAGTTTTAGTTTTCATGTCTAGAAGAAATTAAGGTGATTATCCAAGAGGAACCAGCCTAGAACCTGGAGGTTTCATCTCAATTAGCATAGGTCCCACAACTTGGAGATGATTCCCATGTTATACTAGGTTATCAAGACTACAAGAGCTTGAAACAAGGGTGCAAACCTAGTGTATAACAATAACAAGAAAGCACTTGGGATCAATCCATCAATTCATTTGATCAATCAATCATGCATTCAAGTTCAAGCATTCAAGGAGTGATCAAGCATTCAATCATATAAAGAACTCAAGGCATTTTATCCTATTGTATCTTTTATTGTGGAAAGCTTCAACAATCATCTGGTAAGCATGCCTTTTGTGATGTCCTTTTAGGTATTTTTGGAGTCATGTTATTTCATCAACACTTTTGATCTCATTTCAAGAACATGTATAAGACATCTTATTATCATAACTAGCCTCTACTTTATATCAACATGCTTTCAATTCAAGTACTTTTCAATTCAATTTCATGGTTAATTTTAAAACTAGGGTTTGAGCTAGGAAAGACCCTTTCCACCAACATTTTCCCCATTCTCTGAATGTAGGTGACAATTGGAATAGCCAAGGAAAAGGTTGATACTCATTAAAGAGTTATTTTGTTGTCATTTGCTATGTTAAAGTCATATTGATTGTCAAAGTCATTCGATAAAGAAGGATAGTCCAGCTGGTAAAGGAAGAGACAATTTTAGTAAAGGGAATAAGGAACAAAGACCAAGAAAGGAAAGGCATGCACCAAACACCAAGCAGTTACCAAGTTACAATAGTTATTGAGCTGAGAGAATATATGTTTTGATTACGTAAAAATAGGTTTTGAAAGGACCCCAAACCTTTTACAATGAGAAAATAGATAAGACATTTAAGCTCCAATAGTTTAAGTGCATCAGCACCAAAAAAAGCAACACAAACAAGTCCTTAAACACAAAGACCAGCCAAAAGATAAAGGACAATAAAAAAAAGGAAAGCAAGACAGCAAGCTACTGTCGAAACACATTTCATCAGTTCTGCAACCTGGTCTGCAAGAATCTGCATGTTTGCAGCAGACAGCTTCAGCTCTTCCATGTCATTCTTGTTGCCATCTTCCACCATCCTAGACCTGGATCTCATATGCTTACTAGGTCCCTATTCCTCTTTAGTCTCTATGATCTCATGGTTTCCTTTCCCATTATCAAACTTGTCAACCAGGATCTTCACGTGCTCATTTGAAGCCTTGAGGATAGTAAAGCTTTGTTCTACAATATTCCCCATGGTCTTCTCCAGCTTGTCAATTCTCTTTTCCATAGTCTCCACTTTCCTGGTTAAAACATCACTACATTGGATTTTCTCCTCCATGGCATTAAGTCTGTCATTGAAGGTAGCAACACCCTCAGCTCTGGCAACAATGTCAATGAGCTCATCAATAGTCTGGCCCAAGGTTTTCTCCCCCAGGTTCATCCTTTTAAGAATCCCCATTTCTTTTTGCAGCTGGTGGATGTTGGACTTCATCACAGTGATGTCATTCTTCATTATGCTAAGGGTAGACAAGAAGGCCAGGCACCCTAAATTCTCAAAATCCTCATTCCTCCCCTCATTAATCTCAGGACCCCTATTCTCTGCCTCCATATTCTCCTTAGGATTGTCCACCTTCTCCTTATCCAGGTTGGCCTTTTCCTTCTCATACCCTTCTTTCTCAATATTAGTAACATACTATGCAACCTCTTGCAGGAGTTTTTCCTCAACCCAAACATCCTTACCAGTACCCCCACTCTCCTCCATAGAAGGGTTGTTTTCCACATAGTTTTCTTGATCATTCTTTCCTTGGGAAGAGGAACCCTCATCAGAAGATATGAAGGCCCTCTTCACCACTTTCTTCTTCCCAGTTTTAGTTTTAGTACGATTGCTAGTAGGTTCCAGTCTCTTCTTCCCCTACTTCTTGGGACTCTCCTCCCTACTCTCTTCTTCCTCTAATTCCATGTCAGTAGTAGAATCCTCCATCTTCCTTTTCTTTTTTTCCTCCTTAGGGCTATCCTCCTGGTAATCCTCAGAATCCCCCTCTTCATCTTTCATTTCCTCCATAAACGGCTCCTCCAACTCCTTCCCATCAGTATCATAGTCCTCCAGGGCTTTTCTATTAAGCCAAGATCTTTCCACCTTCTTCGACTTCAACACCTCAAATATGAGAACCATGAGCCCTTCATGGCAAGCATGATCACCCTTCGGATCCCTTTGCTAGTGAAGGAGGGAAGCATTCAAAGAACTTAGTAAATAGAAAGGAAAATTAATCTTAACCCCATGCCTAAAATGGTTCAGAAGAGTAAGATGGTGGTTGTAGATTTTAGTATACCTACCATCAAGGGTAATGTAGCCTATGATAACAAATAAAACAAGGCGCTAGGGCTTGGAAATGAACTTAGGGTTAAAGTACGAATTGTCAACCTTAACCATACGGTTTCTCTCTTGCTTCGTGGGCACAAAAGCCTCCAAGGCTTTGTTCAAAATCTTCCTCTCCCTATAGAAGTTGATGCCCTTAGTCGTCAAGCCAGTTGCTTCAGCAACCACATCCTCCGTCACCTCCATGTTTTGCATGCCCACTAGAACGCTTCCCTTGTTCCAAGTTTTGATGAAATTTCTGGTCACCGCCACTTTTCCTCCATGTAATCTCTCCAAGAATTTTGCCAGACCCCCATTTTTAATAATTTTCCAAATTTCCTTATTCTATTTCCAGTCGCTACAATTTGTCAGCTCGCATCTCCTCTTTCTACCTCCCATGGTTTTGGGAAATAACAGAAAATTGAAGTTCAAATGAATTTCCTCTCTCTGCAACTTTGCCTTCAAACTGTAATAACCAAAATTAATGTTATTCACAGCCCACAACTCGTGCCAAAGGACCCCAATAATTGTCTCGAAATCAAGCCATTGTCCTTCATGATAGTCACACAGATTTTTGCACTTAATACTCATTAATGATCTCTTCATTCAAAACGTGTTGCTTACTCCTCGTCCTCTCCTTGATAATTAATGATGATCCAACATAGGGGATATCTGATCCATCATTCCATTTAATTTCCACTTGGCTTATACAAGCCACGTTCGCAACCCAGTCAGCCACTAAATTTGCCTCCCTGAAAATGTGGGATATCATGCATTTTTCAAAGGTGTCAATAATTTTTTTCGCCTTACTTAAAACATTGGCTATGGACCATGAAGGGGTCAAAGTGTTCCTCAAACACTTTACAATACTTAGGGAATCCCCTTCAATCCATATTTTGTTATAATTCTTCCTTTTGGCAAGTAACAACCCATAGAGAGCAGCATTAGCCTCCGCCACCTAATTGGTGTTGAAGCCTATAGGAATAGCCATAGCCCCTTTGCAATTCCCAAATTCATCTCTGATAACCACTCCACATCCAGCAATTCCGAGGTTGCCTTTAGAGGCACCGTCAAAATTGATTTTGACCCATCCATTAGGAGGACAGTCCTACCTAGCCTCTTCCCTCAGATTTCTTTGGATTAGAACTGTCCTACCTTCAAGCTTCCACTTCTTATAAACTTTGGCCTCCAATTCATTCTTTGGATCATGATAGTTCTTTATCAACCCCAAGTTCTCCAACAAAGCACTCTTAATCTTGTGAAAAATACTCTCCCAATTGGACTCCTTATCCCTAAAAATTCTTTCGTTCCTTTCTTTCCACACCCCCCAACACAAAAAGGGTAGGAAGAAATTCCAAAAGGAGATTAAAAACTTGTTGTTAGTCGGTGGTTTCCAGCACATAAACAACTCCTGAATGTTATGAGGGAACACCCACTCCATATTCATTAGATCAAATAATTTTCCCCATATTTGACTAGTGAAAGGATAATGAATTGTCATATGGTTGATATTCTCCTCATCATTTTTGCAGAGACACCATCTATTAGTTATAATTAGGCCTCTTTTTCTAAGATTATCAATTATGAGAACTTTATCCTACAATAAGATCCAAAAGAAAACATTAATTTTAGGAGTTAGTCCCTTGAGCCAGGCTTTGGTCCAGCAAGGTTCAGAGTTGTCTTCAAAGTTCTGTATATACAGGGAAGAAACCGAAAATAAGCCATTAGTACTAAATCTCCAAATGAGGGAGTCCTCTTCATCAATAAGAACCACAACATTCAGAAGGTTATTCAAGCCCCTGAGGGAAAGATCAAACCTAGACAAGTTAGTCCATTTACCCTCCTCCCAATAGTTTTCCACTTGATTGCCCAGGAGCTGTTTACAAAGAATAGACAAGTCGTTCCATCTAGGAACCTCTTTTAGGAGTTTATCAAGTAACCATATCTCATCCCAAAAAAGAATTTTCTTGCCATTACCAACCTTCCATTTCACCCCCTACTTAATCATCTCCTTTCTTCTAAGAGCATTACCCCAAATACATGATCCACCTTGGGAAGAATCAAAGTTCAAGAACTTAAAGAAGTCAGAGTTGTCCCTATTATATTTATTGTGCCATATAGTGCTCCACTCTCCTATGTTCTTGAACATTCTCCAAAGGAGTTTAGCCATGAGATACTCATTTATATGTCTTATGGTGCGTAGACCAAGACCTCCTTTCCTAGTCAGTTTGCAAACCTTCTCCCACACAATAAGGGCCATCCTTTTCTTGTTCTCAACTCCAAACCAAAGGAAGTTCTTTTGGATTTTTTCTATACTATCAGCAAACTTCTTAGGTATTTTGAAAAGGCTTAAAGCATAGAGAGGGATACTTTGAAGGGTAGCTTTGAGTACAACAATCTTACCAGCCTGACTAAGAAGAGCACCCTTCCAGCCAACAAGACTTTTGTGAAATTTGTCAATCATATCCCTCCAAAAGGAATTCGGAGGATTAAGGCAGAGAGGTAAACCAAGATAGGACCCTGGGAGACAGTCCACCTCACAACCAAGAATTATTTTTAGTCTCTCTTGTCTTTTTTCAAGCACATTGATGAAGAATATAGAGCTCTTATTCCAATTTATACTCTGACCAGTAGCACCTGCATAGTTGTCAAGGGCTTTTTTAATGGTTTTACCATTTTTGATAGAAGCATCACCCATAATTATGGAATCATCCATGAAATATTGGTACGAACACATCAAATCCTTAGAGGAAGGTTTCAGACCCCTAAAATCACCTCTATTAACCAGCCTGCCAATGTGTCTACCCAAACATTCAGCCAAAATAACAAAAAGAATAGGAGAAAGGGGGTCCCCCTAATGCAGACCTCTAGAAGATTTGAAGAAAGGGGTAGGAGAACCATTCACGAGAATAGAGAATGTGGTAGAGGAAACCAAGCAGTGGATAAGGTCTCTACTCCTTTTATTAAAACCAAAAGCCTCTAGAGTTGCCATCAAGAAGTCCCAGTCAACCCTATCATAAGCTTTGGACAAATCAAGTTTCAGTAAAAAAACCCTCCTTCTTTGACATAGTTAAAGAATGTATATTTTCATGGACCAAAATGATTGAGTCCAAAATCTGCCTCCCGAGGACAAACCCATTATGTTGTCCAGAAACAATAGAAGGAAGAAAGGTGAGGATTCTAGAAGTACAGATTTTAGAGATAATCTTATACACCAAGTTACAAAGGTTGATGGGTCTGAATTGGTCCATACTATTAGCCCCACAATTCTTTGGAATCAAGGCAATAAAGGTACCATTCAATTCCTTGAGGATCCTTCTAGCCCCAAAAAATTCCTTGACAACATTAGAAACATCATCTTTCAGAATCCTCCAATACTTTTGAAAGAAAAAATGAGGATACCCATCATGACCAAGGGCTTTATCTTCGTCAAAGGAGAACACAGCCTTTTGAATCTCATCCATAAAAGGTATAGCAGCAATAGATCTATTATGATCATCATTCAGGATAAGGGGTATACCATCCAACAACTCTCCTTGGCACTCCAAATCCAAGTTCTCAGCTTTCTTTAGAAGCAATTCAAAGAAATTATTGGCCTCACTTCTAAAATCTTCCTCCTCCTCACTAATGGTTCCATTGACTTGATTCTAGAGATTTTATTGCTCATTCTATGTTTCATAGTGGTCATGAAGAAATATTTGGAATTCATGTCCCCTTCTTTTAGGAAAAGCTTTCTCGATCTTTGCCTCCAAAAGCATTCTTCTTTTGAGATAATATCATGATACTCCATTAATTTATTATCTTCCTCCTTTTTGGTATGCCCATTGTAGCCATCTTTCTGAATGTTGTCCTGGATCTCTTTTAGTTCTTCAGCAATTTTCTTTTTATTAGTAAAGATATTTCCAAAAGTTTCTTTATTCCATTTTTTAATGTTGTCCTTCACATTTTCATTTTCTTAACAACTTTGAACATCATCATTCCTTCAATCCTAATACTCCACCAAACCTCAATTAGCCTTTCAAGGTTAGGGTGGATTGTCCACATTTTCACAAATCGAAAAGGGAAGTTCCTTTTCAAGCCATTGAAATTAGCTCTTATGGTTATCGGATAATGGTCAGAACCAGCTCTGACATAGGCAGATAAGGCACAAGAATAATGGTTTAACCAAATGCTTATAATAAGATCTCTATCAAGCCTAACCTGAATGAGCTCATTACCCTCTCTCCTGTTGGTCCAAGTATAGTTAATACCCTGCAGATCAATGTCATGCAATTCTTGACTATCAATAAATTCCATAAGATCAGTTATGCTTTCCAGATTGGGTTGACCACCTCCATATTTTTCATTTTCCTTCAAAGGAGTATTAAAATCCCCCATTATGATCCATCCATCATTAGAAAAATCTCTCCTAAAACTAGAGACTTCCCTCCAGAAAGATTTCCTACCCCACCTGGTGTTCGAAGCATAAATGTTAGTCAAAACCCAAGAAGTGCCATCCTTGATATGCCAAAATCTAATATTAGTCACATTGTTGCCACTGGATAAAACTTCCCCTTTGATAATATTACAATTCTAGCTAGTCACAATCCCTCCTGAGGCACTATCCGCATCACTACCATGGGACCGACCATTACAAAAAAACTGAATTTTCTCCACTTTATCCTTAGACATCTTAGTCTCCAGTAGAAGAACAATATCAGGCTTGTTGTCTCTAATCATGTTTTTGACCATTGCTTGCTTGTGAGGATTATTTAATCCTCTTACATTCCATGATATAAACTTCATTGCTTAAGGAATGGGCCAGACTCTAGGATGGTCTTTTGACTACCATCCGCTAAACACTTACTGGTTTCAAGTGCTCACCTCTTTTGATTCGAGGGTCTTCCCGGGGAAACATGGAGAGCCCCCACATCTCCAATCTTATTGCTTCTAGTGCTTCTGAGGATTGAGGAGACATTCTTCATCTGTCCTCTGTCTTTATTATTAGGTTTCTTAACACTTTTAGCTATCTTTTTCTTCTCCACTTTGGACCATCCTTCTTCATTCAGTTCATTTGATCCCCCAAGGGCCCCCGCTAAATTTTCCACATCACTCCACATAGCTTTAGAAGGGCATGGTGCTACCTTATCTGGTCCCCCCGGAGTACCAAAGGTCTTCTGAGACCCCTCCTCTGAAAAGCCCAGAATCGGGTAGACTTGGGCATCTTGCCATATAACCAAACTCTGAGAGGGGGGTAAAAGGCCATAACCACCCAACATCTCTTGCTCGAATAGGCTAGCATCAAAGTTATTATTACCCTCTTTTATCCCCAAGGGCCTGCTTTGAATATGTCCCGCTACAGAGTCATCAGAGCTTTTAGTTATGGTTTCCTTTAAGACTTCAGTGCTACCTGCTAATTTCTGTTCAGAATCAAAATGAGATGTGTCACATCCTTCAATAGGCATACCCTTCCCATTCTCCTTTCCTTCTTTCTTCTCATTACTACTACTCCCCATCGAGTTCAATCCATCCACAGCCTTCTTTACCCAAGTATTTTTCATTTTTTTCTTTTGGGGTAACGTCTTTGGGCATTGTTTCACCCAGTGGCCTATTTTCTTGCAATGAAAACAAGCAAAGGGTGTAGATTCAAACTCTATCTTCTGGACCCAGGAGCCAAGTTTGGACTGAAGGGTGATTGATTATGGCATATCCACTCCTTGTTGCACTCCAACACAGATTCTTACATACGTAAGGCATCTTCTAGAGACCGTGACAGGGTCCATAAACAAGAGCTCCCCAAAGACATTAGCAATTCCCTTAAAGATATCTTCCATCCAAAACTCAAGAGGCAAGCCCGGAAGAGTAACCCAGACCGGTGCCTACACATTATGATCCTTTTGCATATCCAGGTTAGGAGACCACTTATGCATGATCATAGAATGCTTTCCTATCATCCAAGGTCCTTCACATAGAATAAACCTTAAATCCTCCTCACACAAGAAGGAAAAAGCCAAACATCCTTTGGGAAGAGAAACCACCTCCACTTGACCTTTCAAACTCTATTTATTTTTAGCAAATGCCCTAACCACCTCGATATTAGGGCGAGATCCCAAGAATCTCACCACAAGAGAGTTAGCCATTCGAGATATATTTACATCTATTATTTGATCTGGAATGGATAAAGAAAAATTTCCCTCCTCGATGTTGGATAAGATTTCAACAGGTGGAAGAGAGGACTTACCCGTTAGTTTCATGCCAAAAAG
This sequence comes from Chamaecyparis obtusa, assembly GCA_027943335.1. Taxonomy (NCBI): domain Eukaryota; kingdom Viridiplantae; phylum Streptophyta; class Pinopsida; order Cupressales; family Cupressaceae; genus Chamaecyparis; species Chamaecyparis obtusa. The sequence continues at coordinate 104,218 of BSBK01001632.1, forward strand.
TCTGATCCAACTTTTGACAGAACCAGCAAGAGATGTCCTGTTCTGATCACAAGCCCCCTTCATGGGTCCCCCTCCCGGGTCCCCAGTCCCAAGTCTGACATCAGGAATCTTACCTTGGGTCCCGTTTGTGTCTATTTCCTCTAGTTGCCCACCACACTCTGAAGGACCAGCGTCAGATCCACCATTCCCCTTGCTCAGCATGCTTGAAATTTGAATTCCTCCTTTCCTGCTTCCTGTTCCGCCCACCCGTTCCATGTTGTTCCCTGGTACAAATACCAATGCCCTTTGAGAATATATGTTACCAAGCAGAACAAAACATATTACTGAGTAGCACAAGCCAACATAGCAGATAAATTGAATCTGGACACTGATCATAAAACATTTTACAGATCTCGAGGAGATTGTTTGATAAAGCATTCAAGATTTAAATATGATTATTTTACATGATTACAAGGTAAGATCCACCAATGAAAATTAAACGTAATAAATGCATTGGAGATGTAACCATTGGTAGCACTGCTTAAGGAGAAGATTCTAGAATGTTTCCACCACTTCTAGATCGAGTATAAATGGATCAGAATATGAAGATCAGTGTGTGTGTGTGTGTGTGTGTGTGTGATGATCATTAAGAGATAAGTGTGAAGGTGATGAGTAAAGAATCCACCAAGTAAGAAAGCAGTTAGAGCAGAGTTGTGAATGTGATTCAGAATTGAAGCTAATGAGTACAATAGTGGAATTATGAGTGGAATATAGTATGAGGTAAATTATTATTGAGCATATTGAGTCTGATAAGCATGTGTTGATGCAAGCATTACAAATAGTTTATGATACTGATTATATTGTAATCAGAAGTGTAAAATATCTTAACCAAGTAGGCTCTAATAGGTCTTAAATTGTAAATCCTTTAATAGGGTACATCTCTTAGATTAGAGTTGTAAAATCTTTTAGCAAGGTATACTAAATAAGTCTTTATACTCCTAACAAGATAAATACTCTTAACATGGTAAGCTATCATAAATAGCTAATTTTGTTGCTTCGGCTGAGAAATTTTTTTACTACAATAGTGAATTGTCATGGGTGCCATCCCCACCATGGTTTTTTCCTCTGACCAAGGATCTATGCGAGACCAAAAATCATGGTGTTATGAGTTGTGTTTCATGATTTTTATTTATATGTTTTACATTGTTATATGCAAAGTTTTCTATTTGGTGAATGGTTAATAAAGTAGATAAAAAATTTAGGAGTATTGATTCACCCCTCCCCTTTCAGTACTTAACTTTCCATAATTAATCCAACAATTGTTTTGAGAGAAAAGCCTCTTATTCAAAAGTTTAACCACTTGAGAGGAAATATCTTGAGATATGGAAAGTTATAGGTATGAAAAGGTGATTGATAAAATGAACATAGAAGTGAGGATTACAAATGACCATATTCATGAACTAAGGAGGAAACTAAAGCATTCACTCAACAATATAAAGGAGCTAGCCCATCAATTGAAATATACACAAGATCAAGTTGAAGAACTTGAAAAATAATCAGAGAGAAGTTTGTTTGATGAATCTGAAGCTGTCATATCAAAACTGACTGAAAAGAACAAAAAAAGATAACTAATCAGGTAAAAACATTGAAAAAAGAACAAGAAGCTCAATCAGTAAGAATGTATGAAGTCTTGGAACAAAAGAGAAAATTTGAAGATGATAAAAGAATGTTTGAAGATGAGAGAAGATAAACGAGTGCAAGGTTGAATGATAAATATGTAGAGATACAAAGGTTGACACAAAATCACTACAATATGTTAGATCAACTAATCGATGCTAATCAAGAGCTTGCAAGGAAAGTTGAAGATATTGTTGGACTAAGATCAGAAAATGAACACTTGAAGAAATAACTAAAATATGAAAAGGATGACAATGAAGTCTTGAAAAGGAATGAAGAAACACTAAGGATATTGGATGAACAACTTAGAGGTCAGAGAAAACCGATAGATACTACTAGACTTGGATTTACTGAAAACAACACCACTAAGAAGGGTGAGTCATCAAAACAAGCAACCAACCAAGACAATACTACCCCACCAAAGACAAAGAAGCCTACTTGCTATTACTATGGGAAACCGGGTCATACAACTAATGTCTGCATGACCAAAAGAGGTAAACCATTGAGCACTTCAAAATTTGTTGGTTATTGTTACAATTGCAATAAGTATGGTCATAAAGCATTTGAGTCTAGATCAAGGATTGATAACAATGTAAGGAAGCCAAAATTTGATGGTTACTGCAATAATTGAAATAGATATGGTCACAAGTTTGAATAATGTAGGTCACAAAGGAAGAATTTGAAATGGGTACCTAACTGACATAATTCTACAAACAACTGACAAGGCTCAACTATACCATAGGACTACAATACAATAATTTCATGTACAACATGTAGGAGATTTGGACACATTACAATAAATTTCATTTTTATGCATGGAAGGAACAATAAAAGATCATGGAGAAATTCTAGAATGACATGTTTTCATTGTCACAAGGTCAGTCACTTAGCCAAAGACTGTAGGTACCAAGCTAAAGCTCCAACTAGGGAACAACCAAATGAAATTGTTCAAGTAAATGTTGATGAGATAAGAGAAAATATGAATAGAACATGGAGAAGAAAGTCTCAAGATGATGGAACTGAACTTGGAACAATTGATGGCACTTCATCCTCTGGATAGGGTGAACCTATCTTCACCTAGTCAGTCAAAGATATGTGTAGGAATTGATAACTAAAATTCAATCTTAAATCAATTCCTAACATTTGTGTAAAGATCCATACTAGCATATATAGATGCATTTGGATATATGTTGTGAAGTTGAAAATTCATGTTTTGATTGGTGAGAGTCTATATTATTTTGTTTCATTCGATGAAAGGAAGTGTATTTGGTAATCAGTGAAAAGGGAGTCGGTAACAATAATTAATGCTAAAGTTATAGTCGTTGGAAACCCTAATAGAGGAAAAGGTATAAATAGACCCTTTGTCATTTTATTTTTGCCTCACATTTTCAAGCATTTGAGCACTTTGCATGAAACGAGACCTTCAAGAGCATTTGAGTGATCAATTGAGCATATCTAAGCACAAGTGAGTATAATCAAGTGGTTTCTAGTGTTTTCCAAAGCTTTGAAAGAGAAACTAAGTTGTTATTCAAATGAATCCCTATAGTCAAGTGATTAATCTATGAAGCAATGGCACCAAAAGTACAAAATCCTATTGTCGTTAAAAATATTGATCTAGTCAATCCAAAGTATAAGATGCCACTAGCCAAAGTCATTGAACCCGATAAGATGGGAGCCCTATCTTTGATCCCTCTGAGATTAATTATGATTGAAGATATTAATTCCTTCATCCATTCTGAGATTGAGAATATTTTCCAAGATGACATTAATACATCCTACCTGAATCTGTGTGTACATGGGAAACTGAAAGACGAGCAAATCCACTTAGAGACCAAGGCTTTGATGCATGCATTGCATGTACCAAGTGTATTTAAATTGGAATGGACGAGAATTGTGCTAAGTTGAGTACATGACCAATTCATGTAGTTTGATGCATCAACCAAGATTACAAATGATATAAAGGAAAAAGATGAATCAGTTGAAAAAGAGTTGACTGAGAAGCTAGCCAAGGCCACAACCGAGCCTGATACATTCAAAGTTTACTATCAAAGGCTTAAGCATCTAATGGGAGTGCAACATGAGTTGAGAAAAGAGGAGAATAAAATCAGAATGAAACTCATGGAGTTGCAAACATTTTTTATACCATAGATTGAATCACTACAAAAGCACATTCATAAAGCTAAAGAGACAGTGAACACCCCTAATATCAGTGTTATGGATAGCATGATAAGTCTTGCAGCTGATATAAGTAAATAAATTATAGAGTTACAACACTTAAAGAATCACGGAGGACATCACTAATAGATTCACAATAGAGGTATAAATCCATTTTTTATAAGATCCCTCCACCGGATAACAGTAAGTAATTTTTTTTTGACATTTTTGTCAAAAAAGGGGGATATATTGTATAGTAAAAAAAGGGAGATATAGATATGTATATAGGGAGTATTACTACAAGGGGAGTAATGAGTAATTGGATAATGGAAATATAAGGATTTATATCAAATAGTGTATACATGGTCAAATTTTGCTAAGGACACAAATTTTGATGACTTTGAAGTTTTTAACAAAGATGCCAAACTAATGCCAAATGGGGAGATTAATACTCCTAAAAGATTTATTTTGTTTTCATTAGTTATGTTAAAGTCATATTGATTGTCAAAGTCATTCAATAAAAAAGGATATTCCAATCGGTAAAGGAAGAGACAATTTCAGTAAAGGGAATAAGGAAGAGACATCGAACAAGGTAAGGCATGCACTGGACACTGAGAAATTATCAAGTTACAATAGTTATCGAGCTAAGAGAATACATGTTACTGAGAAGAACAAAACGTATTACCCAGTAGCAAAGACTGACATAGCAGATACATTGAATCTAGACACCAAGCATAAAACATTTTTCAAATCTCGAGAAGATTGTTTGATAAAGCATTAGAGATTTAAATATGATGATTTTGCATGATTACAAGGTAATATCCACCAATAAAAAATAAATGTAATATATGCATTGGAGATGTAACCATTGGTAGCACCACTTAAGGAGAAGATTCTAGAATGTTTCCATCGCTTCTAGATCAAGTATAAATGGATCAAAATATGGATATCATAGTGTGTGTGTGTGTGTGTGTGTGTGTGTGAAAGAGAAAGAGCAGGTGATGATCATTGAGAGATAAGTGTGAAGGTGATGAGCAGAGAAGCCACCGAGTAATAAAGCAATTAGAGCAGAGTTATGAATGTGATTCAGAATTGAAGCTATCGAGTACAATAGTGGAATTGTGAGTGGAATATAATATGAGGTAAATTTTTATTGAGTATATTGAGTCTAATAAGCATATGTTGATGCAAGCATTACATATAGTTTATGTTATTGATTATATTGTAATCAGAAGTGTAAAATACCTTAACTGAGTAGGCCCTAATAGGTCTTAAATTGTCAACCCTTTAATAGGGTACATATCTTAGATTAGAGTTGTAAAATCCTTTAGCAAGGTAGTCTAAATAATTATTTGTACTCCTAACAGGTTAAATAATCTTAACAGGGTAAGCTATTAGAAATAGCTAATTTTGTAGCTCTAATCAAGGAAACTTTTTATAGCAGTAGTGAAGTGTTGTGGTTGTCATCCCTACCACATTTTTTCCCCTGACCAAGGATTTCTAGGAGACCAAAAATCATGGTGTTATGAGTTGTGTTTCATGATCTTGATTTATATGTTTACATTGTTAGATGCAAAGTTTTCTATTCTGTGAATGGTTAATTAAGTAGTTAAAAGTTTTTGGAGTACTGATTCACCCCTCTCCTCCCAGTACTTAACTTTCCATAATTAATCCAACAAAGGCTACATGGATATCTGACAAAGAGCTACAATTTGACAATATTTTCATTAGATTATTGTTGGGTCTAAGGTTACTAGACTTATCCCAGGCCTATCGGTCATCCCTGACATGCCTTTTTACTTTGAAACTTGGATTGTTGTTTTGGATTTCTATATCTAGTATCAGAATTGGAATTACAGTCCATTGTCTACCTGCATTCATATCATTTCATCTTTCCTTCCATTCTTTCCCTAGAGCTCAATCCCCTAAATTCATAGGTACCAACCTACTAGAGGATCTAACCCCCACAACTAAGCTCAAACTTATCAAGAGATATTAACATCTTCTTTAGGAACCACCAACTTTCATAAGAAAGTTCCACCTTGAATGTTGCTTCTACAATGGATGATGGATAATTCAATCTCTTTTATAATAATCCTATTCTCATATATATATTCAATAAATAATATTCATATAAACCTCATTTGTAAAAATCTTCCTTGAATGATCTTCTATTAAATTATTCTAGACACAAAGTTATGCTCTCTTGAATAAAACTTAATTAATGGACAATGAACATTTGAAAATACCTTTGAATAGAGTTTGATTGGACATATTATTGTTCTCACAAATATTATCTTAGATGATGTATCACATGTGTCTTCTTTCATAAACCAACTTATAGCACTTTCACCAAGGTATCCTTTCAAAACAATTCTATTCTAAGTCTATTCAAAACTTTTTATAAGTCTATTCATATTTTGCTCATAACTCTTCATACACTAGCTCATAAATCTCTTTTGTTTTTTCTCATACATCTCCTTTAACTTTTCTCATACATCTTTTTTCCAATCTCTTCAATAATAAAGTTTCTTCTTATTCCTCACACATCTTCTTTTAATTTATTCTTAAGTCTTCTTCATAAAATTTGCATTCTCCTTGATCTCCTCTTTCATAAGTCTTCTACAATAGGCTCCAATAGTTTTATCATAAAACTGGTTATGATATCTCTTTTCTATCACACATTCCGATCTAGACTGTTATAAATATTCTTTACATATTTTGACTTTTCATTGCAAAACTTACTTTCAAACTTCCCCATTATATCTCTTTAAAACCAATTTCATGCCTCTTCACAAGAGCAAGGTAATATTTCACTAGGTTACAAATGTGTCACTCAAATGCAAATTGGTTGGCCCCAAATTTAACTTTTAAAAAATTAAAATCAAACCTCCCAATAATATACAAATCCAATACATATTTGATTATGAGTGACCTATGTCTTTGTGGTGCCCAATATTTAATTTTAAAATGCCTTTAAATAAATAAAATTGTAGGGTTGACCTATATCACGTAGAGAAACAAAAAAAATTTTATTATCATACATAAGGTTGACTCCCTTTAAATTAAACTGATTAGATTTCCACAATCTATGAATGATTGCAAGAAAATATTTTCGGATACAAAAACTTATGCAAAGTTGAATCCATAAATATTTTGTTGTAATCATTAATGGATTGTGGAAATTTAATAAGTTCAATTTAAAGGGAGTCAACCTTGTGTATGATAATAACTTTTTTTTATTTATGGTTCTTCGAATGAGATAGGTTGACCCTATAATTTTATTTATTTAAAGATAATTTGAACTTAAATATTGGGTGCCACAAAGGTATAGGTTGTTTGTCAACAAATATGTCTTGGATTTTAATTTAAACAAGGGCTGAAAAACATAAATTTAACCGCACAATTGGTTGACCATTTGAGGCCTGATCCTTCGATCTTCGCCGGGGCATCTTCATTTCTTCATCTCCTTCTCTCTCACCCTTCTAGTCTTTCATTCATTTCATTCATCTCTCTCTAAGGTCTTGACTGGGGCATATCTTCATTGCTTGATGGTTATTCTCTTATCTCTCATCTTCGATTATGATTTCTAGTGATCTAATCATGTTGCTCTTGCTTCTGCATTCCCTCTACCTGATTTCACTTTCGATCCCAAGGGGGCAGACACATCATATCTTATTAGCTATTCTGCAGAGCATATGCTTGACCATTCCATTTTCTCTAATCAATCTATCTTTGCGCTTGACATGTTAGTTCTCGTCTAGAGTTCTGATACTGTCCATCTCTTTCCTAAGTGTTCAATACTGTCACTACTAGGCTGACCATGCAAGATTTTCTATCTCTCTGCACTTCATTCTTTGGAATCAGATCTTTATCTATTACCTTCTTGGCTAATCTATTCTTTGACGTAATGTTTTCCCAGATCGATCACACATTAGTCAAAGAGGGGCAAATGTAATCATCTAAAAATGGTCACCTAGACTATTAGCCCCTTTTGATAAAATTATCAATTGCTTATTCTTGATCAAATCCTAGTTCTGTCATTTATTCAATTATTTTCTATGGGCTAACCATTTTATCCTAAAGTCTTTATTTAATTAAAAGGATTTTCCTCCTCTTTTAATTAAATAAAAAGCCCCCCACTTTTCCTCTTATCCTAAGTTGCACAAATAAAGCATTATTCTTATTTTACAAAAAGGGCAAAAACACTTTTTGTTTCATATGGACACAAAAGTCAACTCTTATTTTCTCATTGGAGGATACTTGTGCACATGGATTACTCCTCTTTGATGCTCCACCATTGATTAAATCTTTTGCCTCTTAATTTCCATGGTCCATTCCTTCTCATTTCTTATAAAAGGAGAGCCCTCTTCTTCATTCTAGATCCCAATCTTTTTATGCTAATGTTATGCTGTAGGTTTTCTAGGTCACTTTGGAGCTTTTGAAGATTTGGAGCATTCTTGGAGATCTTTCTACATTTAGCTTTCATTCTTGCATTATTAGCTTAGCTTCATGTTTATGCTTTCTTAGATTAGTTTCCTTTCAAGCTCTAGCTTAGATCTCACATAGTCTAAATAGGAAGGATTTGTAACACTTGCTCTTTCTTTTCATAGCTTAGTTGCATTGTTCTTTCATTTCCATAGCTTATTTTGCATCTTCATTCTTAGTGTAGTTGCATTGCATCTCCATTTTGATTCTTGGGGATATTGACATTCTTGCCCTTGTCTTCATTTGAATCTCCCATTGCATGGTTTACTAGCAAGGTTATTAGCTTAATAGCTCTAGCTGAGAGCATTCTTAACACCCTTGCACTCCATGTCTAGGGAGCTCTAAATCAATTTCTCAAGGTTTCCAATCCATGGATTCTCTTGGAAGCAATGATTTAGAGAAGTGTACTACTTGAGTGTGTACAATTATTATCAATTTAATTTCTACCTTTGTGAGGATAATTTATATCATCAATCTAATGTCCTTTGATTTTTGCCTTCAATTTACTATCCTTTTGATATCAATGACAACAATCTAATAATTTTGGACAAAATTTTATTGTTGACATCAATGATAAAAATTTCCATGCCCATTTGACATCAATGACATTATTTCCAACACAGCCTACATCTAATTGCAATAAACCTATATAATAGGCTCACACTTTTTTATGAAGAGATATTGGAGAAACTTTTACTAGTCTAAGACTGTTGGTGTATGTGAGCGAGTTTTTATCATTATTTAAATTCCATAATGCACTAAATACTTACTTTTCAATGATGATTCTAACTCTTATACTATTTCATAGATATGAGTGCCTTTATGTGGGGGATCCAACCCATATTTATGGCTTTCTTTGGTTGCAGGGAGCATTTATCATTGAAAGCATGAATTAAAATAATGTCATACATAAAAGAGTACATTTCAAAATAGAATCCATGAGAAAATAGATGTAGGGAATAAATGGTGCACCGCTCGATCTCTTATGGCCCCTTCTTGTTGGACATACAAACATCCTTGCATGTAAATCCTTTGAAAATTATATAGAGTTAGTTTGGATTGAGTGACAAAAAAATGTAGACCATAAAAATTCTTGTGGAGAACGAGGTCATTTTTGGTATGTAATAAAAAGATCCTTAGGATATGTTGGCATCATCTACCTTTTTTTGTAAACCATAGTAGCCACACACCATTCCTAGATTAAAAAAAAATGATAGGGTGTCCATCCAAACTCCAAAATTTTTATCAGTTCGACATGCAACTTATTACCAACATGTTAAATCTTTCCATGTGGTGCTCATATATGTTACCAACTATGCAACAAAAGTAAAGTTTGGATTTGAATGCCACCATTAAATTTTAAAACACACTTTTGGAATTATGGACCTCAAAAGGTTAGTTTTTATTGAATTTCACAAGTTCATAATTGAGATAGTGTTAGTCATAATATTAGTGCACAATAATCTCATCACTTGTAAAAATTACCACTAAAAATATGTAGTCAATTTTTTGTTTCTTTGAATACAAATAAGAAAACCTTATGTAGTGTATCTTTATCTCCAGAAGGTATAATACTTATCTCAAGTTGCATTAAAAGGTATATAGTTCAACAAACATCATTAGAACTATTGTAACTAATTGAAGAAAGGATGAATTAGATTCATTCAAGTTTTGACTAATGTATGAATGGATTAAAAAAGAAACCCTAACATTATTTGAGTCTCCCCTTGTTTCACTCCAATTTCTTCAAAAGATAGTGTATAATAGAAAAATGGTGAGAAAATGCTAAGATGTAGATCACTCACCAAGTCCTATGATATACATTGGAATGCAAAAGCCTCCCACAAAATGACACAAAATGAATCTGATTAGCACAACCAAAAGAGGAAGGTTTCTCAATGCAAGATCTATGATTTGTGGGGTTTTTTATTCCTACTAGATATTGTTTATTTAATGATAGGTTTGATCTAATCAAGTAAGTGAAAGGGAAAAGAAGTAAGAACAAGTGCACTTGTAAACAAGATGGAGAAAGTAGGACTTTGAATCTGAATTTGACTGTCACTAGAATGTCAAAATTAACTATAACTCTAGATCTAAGACCACAACTCTGTAACATGTTCCTTGATGATTTAATGCCTCTTTGGATGTGATCACAAGTGTTGATGCAATAGCTTGAACTACACAAAAACCAAATAGGAAATCATGAAACCAAAGTCTTGAATGATGGATGTTGTAGTTATCCACAATGTTTTGATGAAGAAGAAGGATTGGAGAATGATTGAAGATCTTAAGGATTTTCTTGATTTATTGTATGTAATCATGTATGATTGTGTATAGATTGCACTTATTGATTGATGATATTAATAAATGATCAAATGAAGAGAGAAGATTTCCTTTTATATACTAAACTCTCTCCATTTCAAGGCTCAAATTTTTTCAAGGTTGACTACAAATCTAAATCATAGATGAAAACCCATCATGGATCCCTAAGAAAAATTGAGATCAAACCCTCAAGAACAAGTTGACTCTCAACTTGTTCCTAGGAACAAGTTGGCTCTCAACTTGTGATAGGATTAGAAAACAAAAATCTAATAGTTACATGCAAATAAAACCTATAATACAAAAGGAATAAAGCACACATAAGTAGAACAAGAAGACACAAATAATTAACATGGTTCACCCAATATTGGGTTATGTCCACTGAACAGAGAGTTATAATTCCAAAAAAAAAATCTAAGCAAAAATTTACATTTTTTTTTAAATTAAAGTTTTACAATGACAGTCTACACACAAGGTTGAGATAACAGTGACGATAGGCGAGGGGCATCATGGCCAATGAGGGTCATGTGATGATCCCACTCACATAACCTAGTTGGCCAACCTCCCTCTATGATAGGGTTAGGATTGGTTAACCCCAACCGATTCTACTAGACAAGTTTAGATGTAGTTCAAGGTATATATTTGACAAAGTTCCAAGTTGACTAAGAAACACCTATGGTTCACCCAACCGTAACCTTGGCCTAAGTTATCAAAGTATTAATTCATAGCTTCAAGTGACACAAATACATAATATATAGTGAGATATAAAACATCGTATATATTATATCATAGAAAGTTAGTCTACATTATTCCTAAACAATGATTTAAGAGGTGGTATATATAATACCTAATAGAGGTATATTATTAATATATAATTATTAATTTAATAAGGGGGAAAAGAGTCTAAATGTAATTATAATAATGACTAAAAGGGATATATATATATATATATATATATATATATATAGTTTAAATAACAATTAAAGTTGATCCCCATTGGGGAAAGGCTTGGCGGGGCCTGCCTACCCTGGCAATGGGTATCCTGCCATGACAGGGTCCGTCTACCTCGATAGGGCAATACCTTGCTATGGCAAGGCCCACATGCACCTAAGGCACAGGTTGGGGGGTCAAACCCCTTCCCTTATATATATATATATATATATATATATATATATATATATATATATATATATATATATATATATATATATATATATATATATATATATATATATATATATATATATATATATATATATATATATATATATATATATATATATATATATATATATACATATACATATATATATATATATATATATATAAAATTTTGTTTTAATTTATATTTCTTTAAACACAGTTTGCAACATTTATTTAAAATATACATTTTTTTAAAGGGGCTAAAAAGGGGTTTCTTAGGTGGCGACCCAATTGGGTCCCACCCAATCTTCTACTTGCATCCTTGTTTCAACCCATAAATTCTATTTTATTGTATTTTTTTAATACAAGTGGAGGGTTAATATTAAATTAATGATTGTGTATTATTTTTGGAGTGTATGGGGAATTTATTTCTTCCCCATACATTTTCCAGAGACTTGTAGGTCTCCATTTTGAATTTTTTTTTTGTCTCTCAACATATTTTTTGATTGCTTCACTATGTTTTATTTTTTATGCCAAATGAGGGTTTAATTTTTTGATTTTATTGCACAAGCTCACATAGTAACACTTTTCTATTGACTACAATAACTTATTAAAAATCATAAATTTAATGTTTTCTTAACAAAACTAAATCATTTTATCAATCTATTTACTTACTATCAACTTCATAATACACAACTACACATGGTTCCAAAATAACTTATTTTTTATAACAAATGCTACTATTAACTATTCCTTGGAGATTCAATACAATGGAGTAATAAGAAAATGATGCAAACTTTATTTTTCTTGATCTCAAAATGGACTTCTCATATTTCTTTTGAAAAAATATACATCTTTCAACAATAAATACATTCAACAATGAACAAAATCACTTCTTTCAATAACATATTAAATACATCAAATTTAAAACTTGCAACAATCAAGATTGGAATGTTTTCCCAATACAAGTGACAACAAACAACACCAACATGAGGACTTCTTCAAGATTTTCCCAATATTTGTTTGATCTTCAAAACCTGCAACAAAAAGAAGCATAATCATGGGGTGCTCACCTCCCATCCTAGGTCTCTAAGAGACCACCCCCGAGCTTGGAGAACAATGGCTAAACAAGATTACATACACACACAAACGAGCACAAATGTATTTACACAACAAAACAATAATAAACTCCCACAAAACATGGCTTCACAAAGAGTCACCTATGGACCCATAAAAGAGGGTGAAGGTGGGATTTTCAAAGAGGAGATTGCCATATCAAAACAACAACAAGCATAAGATTTCCAAGCCTTCCAAAAGCTACATTAATACATTTTCCTTCTAACAACTTCACTCCTTATTGCCCCAAATGCAAAAATAACATGTATGGCTTCATAGAGCCCATACTTAATGAAATTCCTCTCTTCTCCAAGAGAAGAGGCTCTCAACCTCTATGGAAAGTCCAACTAACCCCTTCCCCCAATGCAACTACTTTCCTCCCAAGGGTGAGTGATGCCTTGTACACCCATGAAAAACATACCAATAAAAAATAACAAGAAAATAATGCAAAATTATCATATTCCACACATACATAACATCAACAACAATTTACATAACAAGAAATGCGCACTATCTTTCATATTCATTTTATATTACAACAACTACACTAAAAATTTCAAGAACATCTCCTTCATGGAAAGAGCACCAACCTTGATCCAATGCAAATGGAAAATGGGGTTTGAGAAGAGCCCTTTTTCCTTTTCTTTGTCTTATTTCTCCAACTCCAAAATTCTAAGTGTCTCTAAAATTAGAGAGTGAGTGAACACCCACTAAGTCTCACAAAGCCCTCTAAAAAGGCCTCCAAAATCCTACTCACCCTCTAGCAATTAATGTGAGTTGACTACTAGTCCTTGGCCTCACTTCTTTTTCCCCTCTCATTATGGTGAGTTTAACTAGGAGTGTGGAACAAGTCAAGTGCATGTGGCATTCTCCATTTTTTCCACTTTTGAATAGTAGCCTTTTTGGAGTGCCATAAATGAGATCTAGACCCTCCTTTAGGAAAATCTAGCCCCTAACTCAAGGTACCCCCACATGGTTAGCTTATTTTGGCTAAAAAGGCACCCTAGGGTCACTTTTATGCCCTCTAAAGGTCAACTAGGGTTTCAATTCGAAATTCAAATTGATGGGGACCCTACAACATCTATAAGCAAGTGGTTAAACTTAGGTATCTTACTAGGTTGGGTATCTCTTGCCAAATCCTAATTGACATGTCACTATCCACATAGGCATCACACGTGTCAAGTGACACCATAAAATACACTTCACATTACAAGTGACATGTCTAAATAACAAAAATGAATTTAATCTAATAACATACATACAAATTATGTTTACAATAAAAACACATTACAACAAGGTTTCAATCTCTTCAATAGATTAAACCTTGGCTTTCACAATTGTACATAGGTTTAGCCATGATTATCCAAATAGTTCCATAGTTTTCTTTCCTGCACACTAAACTCAAGCATTAGTAGTCCAAGGAAAAATCACATATAAGTATATAACAATTCAATATTACATAATTGCAGACATTATTCAACATGCGTAATTTAAATTCTAGGTACACTTTCCATTTCTAAGATAACATTTATATATAATACTTGCAAAATTCTAACATCATGATATATTCATCAATACTATTTCTTAGACTTAAAGCATGACTCGTGTATGAATTAAATCTAACCATGATTAAGTCTTTCTCATCAAAATACATATCTAAGCATGTATAACATAATTCAACAAGTAAGATCTAGATCCTAATCAACATCACAAGTAAATCCACATAATATAAATCATCATAAGACATAAATAACATGAGTCATTGCCAAATCGATCATAAGTGTATCAAAATCTCAAATCATAAAGTATCAAAATACGAATGTCTCAACAATGTTATGATAGGTCGAGGTGGGACCTCACAAGAGTCCACTTATTTTATTATCCAGTGAAGAGAATATTATAGTTTGACACTATTTCACATTATACCACCGCTTATATATAGGCTCTTTAGGTAGTTTACAATGTTGGTTAACAAGTTAACCATAAAAAATACTTAACAAGTCAACCTAGGGAAATGCTTGACAAGTCAACTCAACAATGCTTGATGAGTTAACCCCCCAAATTTTGGGGGGGGGGATTTCCTTGAACCCCATGCAATAAATGGAAACTATACAATACTTACCTGATTAGCCACCACAAACCAACAATTTATTCTTGGTAAAATAAGCTCAAATTTCTAGGGGATGTCAAGGAAGGTGAAAAGGAGTGGGAGAAGAAAATACAGGTTGTTGTGAAGTCAAAAAGGGTCCTAAAAGATGAAAATAAATGAATAGGTCCTAGGTGAGGCAATGAATGATTTGATTGAAGGGAAAATAGAGGATAATACTTATAAATAAGGGATAACCTTGAGTTTTGAACAAATAATGTTAATTTGAAGGTCCGATGAGTGCTAGAAGAAGGTTAAATCAATGTGGAAACCCATACACTAAAATCGGGATAAAATGAACACCTATTAAGGGTGCTTACTTTTTAGGATGATACATTTAGCCCCCACTTTAGTGGGAGTATGAGTCCACCTCATGCTCACAATAAAGTAGAAGAAAGAGAGAGAGAGAAATGATAATCATGGGAAAACTACAAGGAGATAATATATCGCTAAGTTTAAGGACATAATCTCCCAAACCAAGAATATTAATGTGTACATCCATACAAAAGGATACATAAGAAAACAACAAATTCCTAGAGCTTACTAAGATCCCAAGTCAACTAGTTGAATATACCTTTCTATATTAAATGTCTCAACCACTAGTATCATACTTAGAAAGCTATTGCAAGAGAACAAGCGCTCACTTGAAAAAATAAAGAGCACACATCAAAGATAAGATAAGAATCCATGATACAACCAAATAGAATAGTGTATTATGTTATGGAATCATGGAGGAGAGAAAATAAAATCATGGATAACACAGGCTAGACAATTATGTTGCGTTAGGTGATCCATGATAGATAGATGTGAGAGAGAGAAGAAAGGGGAAATGGTCCAGAAAATTGTATTATTCTAGTTCCACCCATCAAAGAGAGTGTAAAAAGGGATTTGATGGTCTAGAACATTCTGGTCAACTCATAAACATTAATGTAAATAAGAAATTGA
Source organism: Chamaecyparis obtusa (assembly GCA_027943335.1). Taxonomy (NCBI): domain Eukaryota; kingdom Viridiplantae; phylum Streptophyta; class Pinopsida; order Cupressales; family Cupressaceae; genus Chamaecyparis; species Chamaecyparis obtusa. Next base: position 120,185 of record BSBK01001632.1, read on the forward strand.
ATGGTCTAGCAAGTTGTGTTACACTAGTCAAACCATGAAAATAATAGGTAAAATGGTTTAGAAATTGAATTATTCTAGTCAACCAATCCTAAAAATGTATACAAAGGAGAGGTCAAATGAGCTAGAAATTTGTGTTATGCTAGTTCAACCAATCCTAAAGATGTGAAAAGGAGAGTGATATGGCCCTAACAAGATGTGTTGTGCTAGTGTACTCTACCTATCATGTTGAAAGTAAACAAAATATTTGCAATAAGGAGGCCACATATGCCCACCCCTTAAGATGGGAAATAAGTACTATTTTGACATCTTAAAGAAAATATCAACAAGGCTAAATCACTTTTAACACCAAGAAGGTATCCACAATCAACACCTAGTCCAAGCCAAAGAGGTCACAAATCCTATGATGTCAAGGAAGTGACAAATGAAAATGGATACCATGAAAGGAGTGTAAAAGGGATCCTTTTGAAGGATGTTGAAAAGAGATCATTAATAAGAAGGGAAGAATACAAACCTTCCCCATTTCTAGACCTAAAGACATTCTCTTAGGAAGGATGACACAATTTTAGTCTCCAAGGTAAGGGAATTGTTTACCATGGAGCCCAATTACAAAAAATAAATAGGATATGATAAAGGATGCATATATATTGTATAGAAGAGAATCCTTAATGTAAACCAACATATCTATGTAATATTGGATATCACATAATATAAAAATACCGCTGAATCAAGGGAAAAGTGGATCCTTGGAGAGGATGAGAGAGATTGATATAATAACCTTGCCCCCAAGTGTGGAGACAAGGATAAGGAGAAAGATGACCTATTATGTTACTCATAAAGTATTATTGCACCATGCATGACAATGAGCCTTCAAGTACAAACTAACAATGTTACATAGTGTGGAACAACATAATGGGCACTTAAATGTTATTAAAAGAAATTAGGACTGAACATTAACTCATTGCAACATGTTATGTGAATAATGTAATTATCAAAGAGTTGTTGAATTTTATAATGTAATGCTTTACATTCATTATTAGAGTGGTCATGATATCGGTGATACATGTAGAAAGGAAGATTCATAAGATTTTGACTATGCTTCTTTTTTCATTTAGGTCGAGTAATCACCTTAGCATGAAGAAGGTTAGGAAAAATGATTTCTTGATTAAAGGTAGATATATAAGAAGTATTGGATAATAAAGGAGATGATGTTGACAAAAAAAGGAGACTCCAAATGCTTCAATAGGTTTCTTACTATTCTCAATGCTTTATTGCACACATCCTAGACCAGATTTGAGATTGGGAGCTAAATTATCTTGAGAATTAGGTTAAACCAATGACACACTAGGTCCCTTGAAGAATCTTGTGTTTTCATTAGGAAGTTTGTATTCACCCAAAAAAATATGGAGTAAATTCTAATGACCCCCAATTGTCATCTAAGAGGGCACTTGTAGGAGAAGAAGTATATTTAGGAGGAGATATTGTTTGTTTGAATGTTTTAGGGATAGAAGGAGAATCATGTTAAGTTCATAAGAAATGATTAGGTATATCATCAACAAGAAGTGTGTACATCAAATTGTTGTATATGAACTTCACTCTGCAATGAAGAGTTGAAGGAACATCATGCATGGTGTGTAACCATGGTCGCCCTAAGAGAATATTATAGTTAAGAGTATCAAGCATGACATGAATATGTGTAGATAAGATAACCAAACCTACCTTAATAGGCAATGTGATAATACCCAATGTTTTATTAGCAACATTATCAAAGACACAAATAGGAACAAAATCAGGTTTAATAGTTGAAACATCATCTTTGATCTCATGCAACATGTCCATGCTACAAATATTTAATTCATACCCATTGTAAATTAAGGTCCTATGAATGAGATTACCATTGATAAGGACAACCACCATAAGTGCATCATGTTGATCTTGCATTTCTTTACAAGGTAACTCATCTAGATAAAACATAATTTGAGGTTTGTTGATAGTCACATTCATGCATTCCAAAATGAAAGTGATATTATCTCGCCTAGGAGGTTGGACATACACATTTCATAATGGTTGTTGTAATGCTTCATGATAAGTATGTGAGGTTTGAAGAAGCTCCCAAAGAGATATCTTGGCAGGAGTAGCATGGAGTTGTTCTACTAAATTATACTCCTTTCCAAGATTTTGAGGAAGACAGAGTGGAGGAGGAAGCACTAGTTGAGAAGGAGGAAGAGAAGGAGGAACAAATGAACTTGTAGGTTGTCTATTGTTTCTTGTGTTACAAGTATGGGAAGTTGCATGATAGTCAAGTTATTGAGCACCTTTCACCACAATGATCATTTTTTTTTAGGTTGAGGGTTATTTTGACAAAGATGAACAACAACCTTAGGTTTTTCATTACCCAAAACATTGACAACATTGACTTGATCAAGCTCTTGATTTTTCATGGATTCATCACTAGAAGCGAGAGCATTAAGAGAATTAGTAATGATATTATCCTCTTCTTGCAAGGTGTCCTCACGAGTAAGACAACTTTTATAATGGAGAGTAGGGACATACATTAATGCTTCATCTATAAAGGGGATGTCAAATGAAGGAAATATATTAATAATGTCTTCCTCTTGCTCTAAAATATCCTCATAAAGGGGGTATGTCTTAGGAGAAGGGTAAACATCGATCATGAATGCATCATCTTTAGAAGAAGCAAAATAAATGTCAACCACTATATCATCTTCTTCTACTAAGGTTGTTTTATGAGGGAGATAATAGTCAACATTATCATCTAGTGGTTCATCCCAAATAGGAGAATTATCAAGGATAGGAATATATCTAGATAAATAAAGCACACCTTAGGAGAGGAATAATCATGACTCACTAAATATTGATCCCTAAAGGGGGAGGAATCAAAAAAAATAGAAGGTGAAGTATCATTATCCTTAACCAAAGTATCTTCGTAGATAAGTTTTATATTAGGAGAAGAGTTAACATCAATCCTTAACCCTTCTCCCCAAAGAGGAAGATCATTGAGAGAAAGGATAAAATAATCTTCTTGCTCTATTATATCCTCATAAGGTGAAAGAAGAGATGACAAAGATGTTGGAAACTGCAATTGAAGCAATTGTTGTATTGTCATTGATGTCAAACCTTAACTGGTAAGACAGTTGCTATCTAAGAAAGTACTATATCTATTGATTGATGAGAAGGATTAGGGCAAGGGTGATAACAATAGAACCTAGAGAAAGGTTGAGTTATTTGATATTTCAATGAGTACTTGATTATGTGGCACAATAATAAGATAATGTATTATTTATCTAAGTAAGAAGCAAGACTGAACAAGTAGGATTAAACGAGCAAAAGTGAAGAAATATAGTTTAAGCCGAGTGATGTTAGTATCGACTAAGAGCTAGTATATGTCGAGGAAATTCAATGTTGACCGAACATCAATTTATTTATGAGTGACAACGTTAGCTAAGGAAGATAGTTTGAAGAGATGACCGAGTTACGTAGTGATGACTGAGGAGTTGAACACAGTTTTGACCTAGCGTTAATAATTTACATTTGAGGAAGAATTTAGATTCCTAGCCAACATAGTTGAACTCTTGGATTATGTAAATTGCGTTGACTTTATTAATAGAGTGTATGGAGCATTTAATACATAGTAAACTATTTTATTGTTATTCCAATAAAGAGATTGAAGATGTTTTTAGAGGGATGGATGAAGAACATAAATGTTGGAAGGATTCAATGAATTTGACCTAAACCTAAAATCTACGGAGGAGATTAAGCGGAAAAAAAAAAGGAGATCTATCTATTGAAGATATATAAAGGAAAACCTAAGTATGAGGATGGAAGAGGATGCTGGAGTTGTTGATGTTATTGACTGATAAGTCTAAGCAGAAAGGCTGAAGGTGAAGGAATTAATTAGAGTTTTGATTGCTTGAAGGGATTTCCGAGTAGATTAGTGATGGAGATTAAAATGGTACTTAGTCAGTAAGCTAGCATATATGTGCGAATTGGATCTATTATTTGCAAAGTGAGTTGTATGTTTTTTAGATCGAATACTACTGCTACTTTCTAACCATTGTATCAGTCTAAATCCTTTAATCAAGGTTGAACTAACAGTCATTGTATAAATCCTTTAATCAAGGTTGCATTCTAATGGAATCTACTTAAGTCCTCTAACAAGGCACACTCCTAACAAGGTGGCTGAAATCCTTTAACAGGGTCACACCTAACAATGTGTTTTGTAAACCTTTGACAGGGTTGGCTTTTCATAGAGGTCACTTCAGAAGAGTGAAAATATCAGTAACATGTTACAAAGTGTTTTTTTCCAAATTGGGTTTCCACTATAAATCCTAGTGTCAAACTTGTGTGAATGTTTTGGTGTGAACATTTATGTGTTTTGCAAGTTAAATACTGTTGGATAGTGGACTGCATTGTTATATGTTTTTGGTATACATTTGGTAATGATCGAGTAGTGTTGGTGATTAGATTTGAGATTGTTGAAGTGTTTAAAAGTTGAATTGATACATGTGGACCTAAGAACAACTAATTCACCCCCCTCTCTATTGTTCTAAATCATATTAACAAAAGAAACATCACATATATTAAATTTGATTCTTTTTAGTGGTAACATAATGTAAAGGCAAGTTGATGGGAGGATATTGTTTTATTTGAAAAGTGATGGAATGGTTTTAGGATAATGCCCTAAAAAAAATTTGCAACATGAGAAGAAAGAAAGGAATGGATACAAATCAATGAAAAGTAACAATTCATGAAATGAAAGATTTACTTTTTTGTTTTATAAATATAAATTCAAGATGTAGAAAATATGTGATAGAAATAATGCATACAAAGTAGATATAGACACTAAATGAGAATGTTTTTATGTTCCTTTTAGAATTGGAAAACAAACACATGCAAGCTCTAACTATCCACAATAAAAGGTATAATTCATGAAAGGGACGGGTTCACCAAAATGTATAATAGAAAAATGGTGAGAAAATGCTAAGATGTAGATCACTCACCAAGTCCTATGATATACATTGGAATGCAAAAGCCTTGAAAGGGTTGGCTTTTCACAGAGGTCACTTCAGAAAAGTGAAAATATCAGTAACATGTTACAAAGTGTTTTTTTTCCAAATTGGGTTTCCACTATAAATCATAGTGTCAAACTTGTGTGAATGTTTTGGTGTGAACATTTATGTGTTTTGCAAGTTAAATACTGTTGGATAGTGGACTGCATTGTTATATGTTTTTGGTATACATTCGGTAATGATCGAGTAGTGTTGGTGATTAGATTTGAGATTGTTGAAGTGTTTAAAAGTTGAATTGATACATGTGGACCTAAGAACAACTAATTCACCCCCCTCTCTATTGTTCTAAATCATATTAACAAAAGAAACATCACATATATTAAATTTGATTCTTTTTAGTGGTAACATAATGTAAAGGCAAGTTGATGGGAGGATGTTTTATTTGAAAAGTGATGGAATGGTTTTAGGATAATGCCCTAAAAAAAATTTGCAACATGAGAAGAAAGAAAGGAATTGATACAAATCAATGAAAAGTAACAATTCATGAAATGAAAGATTTACTTTTTTATTTTATAAATATAAATTCAAGATGTAGAAAATATGTGATAGAAATAATGCATACAAAGTAGATATAGACACTAAATGAGAATGTTTTTATGTTCCTTTTAGAATTGGAAAACAAACACATGCAAGCTCTAACTATCCACAATAAAAGGTATAATTCATGAAAGGGACGGGTTCACCAAAATGTATAATAGAAAAATGGTGAGCAAATGGTAAGATGTAGATCACTCACCAAGTTCTATGATATACATTGGAATGCAAAAGCCTTGACAGGGTTGGCTTTTCACAGAGGTCACTTCAAAAGAGTGAAAATATCAGTAACATGTTACAAAGTATTTTTTTCCAAATTGGGTTTCCACTATAAATCCTAGTGTCAAACTTGTGTGAATGTTTTGGTGTGAACATTTATGTGTTTTGCAAGTTAAATACTGTTGGATAGTGGACTGCATTGTTATATGTTTTTGGTATACATTCGGTAATGATCGAGTAGTGTTGGTGATTAGATTTGAGATTGTTGAAGTGTTTAAAAGTTGAATTGATACATGTGGACCTGAGAACAACTAATTCACCCCCCTCTCTATTGTTCTAAATCATATTAACAAAAGAAACATCACATATATTAAATTTGATTCTTTTTAGTGGTAACATAATGTAAAGGCAAGTTGATGGGAGGATGTTGTTTTATTTGAAAAGTGATGGAATGGTTTTAGGATAATGCCCTAGAAAAAAATTGCAACATGAGAAGAAAGAAAGGAATGGATACAAATCAATGAAAAGTAACAATTCATGAAATGAAAGATTTACTTTTTTGTTTTATAAATATAAATTCAAGATGTAGAAAATATGTGATAGAAATAATGCATACAAAGTAGATCTAGACACGAAATGAGAATGTTTTTATGTTCCTTTTAGAATTGGAAAACAAACACATGCAAGCTCTAACTATCCACAATAAAAGGTATAATTCATGAAAGGGACGGGTTCACCAAAATGTATAATAGAAAAATGGTGAGCAAATGGTAAGATGTAGATCACTCGCCAAGTCCTATGATATACATTGGAATGAAAAAGCCTCCCATAAAATGAATTTGATTAACACAACCAAAGGAGGAAGGGTGATGTAGAGACGTAAAAAAAGCTCAATAAAATCTGTATATTCACTTATCAACAAACTCACAACTATTTGGATTTGGATCAACAAATGGAAGTGAAACATATTCTCTAATAATTGATTCTTGCAAACAATAAAATAACCCATTAAAGTTGATGATCTTTCAGTTAATGTTAAATACCCGAAAATCTACCGCCACCTTTTAAATCTGTTCGTGACTTGAAACACATAGCTGAACATATAGGCCCAATATGAGCAATTTGGTGGGTATGATTTAAATAGATAAAAAAAATTGAAACCAATACAATAGATGAATACCAGTTCTTGGAGAAACTGTTTCAATATATATATATATATATATATATATATATATATATATATATATATATATATATATATATATTCAAGAACTAATGCTTAGCTTTTTACAATCACTTCTTTGTCACATAAACAAACTAACACGTTGAATATTTCTTTGACAATAACAATGAAGAACCTAGTTCTAATCATTGCTATGTTCTTCATAATTTGAAATCAAGACTGATTTCAATAAACATATAAAACTCCAATTAATAAAAAACTCTCGGCAATAAATTTTAGGAGATATAAAGGAAAATCTCAACCAAAATCTGAACAAAAACTATTGACCGATTCCAAATAATACATTCCATTAAAAATCCAATGAATATATATTAAGATGGCTCTCTAGCTGAAGGCCAAATAGCCCAATTCTCTCCACAATTCCTAATCTATCTCTCACAACCTCTATTCTCTATCTTCTCTCCCTCATTCGATTACATTGTCATCCATATATAGATAGTTCGTGGATAGTTACAAACCGTTCACTTACTCTATGACTGTTCATATTCCATTCGGTCTTTTTTATTACATATATAATATAGCCCATTTTGAATACATTGAAGATATTACAATATAGTTCAATAAATAAACCATTTCTTGACATCTTCCCATGAAATTTTAAATGATTTAAATAAATAATCTTCAAAGTCGAGGTACCCCTGCACCATACTCCTGAGATTTAAAATTTTCCATGTCCCATGGAAATGCCTTGGTGAGACTTCTGCAAACAAATCCTTGGCCTCTTTGTCTTCATCACTACATCGACACCTCTATTGCTTCCTCTATCTCTTTCAACTGTGACTCCTATCCATGGAGTTTATTATGGTTGCCTTCAATGGTGCTTCTGCCATTTCACAGTCCACTACTTCGTGCTGCATCACAACTTTTGTCCCTCACCTAAGAGTCCCTCATGCCTCTCTTCCTAGTCTATTGGCGACACACAAGACCACCTCCCATGGTCCCTTGGTAGACCTTTCATGTCTACCCACTGCAGCTGAATGAACTGACACCAATCTGCAACCAAAAACTTCATAACTAGAATCCAAAATAACCACAACCATTACTTGATGTAGATTTCCTTCCATCTACACGCTCAAAATATTCTAAGCTCTGATACCAATTTGATGTAGAGACGTCAACAAAGATCAATAAAATCTGTATATTCACTTATCAACAAACTCACAACTATTTGGATTTGGATCAACAAATGGAAGTGAAACATATTCTCCAATAACTGATTCTTGCAAACAATAAAATAACACATAAAATTTGATGATCTTTCAATTAATGTTAAATACCCAAAAATCTACTTCCACCTTTTAAATCTATTCGTGACTTGAAACACATAGCCGAACATATAGACCCAATATGAGCAATTTGGTGGGTACGATTTGAATAGATTAAAAAAAACCAAAACCAATACAATGGATGAATAATGATTCTTGGAGAAACTGTTTCAATATATATATTCAAGAACTAATGCTTAGCTTTTTATAATCACTTCTCAGTCACATAAACAAACCAACACGTTGAATATTTCTTTGATAATAGCAATGAAGAACCTGGTTATAATCATTATTATGTTCTTCATAAATGAAATCAAGACTGATAGCAATAAACATATAAAACTCCAATTAATAACAAACTCTCAGCAATGAACTGCAGGAGATATAAAGGAAAATCTCAACCAAAATCTAAACAAAAACTATTGACCAATTCCAAACAATACATTCCATTAAAAAACCAATGAATATATATTAAGATGGCTCTCTGGCTGAAGGCCGGAGAGCCCAATCCTTTCCACAATTCCTAATCTATCTCCCGCAACCTCTATTCTCTTTCTTTTCTCCCTCATTCGATTACATTGTCGTCCATATATAGATAGTTCATGGATAGTTACAAACCGTTCACTTACTTTATAACCCATTTTATTACAAATGTCATATAACCCATTTTGAATACATTGAAGACATTACAATATAGTTTAATAAATAAACCATTTCTTGACATCCTCCCATGAAATTTTAAATGATTTAAATAAATCATCTTCGAAGTTGAGGTGCCCCTGCACCAAAGGGTGCCAATGCAAGATCTATGCTTTGTGGGGTTTTTTATTCCTACTAGGTATTATTTATTTAATGATAGGTATGAGATAATAAAGTAAGTACAAGGGAAAATAAGTGATAACAAGTGCACTTGGAAGCAAGATGGAGAAAGTAGGACTCTGGATCTGCATTGACTATCGTTGGAATGCCAGAATCAACTGTAACTCCAAATCTGTAACTTCTCGTTCTATAATTTTTAGCCAGAAAATGCAAGAATAAGTCAAGTTTTGACTTGTTCCCAGGGACAATTTGAGAATTCAACTTATTCTTAGTAATGCCAAAACTGATAAAAATTTCTAGGATCCTGTGACTGCACCTGTACTTCTCAAATCTGAAACCGCAACTTCGTAACTTGTTCTTTGATGATGCAATGCCTCTTTGGATGTGATCACAAGTGCTGATGAAATAGCTTGAAATCCACAAAAACCTAATAGGAAATCATGAAATCAAAGCCTTATATGATGGATGTTGTAGTTTTCCACAATTCTTTGATGAAGAAGAAGGATTAAAAAATGCTTGAAGATCTTGAGGATTTGCTTGATTTCTTGTATATAATCGTGTATGATTGTGTATAGCTTGCACTTGATTGATTGATAATAATAAAAATAATGGATGATAAAATGAGGGGAGAATCTATCCTTTTATACTAAACTCCCTCCATTCTAGGGCTCAAAATTTTTCAACGGTATGTGCAGAATCATGGTATACCAAACTATGGCCTTAAGTAGCAATAAAAAAAAAAAATTTAGGGTTAGTCAACTTGACGTAAAAAGTTGAACATATTATGAACCTTATGTGAAAAAGTTGTAACAATAGAATCTATAGGAAATTGAATGTAGTTTCTAAACTACTAGCCCTTGTCTAAAAATTTTTTTATCTAATTGTTCAGAATTTTAAATTTCAATGCAGTAGTACAAAAATTTCAGGGAAAAAATAAAAAGTACATGTATGTTTGACCACCTTAATCATAATCAAATGATGATATATTTTCCCAAGATTATAGATATAAGTAGTAGACTCATGCCCAGATGTGACGCATATTTTTTTGTAAATTTTTGCCAAATAAATAATTAATTATGAATTTTTTGCTACAACTTTTTCAGAATAAAAAAACTCTTGCGTCTGACCACTTTAACTAATTCTAAACTTTACAAAATTGAAAACTTTTTTTTCTTATAGTAGCTGAAGCATAGAATGCGATGCATGTTTCAGATTTCAAAAAGGTTAAATGGTTTGAAAGTTATAGTTATTTTTCAATCAGCATGTCAATTACGATTTTAAAGATAACTCAATTGAAAAATAAGTAATAATTACTTACTGAACTCAAAATTTTACAACAATTATATTGATGGAAAGCTGATAATGTCTTTAAGAAACCCTTTTCATTTCATTAATTTCGGGTGAAAAATAGTCGTCAGCTACATGGTCGAAGTCTCGATATCAAAAACAATTTGCAAAACACGTCTAATGGGTTGACCATTCACGTTTGGCATTGCCCAAGGCAAATACCAAGCCTAATTGGATATCCGATAAAATTGAATATCTGAAACTTCCCACCTAATTCAAAATTTCATTTGCACTAGTTTTTTCAATTTCAAGTTACATATTAAATTGTATTTTTTTTTAAATTTCAAATTACATATTAAATTATATATTTTTATGTTAATATTAATTCAATTGAGTTTTTTTTTCAATTTTAAGTTATATATTACAATTTTTTTTTTTTAATATTAATATTAAATAATAATATCATAGCATTTAGAAATGGGAACTCAAAACTAGAATATTTACCTATCTTAACGACCTCCTTAAAAGATTTTGACTGAAGCTTGCCCTTTTTCATCATCTTCAATCCCACGATCTTGCTTCATTCAACACAAAAACTCTCTTGACAAATGGAAACTGCCAAAAAAATCCTTCTTCACACTTCTAGCGGCATTAGCTTTAGGGTTTCATTGCAGAGCATTAGTATTATAATATAAATTTTTATAATAGCATGTATTATATATTTCTCTATTGTATAATAGTATAATATTAACCTATTACATATTTATATTATATGTTCAATATTATACCTAAGAGAGAGAGAGAGAGAGAGAGAAGGGAGAGTAGGAGAGAGAGAGAGAGGAAGAGGGAGAGAGAGATTTTGGCAAAATTTTGGCAAGAGATTTCGAATATCTAATATGTTCAGATATCTGATATTTTCGAATATCCGATTCTATTTACTGGTAAAAAGTAAAAACTATATTCTCTAGGTCCCACTAGAGAGGCACATTTTTCTGCAAAATCACGGGACTCAAGTTGTAGCAAATCATGTTTTGTCTTTAGAGAAGACAAAAATCCACTTTTTGCACTTGTTGGTTGGATTTTCTCTATTACCAAAGGTTTTTGCATCACCTTTTTGGTCTCACTATGGGGAGTAGTAGTCGTCGAAAGCATAAACGGAAGAGGTAACTCACAAATGAAGAGATTGAAGTGTATAGAGAAATGGATAGGGTTGCCCATCGAAACAAGAGATAAGGTATGTTAAATATTAATGAAGATGTCGGCATAGACCCACCTTTGAATGTGGTTTCAAGTGAAGAACATGAACTTGAAATGATTTATGACAATGATGCAGGAGCATCCCGGGTGTAAGAGCAATCTTGCATCACCCAAAAATATTTCTGTTTGCTTTTCAATAAGGGCTATCTTGTGCAGAGCTGCTATTTATGGAAACTTACTATTTTTAGTAAGTTGGTCATATGATTTCAGAATGTTTTGATTTCACAGTTGGAGGTTCATCCTAGTCATTTCAACCTACCAGTTGAGTTTCATTACCACATCATTAGTATTGGTGAAGTTATTGAGATTTTTGGGTACAAAATCTTTCAGGTCAATTTTGAAGGCCTTAGAGGCTCCAGATCGTGATCGACCCCCAACTAGTTGGCACTAGCACATGCTAAGTGCTGTAGATCTCGTCATGGCGTTTCCAAAAAGTGGTTACAATAGAAAAATAGAGTTACAGTTAAAATGTTATAGCCTCTGGAAGTTGGGTTACCTAAAATCATATTTTGTATTTCTTTTGAGCCGACCCTATTGTAATAATTGTGAAAAATAAATAATTCTATGTCTAGTCAGCCTAAAGGGCTAAATTTCTGGAACCTTCTCGGGCGATGGAAATTGCCTATATAAGAAAGGTCTGTAGTGTTGTCTTAGGCAATTCAGGATAGTTCTGAGTGGTAGATCTGGGTAATAATTCAAGGCTTTGTCCTACAGAATATTGTAAGAGAATGCCCGTGTGGCTTTGCATATTGTAATTCTGAAAGTTTGTAATTCCACATTTGTGGAGATAATAAGAAGCCAATTTTCTGTTCTTGCATATTGTTGTTGCTTCTCTATTTTTGTTATGTGTTTGTGATATTAAGGGGAGCACCCTTCATCAAGTGGTATCAGAGTAGGAGTTCCTGAGTGTGTAAACAAATCACTGATTGTGAGGCAGTTTGCACCAGGACCGTGGGTTAGGGTTTCTATGTAAACAGATCGCCAACTGTGAGGCAGTTTGCACCAGGACCGTGGTTAGGGTTTTAGCGAGAAGCGCGAAAATGCCTCCATGAAGGAAACATGGTGGAAGAGCTGGTGTTGTAACACCTGAGGTTAGGGAACTGCAGAACCAAGTGCGAGCATTGCAAGAGGAGATCACAGAGGAATGAATCTTAATGTCAGAGATGAAAGCGAGGATGAAGCCGAAGAAGATCAATAAGGAGAAGTCAAAGTTTTGAATCAAGAGGAAGAAAGGTTTTTCCAAAGCCATTTCCAAGATCGGGAAAAGACCTAAGATTAAGGTTCCTACATTTTCAGGGAATCTTAACTCAGAGGAATTGATCAACTAGATCAATGAATGTGAAGAATATTTTGAGTATGAAGATATTGAGGATCCTGATCGGGTCAAGTTTGCGAAGGCCAGACTGAAGGGTCATGCAAAGATCTGGTGGCAAGAGATTCAATTGGAGCGAAATAGAAGAGGAAAGGATAAAATCACAAGATGGGATTAGATGGTCGATAAATTAAAGTGACAGTTCATTCATGTTGATTATGAGCTTAACCTATTGAAGAAGATGCAAAGTTTGAAGCAATAAGGAAGATCTGTTCAGGAGTATACATAGGAGTTCTATCGAATCCTCATCAGAATAGGCCATGCAGAAGCGGATAAGAAGAAAGTTGCACGTTACCTTAATGGGTTGAGGCCGAGCATTCAGGAGGAGTTGAATCTAGTTCGAATGAACAATATTGAAGAGGCATACCAATTTGCCCTAAAAGTAGAGGAAAAGCTAAACAAGAAGTTCGAGAGCAGACAAAATGGAAGAGGTCACGGTGGAAGATCTGGTGGATGATCATATGGAGGCTGAAATGAAGATTCAAAAAAGAAGGATGAGGCCAATAGCAGTCAAAATCAGAGAGGAAACAATTCCAATCATTTCCAAGATCAGAACAATAAAGATCAGAGAGGAAGAGGAAGAGGACAAGGTTCAGGAAGAGGAGGCTTATGTGGAACATGTTTTCACTGTGGAGAAGGTCATAGGGCATTTGAATGTCCTCAATGCCAAGGAAGGACAAATAGGAGGAATGAAGGCCGGGCCAAAGTTGCACATGTAGATGAAGATGCCAGATCATCAAATTCTGAAGATGCTGAAAGAGGAGAAACGTTGATTAACAAAAGAGTCTTGCTGAGTGGTGAGAATGAACCTGAACAAAGGAGGAGCCTGTTTTGCACTAGATGCAAGTGTGAGGGTAAATGCTATGATGTGATTATCAATAGTGGAAGCACTGACAATTTGGTGTCAAAAGAGATGGTGACAAAGTTGAAGCTCAAGAGATAGAAACACCCACATCCATGTCGGATTGCCTGGGTGTAGGATGACCATAAGGTCATGGTCAGTGAACAGTGCCTAGTAAAGTTCAAGATCGGTGGGTACCAAGATGAGGTACTATGTGATATTATATCTATGGATGCATGTCATATGTTGTTGGGTAGACCATGGCAGTTTGATAGATGTGTTGTACACAATGGTTGTGCGAATACCTATTCCCTGACAAAGGATGGGGTGTGACATAAGCTAAAGCCATTGAAGGAGACTGAAGAAAAGGTATGTGGTAATGCAAGAATAACATTTGTTGATGGAAAAAATTTCTAGATGGTATGAGGCATGAGCATGTGTGTTTTACTTTAATTCCAAAAGTTGGTAAGGAGGAAGTAGACGATGTGCCTATAGAGGTTGCATATTTGTTAAATGAGTTTTAGGATATTGTATCTAATAATGTACTTGATGGATTACCACCGATAAGGAAGATCAGTCATCAGATGGATTTGATTTCAGGAGCCAGTTTTTCAAACAAAGTAGCACACAGAATGACACCAGCAGAAAGTGAAGAGTTGAATAGACAAGTACATGAGTTATTGCAAAAGCGGTTGATTCAAGAGAGTCTGAGTCCCTGTGCTGTACCAATGGTATTATCACCAAAGAAGAATGGAGAATGGATGATGTGTACAGATTCTAGGGCAATAAACAAGATCACAATCAAGTACCAGTTTCCATTGCCATGAATGGATGATATTATTGACTATTTGAGTGGGGCTGTATATTTCTCAAAGATAGATCTGAAGAGTGGATATCACCAGATTCAGATCAAAGAAGGAGATGAATGGAAGACTGCCTTCAAGACAAAGGAAGGACTGTATGAGTGGTTAGTCATGCCTTTTGGGCTAATCAATGCACCAAGCACTTTCATGCGGCTCATGAACGAGGTTCTAAAAGAGTTTATGGGTAAGTTTGTCATTGTTTACCTAGATGATATTTTGATCTTTATTAAGACATTGGAAGAACATATGATGCATGTTCATATGGTGTTTAAGAAGATGAGAGAAAAGAAATTGTTGATTAATTAGAAGAAGTGCAGTTTTGTGAAGAAAGAGTTAGTGTATTTGGGGTTTGTAGTTTCAATAGAAGGTCTAAAAATGGACCCAGAGAAGGTACAAGCTATCCTTGAATGGCCTACTCCAAGCAGTGCTATTGAGGTGAGATCTTTTCATGGTTTGGCTAGCTTTTACAGAAATTTTATCAAAAATTTTAGTAGTATTTGTGGACCCTTGACTGAAACAATGAGAGGGGATAGAAAAAAGTTCAAGTGGACTAATGGGGCAGATAAGAGTTTTAAACTGTTGAAACAAAAGGTTACAGAACAACCTGTTTTAGCACTTCCTAATTTTAATAAGGTGTTCCAAGTAGATTGTGATGCTAGTGGTACTGCAATAGGAGCTGTTATGAGCTAAGAAGGTAAACCTATTATTTATTTCAGTGAGAAGTTAAATGATGCTAAGAGAAAATATTTTGTTTATGATCAGGAATTTTATGCTATAGTTCAGGCATTGAAGAAGTGGATACATTATCTACTTTCTAAGGAGTTTGTTTTGTATACTGATCATCAAGCTTTGCAATATTTGAATAGTCAAGGAAAGTTGAATCAAAGGCATTTGAAATGGGTTGAGTTTTTGCAGAGTTATACATTTGTTTTGAAACATAGAAGTGGAAAGTCTAACAGGGTTGTAGATGCGCTTAGTAGAAGGCAACTATTGCTGACAGAGATGCAGATTGAGGTGGTTGGGTTCAAGGAACTCAAGAATTTGTATCCAGAGGATCCTGATTTTGGTGAAGCTTAGAAGGCTTGTAAAGAACCTATTACTCTAGACAGAACAAAGTGGCTGGATTTCATCAGTCAGGATGATATGCTATTCAAAGGGAGTCAGTTGTACATTCCAAGAAGTTCTATGAGGGATAATCTCATCAAGGAGAAGCATAGCGGAGGATTGGCTGGACATTTTGGTCATGATAAAACCCTTGCTTTGGTTAGTGAGAATTATTATTGGCCACAATTGCAGCAAGATGTCAAGAAGTTTGTATAGAGTTGTAGAGTATGTCAGATGGCGAAAGGAGTGAAGCATAATACATGGTTGTATTAGCCATTACCTATACCAGAGAAGCCTTGGGAGGATATCAGTATGGACTTTGTTCTTGGTTTACCAAGGACACAGCGGGGACATGATTCAATTTTTGTGGTAGTTGATAGATTTTCAAAGATGACATATTTTGTTCCTTGCAAGAAGACCAATGATATTGTTCATGTAGCAGAATTATTTTTCAGAGAAGTGGTGAGACTACATGGTTTGCCAAAGACTATAGTTTCAGATAGGGACACTAAGTTTGTTGGATATTTCTGGCGTACATTGTGGAAGAAGTTGAAGATAGATTTGAAGTTCAGTTCATCACATCATCCACAGACTGATGGACAGACAAAGGTGGTGAATAGGAGTTTGAGAAATTTGCTGAGATGTTTAGTTTGAGATAAGCCAACGGGATGGGATTTGATTTTACCACAGGCAGAATTTGTATACAATAATTCTATCAATAGGAGCACTAGTAAATCACCATTCTAGATTATATATGGGAGTAGTCCAAGAAATGCATCCGAGTTGAGAAAGATAGATAAAGGAGAAATAAGTAGTGCTGAAGTTGAGAATTTTGCAGAAGATTTGAAGAACATCCATGAGGAGGTGAGGAAGCACATTACCAAGATGAATACGCAGTATAAGGCTAAGGTAGATGAGAAAAGGAGGCATAAGGAATTTCAGGTTGGAGATGAAGTGATGGTTCATTTGCGGAAGGAAAGATTTCCAGTTGGTACATATAACAAGTTGAAAATGAAGAAGTTTGGGCCATGTAAGATACTGAAGAAGCATGATTTAGGAAATGCATATGAGGTTGAGTTGCTTACTGAGTTGAATATTTCACTAGTATTTAATGTTTCAGATCTGATAAAGTATCATGAAGGAGGTGTTGAAGATGAGGTTATAGCAGCACAGTGGAGTATTCCAGCAACCAGTTCAGATATCAAGGAGATTGAAGACATACTAGATAGTCGTGCTGGCAAAAGCACAAGGAACAAGACATATGAAGAGTATTTGGTCAAATGGAAAGGGCGACATGTTGAAGATTCATCATGGCTAGCAAAGGAGGAGGTTAATTGTCTTGGTTTTCCTCTACACACCTGAGTCGTGATAGGGTCACTTCTCAAATTACCCCGGGTGTCTTATGCAAGAGCATCCTGGGTGTAAGAACAATCTTGCATCACCCAAAAATATTTCTGTTTACTTTTCAATAAGGGCTATCTTGTGCAGAGCTGCTATTTATGGAAACTCACTATTTTTAGTAAGTTGGTCATATGATCTCAGAATGTTTTGATTTCACAGTTGGAGGTTCATCCTAGTCATTTCAGCCTACTAGTTGAGTTTCATTGCTACATCATCAGTATTGGTGAAGTTATTGAGATTTTTGGGTATGAAATCTTTTAGGTCAATTTTGAAGGTCTTATAGGCTCTGGATCACGATTGACCCCCAGTTGACTGGCGCTAGCGCATGTTAGGCGCTATAGATCTCGTCATGGCATTTCCGAAAAGTGGTTACAATACAAAAATAGAGTTACGGTTAAAAAATTATGGCCTCTGGAAGTTGGGTTACCTAAAATCATATTTTGTATTTCTTTTGAGCCGACCCTATTGTAATAATTGTGAAAAATAAATAATTCTGTCTAGTCGGCGTAAAGGGCTAAATTTTTGGAACCTTCTCGGGCGGTGGAAATTGCCTATATAAGAAAGGTCTGTAGTGTTGTCTTAGGCAGTTCGGGACAGTTCTGGGTGGTAGATCTGGGTAATAATTCAAGGCTTTGTCCTACAAAATATTGTAAGGGAATGCCCATGTGGCTTCGCATATTGTAATTCTGAAAGTTTGTAATTCCACATTTGTGGAGATAATAAGAAGCCAATTTTCTATTCTTGCATATTGTTGTTGTTTCTCTGTTTCTGTTATGTGTTTGTGGTATTAAGGGGAGCACCCTTCATCAGACAATAATATTGAAAATGAGAATGTAAGGATTGAAGATGAAAATGTAGGTTTTGAAAATTAACATGTAGATGTAGATGTGGAGAATGGAAGTGTGGACATTGTCAATGACAATCCACCGATTGAATATGAAGGAATTGACAATGATAATGGTACACAAGAACCAAATCAATGTAACACATCTCCAAATTATATGAGAAATGAAGTCCCTTGGGAGGAAGAAAGACAAACTTCAAAATTGAGACCTTCAAGAACAACTAAATGGTTACTTGAAATTGATGAGAATATAATGAGCAATTTTGATGGCAAGAGATCAGAAAGAACCCTTCGGTTGTGGACTTCAAAACTTTTTGATCAATTTTTTAGCCACAAGACGTTGGTTGAGCAATGTCAAATGTTTGTGCAATTGTTAAAGATGCATAAAATGAGACGTATACTAGTCAAATTGAAGATTAGTGTTAACAAGAAAAAGGAGAGGAATGTTATTATTGTGAGAAATATTTTCAGTGCTCTCAATTCCATTGGGAAGACTACCAAGGAAAAAGATAAGAGAGCCACTAGGAGGGTTATTACAACCTCCTTAGTAAGTCATCATTTAAGAAAGGCTCGTTTGATGAGACAAACTTGTGTTGACTTGACTCTAAATCGTAAAACTTTGGATAGAGAACTTGCAAGAAGAGAAAGATTTGATGATCCTCTTCAAAATGGTACATGGACTTATGGTGGGAGACTTTCACGTTGTGATAAGAAGCTTACCAATGCTGTGAAGGATCAAATTTAACTATTTTGGCAATCTAACTCAAGAGTGTCACCAAATGTGAAAGATGTCTTGAAGTTGAGAATTGCCATTCAAGACCGCACCCCGCATCCCAAACATTATTTGGAGGTGAGTCAAACAATGTTGTTCAAAAAAATTTGTGAGACACATCCAAAATTGCAAATATCACAAAGAGCTTTTGAAGCCCTTAAGACTTTTTTTTGTGTGCCTCTTAAGATTCAAAATACTTGTTGCTAATATCATGTGGAGTTTTCAATGCACCATGAATTGTTATGATCCCTTCATTCTATTTTGCATACTAGTGAAATTTTGGAGGAGTGTGGACCAAGTGCCCTTCCAAAATCATCGAGAGACTTGCTAGATCATTTTTTTATGTCCTAGAGATGATGGATGTTTCTTTTATAGAAAAGATTGTTTAAATGACATGTGTTAAGAGTGTGGTGGGCTAGTGAAGTTTGTTGAATGTTTTCATCAGGGTTGCGAACACAATTTTGGAAAGACAATTGTCCACAAAAAGGTATATGAAATCGTTAAATATACATTAAAAAGTGGAGGTGAAGACTCTAGATGTGAGTTGGTTACAAAAGAATGTAATGTAGCTGATTTTATTTCAAATTTTAGGAAGAATTTTTTTACAAGTATGCAAGGCACAATCATAGGTCTCAGTGGTTGGATCAACAATTCAGGATGTGTAAGGACACTTTCCCGATTAGCACTATTATACTAGTTGTCGACTTTGCAGAGAACTATACATTGTAGCCCCAAAATGAGTTGCAAGCTCAATATTATAATTCTATTCAGGTTACTATTTTTGTGCACATAACATATAGTCATTCCCCTGATAGTACAGAAGATGACCAGAAGATAATCAAAGAGTACCATTTTTATATGAGCGATGATAGATTGCACTCATCCAAGTTTGTCCAACATTGCTTTGAGAATTATTTTGAGTGGGTGCGGAAAAATAATATTGCTATGGATAGACATCTCATTTGGTCAGATAACTACACAGGTCAATTAAAAAATGCTCATATGTTTTATTGGTTATGTAGAATGCATGTAGAGAGAGGTGTACGTCATATTTGGAGTTTTTTTTAGGCCAGTCATGGAAAAGGGGAGCATGATGGAGCGGGTGCATGCGTAAAAAGAGCTCTAGTTAAGGAGCAACTGAGGATTTTAGGTGTAGAAATCATTGATTCTCATGAACTATTGTTGATTGGTGTACTTCAACATTGTCACAGGGGGGGACTCTTGATTCAATGGTGCACAAATTCTTTTGGTTGGTTGAGTTAGGCATAATAGGACATAGGTTTGATTGTCAAACTATGAAAGATTCTTCAAAAATGCATTCATTTCAAAGCTTAGATGCTAGTACATGGACCATTTGGACATGAGAGTTGGCTTGTTATTGTCTAAGTTGTCTTCAGTGTGATTGAGATCAGTGTGAGTCAAGTGAGTGGGTTGATACATGGGTTCCACATTATATTACTCCTTTATCTCTCACAGTCTTTGTAATAAATGATGACATGGATTGTTCACTTGACTATGACCATCTTTCAGATTTTCTACAGCTAGGACATGTTTTTGCATTGGTTGCACCACAAGGGAATGATGAGAGATCAAATTACTGGTTAGCACATTGTGTACGAGGAAATCAAAAACTTGCACAACCGACCACACGTGATGATATGTTCACATATCCAACAGGATCACATGTTGTTGCGGTAACATGGTTGCGCACATATATGATTAGAAATAATGGCATTCCTACATTTGAAGACTATGAGAAGCACAAAACCATTCTCATGTATTCACACCTTGTTAAAGCAACCAATGTTAAGTTGTTGAAACGTCAAGGAAAACCAAAGACAAAGGAACTTTGGACTATTAGTATTGTTGATCATGAAGTAATATTGAATACCCTCAAGCAGAGAGATGACCCTTTAGGCACACTTCAATAGGTAAGTTCAACTCAAGTTGCAAGGTTTTCCATGTTTATTACGATTACACTCAATAAATTAATTCTAGTTTTTTGCTTTATTTGTTTGAGCAAAACTTGGTTTTGTATGTGGATTGTAAATGCAGTTGGATATATATATGATAGCTATAGAAGATCGAGGTGTGCATTTGATTAGCCCATCTTTTATGATGGTAAACTTCACTATGCATTGTCTAGTCATGTTCTTTGGTTCGTTTACTTACTTATACATGTTCATAATCTTTTTCTCAACCTATATAAACTTCTTATATTCTCTATTAACTTTTCTTCTACCTTCCGAATGTAGGGATTGGAATGTAGATGTCATCGAGTACCATGTGTTAAACTTATACACTTTAGGAGAGGAAAGGACACTTATTTTTTTATATATAGTTGTATAATTTGCACATTTAGATGCCAAATTTTGTATATAAAAACAACAATCAAATGTAATGTGCATAGTTAGATGTCAAATTTTGTATATAAAAACAACAATCGAATGTAATGTGCATAGTTAGATTCAAAATTTTGTATATAAAAACAAAAATCGAATGTAATGTGCATATTTAGATGTCAAATTTTGTATATTAAATATTTAATGCAAAATTTGAAATATAAAAGAGCACATAGAGTTGATTTGCAAATATTAAGAACCCACATTTGTATTGTCTCAATGCCATGTAAAGTGCAAAAAATGTGTTTCCTTACTATGAATGTTATATCCTTATATAATTTGTATCATCTTAATTTTTTATCCTTACATTTGTATTGTCTTAATTCTATGTACATTTGTATCGTTAAATGATGTAATAGTTGGAGTCATTGAGTCAAAATTGGTCAAATGTGTCCAAAGTAAAATGGTGATTCCCTGGGGTGAAGGGATAGTGTTCAAGGATTGCATCCTGGCACCAAATGGACTATTACATTACCTTTGGTTGGACGAGTAAATGCTAGTGACAACCCCGTTTCAACCATTGAGTCACTAGAACATTTCGGACCATGCCGAACCAAAGTGTCCCCAAGGTGCACTAAGCACGATTGGGCATCAATCTTTCGAGGCTCGTATCTCTGACCCTATGAGAGGTATAAATGATCCATAAGATGCTATAGGACCACATTTCTGAGGCCTAAAATAACCTCTCTCTATTTTGGGAGATTCAAATTTATTTGAATCTAGCACGCCAGTCTCGCCTGATGTCAAAACTTGCAGTGAGGGTCAGTTGAAAGTTGCACCACTGGTTTTCTTCCAAACCATTCATCCTGACACCAAATGGACTATGTCATTAGATCTGGTTGGGTGGGTAAATGCTAGTGACAACCCCATTTCAACCACTAAGTCACTAGAACATTTCAGACCATGCCAGACCAAAGTGTCTTCAAGGTGCACTAAGTACGATTGTGCAATGATCTTTTGAGGCTCGTATCTTGGACCTCATGAGAGGTATCGACAATCCATGAGATGCTACAAGACCAAATTTCTAAGGCCTACAATAACCTCTCTCTATTTTGAGAGATTCAAATTTGTTTGAATTTGGCACGCCAATCTTGCTTGATGCCAAAACTTACAGTGATAGTCAGTTGAAAGTTGCACCAATGGGTTTCTTCCAAGCTGTTCATCCTGACACTAGATGGATTGTGCCATTAGCTCTGGTTGGGTGGGTAAACACTTGTGACAACCCTGTTTCAACCATTGAGTCACTAGAACGTTTTGGACCATGCCAGACCAAAGTGTCCCCAAGGAGCACTAAGCACGATTGGGCAATGATCTTTTGAGGCTCGTATCTCAAACCATATAAGAGGTATTGGCGATATGTGAGATGTTACAAGACCACATTTTAGAGGCCTACAATAACCTCTCTCCATTCTAGGAGATTCAAATTTGTCACGCCACTCTTGCTTGATGTCAAAACTTGTAGTGAGGGTCAGTTGAAAGTTGCACCACTGGGTTTCTTCCAAACCATTCATCCCAACACCGAATAGACTACGCCATTAGCTCTAATTGGGTGGGTAAACACTAATGTCAACCCTTTTTTGACCACTAAGTCACTAGAACATTCCAGACCATGTCGGACCAAAGTGTCACCAAGGTGCACTAAGCACGATTAGGCTACAATCTTTCGAGACTCGTATCTCAGACCCCATGAGAGGTATCAACAATCTATGAGATGCTACAAGATCACATTTTTTAGGCCTATAATAACCTCTCTCCATTTTGGGAGATTCAAATTTGTTTGAATTTGGCACACAAATCTCGCTTGATGCCAAAACTTGCAGTGAGGGTCAGTTGAAAGTTGCACCACTAGGTTTCTTCCAAACCGTTCATCCCAACACTAAATGGAATATGCCATTAGCTCTGGTTGGGTGGGTAAACACTAGTGACAATCTTGTTTTGACCAGTGAGTCACTAGAACATTCCAGACCATACCAGACCAAAGTGTCCCCAAGGTGCACTAAGCACGATTGGGTAGCGATCTTTCAAGGCTCATATCTCGGACCCTATGAGAGGTATGGAAGATCCGTGAGATTCTACAGGACCAAATTTTTTAGGCCTACAATAACCTCTCTCCATTCTGGGAGATTCAAATTTGTTTGAATTTGGCACACTAGTCTCGCTTGATGCCAAAACTTGCAGTGAGGGTCAATTGAAAGTTGCGCCACTGGGTTTCTTCCAAACCATTCATCCTAGCACTAAATGGACTATACCATTAGCTCTAGTTGGGTGGGTAAATGCTAGTAACAACCTCATTTTGACCACTAAGTCACTAGAACGTTCTGGACCATGCTAGATCAAAGTGTCCCCAAGGTGCATTAAGCACGATTGGGCAATGATCTTTCGAAGCTCATATCTCAGACCCCGTGAGAGGTATCAATGATCTATGAGATGCTACAAGACCACATTTATGAGGCCTAAAATAACCTCTCTCCATTCTAGGAGATTTGATTTTTTTTTAAATTTGACACGCCAGTCTCGCTTGATGCCAAAACTTGCAGTGAGGTTCAGTTGAAAGTTGCACCACTGGGTTTCTTCCAAACCGTTCATCCCGACACCAAATGGATTGTGCCATTAGCTTCGGTTAGGTAGGTAAATGCTAGTGACAACCCCATTTTGACTAGTGAGTCACTAGAACATTCTGGACCATGTTGGACCAAAGTGTCCCCAAGGTGCACTAAGCACGATTGGGCATGGATCTTTTGAGGCTCGTATCTTAGACCCCATGAGAGGTATCAATGAACTGTGAAATGATATAGGACCACATTTATGAGGCCTACAATAACCTTTCTCCATTTTGGGAGATTCAAATTTGTTTAAATTTGGCACGCCAGTCTCACTTGATGCCAAAACTTATAGTGAGGGTCAGTTGAAAGTTGCACTACTAGGTTTCTTCCAAACCATTCATCCCGACATTGAATGGATTATGTCATTAGCTCTGGTTAGGTGGGTAAATGCTAGTAACAACCCCATTTCGACCACTGAGTCACTAGAACGTTCCGGACCATGTCGGACCAAAGTGTCTCCAAGGTGCACTAAGCACGATTGGGCAACGATCTTTTGAGACTCGTATCTCGGACCCCGTGAGAGGTATCAAAAAAATGCGAGATGCTAAAGGACTATGTTTTTGAAGCCTACAATAACCTCTCTCCATTTTAGGAGATTCGAATTTGTTTGAATTTGGCATGCCAGTCTCACTTGATGCCAAAACTTACAGTGAGGGTGAGTTGAAAGTTGCACCACTGGGTTTCTTCCAAACCGTTTGTCTTGGCACTGAATGGACTGTGCCATTAGCTCTGGTTGGACAACCTCATTTAGAACACAAATTCAGTAGAACATTTGCAAACATGCCAGACTAAATTGTTCTTGAGGTCCACTAAGCACCATTGCGTATGTTGGCAAGTGTTCTGGTGTGTCAAGAGGAAAAGTGAGCCTTTAAATGGATCCAAAAGGATTCTACACTGAGTCTTGGGGATGATTTAAGGAATCCAAAAGGTTATCTAGATCAAGCATTAGTTTCTTGAGTTGTTTGGAGAATTCTGGAGAAAAAGGCTGATTTATGACTGGTGAAGGCTACAAGCCTAGAAGGGCTATTGGAGTCGATTGGTGGAAGATGAGTTGACCAGAACTAGTAGATTGGTGGAACATAGTAGATGGATCATATTAAGATGTTATATGGTGTTAAAATCAAGGTGGAAGACCTATTTCAATTTTTCACAAGATGGAGGTTCTAGGTGCACTAAGAGGCCTAGAATGGAGTTGGTGCCAAGAGAAGTTGGGATGAGAGGATAGAGAAAGTGAACTTGTTCAAAATATCAGATGTTTTTGTTCTCTAAAGTTAGAGCACTCTATTTGACCCTTGAGTTGAGACTAACTCCTTGAGTAGATTCCAAGATGCTTGTATAATCCTCAAGTTGAGTTGAGTTCCATGAGGGGATAGTTGAGGGCTCTGCATCAGATTTTCTTGGTTGAGAGCATCAGATACACATGAATACAATGTAGCACATAAATTTTTAATTCACTTAAATGATGAATTACACATGTGAACACACGTAGCACATAAAGCGTACACATAAATTTTCTTAAGTCATGAAGCATACATGTAGCACATAAATTATAAAGCATACCATATGAATTCACTTAAGTCATGCACGTAGCCCATACACATGAATTTAGGTTATGAAGAATGTACTTGAATATACATGAATATACTTAAGGCATAAATCATATACATGAGTACATACACACAAGCATATTTACATACTAACAATGAATAAATGAACACACAATTAACAAATTGGATTGAATATCAAGTTTCATATATATCAAAATGAACAATAATTTTGTACATATTTACATGTCAACATATCTAGATACAATGTGGCATACACCATCTCAAAATGTGTCATATGACATCTCAAAATAAGAAGTTCAACTACAAATGTTTCTAGGACATCCTATTCTACTGGTGGACCATCAAAATGTAGCCTCTTTGAAGTACTCTTTGGCGCTGATGGATCCTGCATTCAAACACAAAAGTGAAACCCCAAGTTAGATTAAAATTCAGAATCATAGTCAACAATAATAAATAAAATTTAAACTAAAATTGAACTCTCATATACCTCACTTCTTTGTCTCCTCCCGCGGATAGGAGACCTAATATATGTCCTTGGTAGCACAGGTTCAATGCCACCAATGTCGACTCTGACCTGTATACATTTGCGAACAAGAGATTGATCCACGAGTTATACTATTTAATGTTAAATACTTGGTAGCAAATATATGTTTACAAAATAATTGAATTAACATTAAAACTTACCCATGTTGAACTTTCTTCAGGAAATGTTGGTTGAGTCATCAACGATACAAACTCTTGGCGTTCTACCTCCCTCAAAGTAGGAGTGATCTACAAAAGTCAAACAGATACTTCATACTATCATAACTTGATCATATTATATATACTCGATAGTAAAATACACACAAATAACGTTAGAAATATACGTACTGTGGGGCTATCACTACGAATGGATATGCCTATGACTCTATTGTGACGATAGGATCTCATGATATCATCAGATGCCACTCTCTGTCAAATAAACCATATAAATTAAAAATGACTATGCACAATTGACAAGTATACATGTATGCATAAACAAACTAAATTACTTAATTACCTTTCCCTTGTTAATGCCTGACGCCTGCACCCCCTCACATTGCCCCCTGGTGGCAATTGGTGACACCTGCATCAATATGTAATAAGATGATCGTAAAAATTAGAAAATAATGTACATATACTATTATAATAATTTAAGGAAACCAATGAGTACATTAAAACATATGTACCGTGGAAGTGTCAAGACCAAATGATATGGACGAAAGTGTGGGCCCCTCCACCTGTGCTATCTCCTACTCCATCATTAATTGAACATAAATGTAACACATAAAAAAACATAAGTGGAAAATTATTATCAGAAAATTCTACTAAAAATACAAATGATAAAATTTAAATACAATGTAAAAAGTGAACTATTTACCCTTACCATAATAGTAGGAGTCCATGGCTCTGTATGCCCTTGATGCACATCTTCGTGAGGTGCTTCAGTGCCTGTAGTGTGCTGTGTAGAATCATCCACCTCAAAGACATAATTATATGCATCACTATCAATTAGGGGACCTAAGCACAAATTATTGCACATAATGCAAGTGAAAGCACACAAACATGTGAGCTCGTGGAGGATGTGGAAGGGCCAGAAGCATCAAGATGAGGAGGCAACAATGTCATGCTCTGCGTAACCAACAGATCACTCAAGGTGTGAATGGCTCAAAATTTTGTGAGCTAGCCCTCAACAATAATGTCAGGGTGTTGCACTATGGGAGGTGGTGAAATCTTGGGAGGGGGGACATATGTGCAAGATTTCACCTAGTGTGCCCATCGCCTATCTTGAGGAGTGCCTAAACCTACACCCTGGTTCGATCTCATACTCCAATAATTGACCTTGTGACCGAACACAAATTCAGCATACAATTTTTTAATAAAATAAAATGGGACATCCATATTGCTATGAGGTGGTCTATCAAAAACCATCCACCAGCAGTCCCAAAAGTTGTCACGTATTGCACTATTTGTGCACCATTTAATTGACAACTTGGGTTTTTTATGGTCCACTTTTGGACCGGTTTTAGGATCCACAAAAATATTACATATGTCATGTTTTGTTATGTTTAGGTTCATGACTTGATCATAGTCAAGCCCATCGTCAAACTGGGCATGCATGGAATCGCGCCAAAGAAGTGCAACACTATGTTGCTTAGTAAGTTTCTCCATGTTTTCAATAATTGAGTTCAATGTTGTAAACATGGGGCACAATGTGGGGATATTGGCATAGGTGGTTTGAAATCCTCTAAGTTCATTTAGATTGTCTCTTATTAGATCCTCTAAACGGTGAGGGTTTGAGACTGGTTCATCTTTTGAAAGTGGGGGATTGTTGAGAGGTGGTTCTGGATTGTTTGTGGGATCATTAGGAGGGTTTTCTGATTGATTTAGGTCTATGTCTGATTACAATTAGAACACAAATCGATAATTACAATCAATTTAAAAATAAATAAAAAACTCATTTAAACCCTAATTTTTATATAAAAACTACAAATTTCTATAAAAAATAATAAAAACCCTAAAAACATAAAAATTGAACTTACCTATAATCTTAAGCAAATCGGATATAGGATTTGATCAGATATCCGAAAGCCCCAAGCTGCATTCAACATTTTTAGAATGAAAAATGTTGAACGCGACCATGCTATGTAAATAAAAATTACTAGCAAAAATTAGATATCTGATATTATTGGATATCCGATTAGGCCTGTGCTTTGACTTTTGGCTTGGCCAGGTGTACTGACACCCATGCCTACTAAAAAGTCAACAAATCCATTTGTGCGCTTTTGGACGAGTGAAAAGTTTATTTTTCACATAGCCACTTTTTGGCACACCACGATCTTGCACATACCCTCAAGGCTGACTATAAATCTAAACCTCAGAGGAAAACCCCATCATTGGGCCCCAGGAAAAACTTGAGCTCAAAACCATAGGGACAAGTTGGTTCTCGACTTGTTCCTAGTAAAATAAGCTCAAATTTTTAGGTGATGTCGGGGAAGGTGAAAAGAAGTGGGGGAAGAAAATGCAGTTTTCTGTGTTCAGTCAGAAAAGGTCCCAAAAAACTAAAAATAAATGAATAGGTGCCAGGTGAGGAAATGAATTATGTGATTGGAAGGAAAATAGAGGAGCACACTTAGAAATACGGGCTAACTTCAAGTTTTGAACATATAATGTTAATTTGAAGGTTCAATTAGTGTTAGAAGAACATGAAATCAATGTGAGAACCCATACATACTAAAATGAGGCTAAAAATGAGCACCTAATAAGAGTTCTTACTTTGTAAGATGATATGGATGGAAAACTGTTCGAGCTCTTCAATTGTATTGGGATTCTACAATGCTCAACTTTTCACAATATTGTTGATGGAATTGGCTCATATAGAGAAGATTCCATCACTCAATGGGAAAATATGGCTAACACCTACCATACATGGTATATTGATTACACACAACCAAAATCAAACAACAACATTCACGATAAATTTATATTTGATAGGCTAAAATATAGAGAATACTTTAACATAGATGAGTGATAACTTCTATCCTCCCTCCACTAAGAGAATGTTGTTATTGATGAAGTAGACATGCTTGGAAATTGATGCTTTAACACAAGCTACAATTGGGTTCTTACAAAAAATATTCTCTCCTTGGTGGTCATTGTTGTCACACTCATTGACTATGACCATTTAACACACCAACTCAAAGAAATTAAAACCCACTCAAGTATTACGAAGGGACAAATTTCTTTAGAACAACAAAATACTTTGAGCATTATTGCAAAACATTCTTCTTGGTTGGTTGACACAAACCAAGTCTCTAATGATTATACAAGGAACTATAGAAAGAGGAGAATCATACTCAATTCATAACATTTGGATTGCACTCTTCAAACATTTGTCCCATGCATAAAAGCCATTGCTTTTGCTCACCTCAATAGGTGTGACAACTTTTAATAAACTACATCAACTACCCATTAAGGACTTTACATACCAATAAAAGACATGAACCCTCTTCAAGGTCAAGCTCCACCACCTTTCCAAGAATGCATATATTTCATTTAGTATATTCTAATTGATGGAACAAGCTTCATTGGACCAAGATTGTTAGAATGCATTGCTTGTCCATAATGTGAAACACTCCATGTTATTAATTCACTAATTGACACAAGTGAATGAAACCACAAGTAACAAGTGCCACGTAGTGGCAAATTACTTGCCTTAATATTAATAATTAAATTCTTCCAAATTGTATTATGGCTATTTCATACAAATATAATTAGATTGATTAATTGATTAGGAGTTTGATATTAAGTTAATAATGATAAATTAAAGATAAACAAACATCCATTGTTGTAGTTACTAAGTACAAGTATAATTGGTATTAATCATAATGTAATTAATATTATAGCTATCTCATATAATAGGTGAAGTCTTATATTAATTTAGAAATTTAAATATATAATAATTATAAATATGTTACTTTTTTTAAAAATAATGTTAAGATATTTAATTATCATAGTTTAAATCAAATTAATAAAAACAAAAGAAAATTAATCTTATGAATATATCTATGTTAATGAAGTACATAAATTATTTTAATTTTTAAAAAGATTTCAAGTAATATCTTTTATATTATTTTTTAATTTTAAAATTTTATATATTATCAATATTTAAAAAATATATAATTAAAAATATCAATAAAATTATTTTTCTTAAATATGATTATTAATTTTTGAAATAAAATAATTTATACATAAATAATCAATATAATATATTATAAGATATTTTAAAAATATAACTATAAATCAAAATTTAAATACTTCACATAAATTATTAATCTAATATAATATAATTTCCTATTTAAAAAAATAATTGTTAAAATCAAAATAAATTACATCATTTAATTAACTAAGAACAATTTTAATAATATTTTATATAGTTCAATATCTCAGAAGTTTTTATTTCATGGCAAAGATCATGTAAGGAGGATTTATACAGTAAAATGAGATACATAATCCCATCTCTGTTAATCTGGGAATTATGGAAGGAAAGGAACCGTAGGATTTTTCAAGATAAAAGGATGAACATTGAGAGTTTTTTGAACAAATTAGAGGCAAATATAGTAGAAATTACAAACAATAGAAATATGCTGGGACAATCAATGATGGAATTCTCACTAGAAGACAACAACCAGAGAAAGAAGTGGTATGGCTTGAAAGTTCCTCCCTGGATTGGATCTAGCATTGACAATAAATCCTTATCAAGGGCGAACTGTAAATGGAAACCATTGGAGCAAGGATGGATTAAGTTGAATTTTGATGGGGCAGCTAGGGGAAACCCAGGGGTGGCGGGTATAGGGATATGTTTACATAATGCGGAAGGAAAGTTATTAGGAAGGTTAGCAAAACCTATAGGAATTAAGATAAATAGCGAAGCTGAAATAGAAGCTATAAGATTAGGTCTGGCTTGGTGCAAAAAATGGAGGCTTAAAAGAATTGCGATTGAAGGAGACTTAGCTATTATTATAAATGCAATAAGACAAGGTAGAACACCGAACTGGAAACTAAATAGTGCTATTGAACAAATATTGGAATCTCTTGAAGTTATTGGAGATTATACAGTGAATCACATTTACAGGGAGGGTAATATAGAAGCAGATAAGTTAGCTAACCTAGGAGCTGACGGGCAAGAAATTGAAGAAATTCATGAGAGTTTGAAAGAAGAACTCGGAAGGTGAAGAAAAATGATTTCAAAATAGGAAATCAAGATTAGATGTAAATAAATGTAAATGAATTTAAAGGTAAACAAGTATAGATACAATTGCGAGTATAGTATAAAAATGCAAAAATACACACACAAACACGCACAAACATACACACATATATATACTGCCCTCTTACATAGCAGAATTCAAGATAGGGAATGTAAGAAGTTAACATCTCATTTAGTCAAAAAAATCATCATATATTAAGGGCATGCCAACCTACAATGAAGTCTCATCGATCACAAAAATGATAATCTTTAAAACAAAAAAATGTTATGACAAATTAAAAGATTCGTAAAGTGCCCATAAATTTCTTATGTTCATAGCATGACTGTCAATAGAAATGGACTCAGATTGTAATGTTTTATTTAGTAGACTAACTCATGGATTAAGATTTGAAATTTCTTAATTTCATCAATACCTAACCTGAACTAGCTTTATGAGGATTGAATCATGAAAATGATTAATTAACTGTAAATTAGGAGAATAGAGGTTGCATGGTGTCTTTCTATTTTGCAGGTATACAGGGAAAGCATAACAGACCAAAAAGGCAGAAATAAAGAAAAAGAGGCTCAAGAACTTATCAAAGCTAAGGCAAATACTTGAAGAGCGAGGATGAGAGAAAATAACACGATTTTTCAAAAGCACAGTTAAAATTAAAGGAAGGCTCATTAGCTCTAAAGATAAGAGCAAGGTATATGTAATCTCAATCTAAATAAATGTACGACACAGGAGGGGAATGCTCATCAGTTCTTCTTAAAAGACCATTGTATATAAAAGATTAATATATTTGTGTTCACTATCATGGAGGTATGCCTCCATTAATCTGTACTAAAGAGGGAATGCCCTCTTCGACTCCATCAAGTGGAGCTTTGTAATCCTACGCCTGTAGGAACTCTAAACTTGATTTGTTTCTGGACAAAAGTCCCGGGCCAGACTGGAAGTTTTCTTCCCCGTTCTTTCCTACCAGTGCCCGCACGAATAGAGGAAAATGTAAAAAGATAAACTTTAAATAGATAAAATCAAGGCTTCGGCCGTTTATTGATAAAAAAAAATTAAAAAAATAATTTTTTTTTTTTTTATATAGTTCATATAACTTATGTCAAATCATATTATTTAGTATTTTAAAATATAACTTATAATTATTTATTATAAATAATAGATATTATTATCACTAATTCATAAGTTAATTAATATAAAATATATAATGAAAAAGTTAAGTTTATTAATATTTAGATTATAATTATAATTTATGTTATATAATCTAAATATATAACATCTAATTATAATACATATAACAAATTTTATTATTCAATTTAATATACATTAGTTAATAAATAATCTATATCCAAAACCAAGCATTTATATTATAACATATTTTTAAAAATAAATATGAATTATTTTATGGGCATGGTAAAGTATTTGCCCCTATAATATTGCCTATTGTAATAGAGGTAGTGCTTCCACAAAATCCATGTATAAGAGCCTAAATTTTTAAGCCAATAGAAAAACTTGAAATTAATTTTGTTGAATTATAAATTAAAAAAATGTTACAAATTATTAATTTTGTAACAAATTTGATAAAAATAATAATTTTAATTTGTAGAAATGTGATTTTTTAATATGGAAGAAATCCAAAAATGGATGTAGCCTATCGACAAGTACTAACAAGTGCCACGTAGTGGCCAAGTACTTGCCTTTAGTTTTATAAATAAATTTAATTTTAATTTTGATTTATATGTAAAGTGAATTTTTATTTATAATAATTTATAACTAAGTTTAATTTTAATTTTAATTTATATGTAAAGTAATCATTTAATTATAAATAACTATAAAATTATTAAAATTATAGTTCTAATAATATTTTTTAATTTTATAAATAATTATAAAATATAAATTGTAATTAATTTAAATTATAAAATAGTTCTACTTATAATTAATTTTAATATTAAATATTTAAGCCAAATTAAAATTTACCATATATTTTTTTGATGGGTAATAGGCCAAAGCCAAGATCAACATGGGGCTCAAGAAAACTTGAACCCAAGACCTCCCAAATGAGAGACTCGCAACTTACCATTGCGTTGTGGGAGTGTTCCCTCACATTTTTTATTTATTGTCGCATAATATATATTTATTTTCATCTATAAATTTTATTTATACTATTAATTTTTATAATATATTATAATTTAAATAACAACCTATGATATTATAATATATATTTATTTTTATTCATATTTAAATTTTTTTTTAATTTTAATTATATACTAATTATACATTAACAACTATTTATGTAAAAAATTTATGTGATTTTATTTACTTATAATTTTTTATTTTTTTTACAAAATATTAATATTTAAATTAAACTATATTAACTTAATATTTAATATTATTATAATAATTTTATTTTGAAAAACTTATTAAAATTTAGTTTAAAAGATCAATTTATTTAAATTTATTTATTTATAATAGTTTTAATCAAAATTCTTTTATAAAAATTTATTACTTCTATTGTAATTATATAAAACATAATAATTAAAAATTAATATACTTTTATTTCTAGTATAACTTAAAAATTTATAAAAATTTATTATTTCTACTATTACTATATAAAACATAGTATTATAGTTCTTAGCACTAGATGACACTTGTTAATCTTCTTCCAAAACTAATATCTACTCAAAGACTTATCTTTAAAGATCAATTTGAAAACTTTGTCACAAAATTCTAGACTAATCAGAAAATTATCAAAGACTTATCTTTAAAGATCAATTTGAAAACTTTGTCACAAAATTCTAGACTAATCAGAAAATTATCAGTCTGCCGATTGAACATTCCGAGTCCAATTGCTAGTTATATAGGAAGTGCAATGTTTAGTAGGATAAGTGCAGTCAGAGTTCAGCAACATGGATAAGACCAAGGGCGTAGTAGCTTAAGTCAGCAGGACATCGAAGTTGCAGTAGTGGGCATTGTGTAATGGTAGTGCAAGAAGAACAACCAGGTTAAAGCTCAGGTAAGAATGGCAGTTCATCTTTTAGACATCGCCTTGTTTCCAAAACTGTTGAGCGCACCACCGAATAAATACGCCACAACAAAAACTAAAATAAGCTGCAAATTTCCAAACATAAATTCAAACTGTCCATGGAAATCTTCGCACATTTCTTCATATCATTCGATGAATTGGAAATATGTGATTTGCTACGCTGCAAAAGATGTCAAAGCACGAAAACCCACTTCAGAAAAGATATCTTTCAGGGAGGCTGCCATGGAGGGCATTGTGGATGTTAGCCAGGGGCGAGACGAAGACGCCGACCGCTTGGTATGTCCTGGCTGCGGAGTTTTCATGCAGGGCGAGGATCCTCAAGCTCCTGGTTTCTTTATTCGCCCTCTCCAGAAAGATGCCCTCGAAACCTTAAAAGCGGAAGAGGATGATGTAGATTTTTTTCAAGAGGAATGGGATAATGAGGATGAACAGCTGGATTCGGACAAGGAAAATTCAAATGAAATTGTGGACGAAGAAAATTTAGATGAATCCGACGACTTCGAAGAAGAATGGAGGACAGAATCTAAAGGTGAGGGTTTTAGAGAAGAAACTCTGGAAAGTAAGGTTTCGTGGAAAGACAGAATGGAGATTCTAAAAGCCGAGCTGGAAGATGAATACGAGGAAGTTCTCGGAGAAGACGACGATGGTGAGATGATTGATAAAGAAGACGAAGACGAGGAAGAGGGAAATATTGAGGAAGCCGATATCGACGGAGACTGGTCGGATATGACTACTGTGGTGGATGAAGAAGAGGAAGAGGAATGGAAAAGAAAACTCCAACTCGAAGCTTTTGCACCAGCTGGTGCGGGTTACGGCAACATCACAGACAAAACTATAAAAGAAAGGGCTTTAAAAAGTGAAAGGAAGAAGAAAGCTATAGCCGAGCAGAAAAAACGTGAAGAAGAAGAAATGGTAGTGGTCTGCGCACGGTGCCACTCTCTCAGAAATTACGG
This sequence comes from Chamaecyparis obtusa, assembly GCA_027943335.1. Taxonomy (NCBI): domain Eukaryota; kingdom Viridiplantae; phylum Streptophyta; class Pinopsida; order Cupressales; family Cupressaceae; genus Chamaecyparis; species Chamaecyparis obtusa. The sequence goes on from BSBK01001632.1 coordinate 155,442, forward strand.
CAATGTGAAGGACCAGAAGGCTGAGAACTTGCTGCCTGAATTTGACTTTGAATCCGCTATGGGCAGTCGACTGATGAAATCTAGAGGCGTTGTGCGGACTGTTGTGGTCATGGTTGTTGATACCGTTGATTTTGATGGCTCATTCCCTCGACGAGCTGCGAAGATGTTAAATGTTGCCTTGGATAAGTCGAGAGGGCTGCGACTGGTTTTGGTGGCGACAAAGGCAGACTTGCTGCCCGAGCAGATTTCACCTACCCGATTGGACAGGTCCAGGCTAACTTCTTTCATTTTTTAGCAGTTAGACTGCTCAATCATTAACTTTTTTCAAAACTACTTGTCAAGTTTTTATATCCAATAGACATGAAATTCGCTAGATAAGCGTTCGGTGATTTTCGCAATTCAACGCAAATTCATTTCTTTCATTTTCACGTTTTATAGTTGTAAAAGAATCCTCTTTCCTTGAATTTTTCCCTGGACAGGTGGGTTCGGCTCCGGGCCCGGGCAGCAGGGGCACCAAAGTTGAGTGGGGTTTTTCTGGTAAGCGCACATAGGGATTTGGGTGTGCGAAATTTGATTGCACATATTAAGGAATTAGCTGGACCAAGAGGGAATGTGTGGGTTATTGGAGCTCAGAATGCAGGGAAATCCACTCTGATCAACTCTATCGGGAAGAAGGAACGAGGCAAGGTCACCCATCTGACAGAGGCGGCAGTTCCGGGCACTACATTGGGGATTATAAGAATTGGGGGCATTTTGCCAGCCAAAGCGAAGCTCTATGACACTCCTGGATTACTGCATCCTTATCAGATGACAATGCGTTTGAACAGAGAGGAGCAGAAGATGATAGAAATTCGCAAGCAGTTGAAGCCTAGGACTTACAGAGTGAAGGTAACTCTCTCATTTTATTTTTCTTTCTGAGATTTATGATGTTCCTGTCAGATAAAATTCAGTCGCTTTTATGTACCATAGATGATAATAATAATAGCGCATATAAATTGCAAATTGCCTTAATTTTTATATGTCAATTATTTTCCTTGAGAATTTTCAAGTTTGAAAAGATTATTTTATAAGTTTTATATCAAACAAGAAAAGATTCTAAAATTACCATACACTACACCCTGAAACCTGTACTGCTAAACATGAATACTGAAGACGAACGCTACAGAGATTTCAAATCTTTAACAAATATGCATAACCTTTTAGCTAAAACTTTAAAGTTGAGAATTCAATAATAAAGAGACATTTTTTTTGCTAAACAATATCTGACTTTCAATTTCGTTAGATGAATTAATACAAGTATTGTAAATTTTGACGATTAAGTGATAAGTAGAATTAAAAAATGCATTCTGAGGTCAAGCTAGCATGTGCCAATTTTTCGTATTACTACAGCATAACATATTAATTTGCGAGAAGCCCTTATTGAGAGGGATTGGTTATTGCATTGATTGTAGTAGATAAAGGGTTCAAGGAACACACTCTTACAAGTTGAGTGGATCATTGTTGGAAGATGCAATAAAAATACAAATCTTTTGGTTGATTATCAAAAAGAAATTTGAAGATTAGTGTTGTAAATTGTATCCCCTTACAATTTCACACTCTATTGGGCCCTTTTTTTAGTGTGCCTTCTCTTGGGTCATTTCAAGCATATTTAGGCCTTATCATGTCCTATTGTTGTCATATGTCAGTCTTGTGACTAGATCCTATGTCTTGAGACCTGATACTCTGCAACTACCTTTCTCTAGTCCCTTTTTGAGTGGACAAGGGCACCTAGCACCCTAGTCTTAGTGGAATAAGGGACTGAGCGCCCTAGTCCTTTTAAAATTGGCCCGAAATCAAACTTGTACAAGTGTCGATTCCTGCCATATGTGATTTGATTCCGATATTTTCATTTGACCATTGGATGTTGTCCTAAATTAGGAAATACCCTGAGAATCCTGTATAAGGTAATCATTTATCATTTACAAACCCATGTGGCAATTTCATTCTAAGTTCTAATGATCAAGCTTTCCTTTTCATTCAAGAGCAGATTTGAGTACAAGGAGCAACAAGCTACAACAACTTAGCTTCAAGTATGATTTTATGATGGATTTTGTCACGATTTATCATGTCATTCCATCAACTCTTGGATCACTTGTCTAAAGAGCATTGCATCTTCACTATTATCAACCCTAAGGTAGAATCTTGTCAATTCAACATTTCAATTATGATCTAGCCTCCGACCAACTAGGTGTAAGCTCTCTTTTTACATCATCATTGCTGTTGTGTAGGTGGGAACACTAACACGGGGTTGGACTTAGGCAAGCCCTTATACAACACAACCATTTTCCCCCTCTTTTTATGTGTGTAGGTATAGATCCGACAGCCAAAAGTTGCAGATCTGCACAGAGCAGATTGAGACAGACAGTCCTAGACTTTGAACATGCAAAAACCCTTAGACTATGCTGATTAGCTCACTTGTCTGACACTTTTAGGTTGATTTTTGGTGAGAAAGATCTATAGAGCCTCCTGATCCGAAATCTAAAGACCTCTGTTGACAAAGACACCTACAGGACTAGGGCACTCATCTCCATAGTTCGACATATTTGACTCTAGATTTCAGCTATAGGTTCCTCTCTGCATCTTGTTTGCAGATTTGTACTTCTATGTTGGCTTCCAGTTTTGTATCTTTCTTTTTATGCTGCATATTGTCAATTTCCTATCATTTTACCTAGACATTGCACTTTCATATCAAATCAGCACTCATCTCCATAGTCTGACATAGTTGGCTCTAGATTTCAGCTATAGATTCCTCTCTGCATCTTGTTCACAGATTTGTACTTCTATGTTGGCTTCCAGTTTTGTATCTTTCTGTTTATGCTACATATTGTCAGTTTCCTATCATTTTACCTAGACATTGCATTTTCATATCAAATCATATCATATCAAGCACAACCCTTAAAAAATGGAACAATTAATTGAAGTCTTCAGCTTTCCTTTGGACCACTGTCGAGCCTTGTTGCTTGTTCCTCAATGAAGGAATTAGTGAATGTGGAAATAGTGAATGAATAAGATCTTAGTTTGCATTCCTAGGCTAATGCTCCTATTGCCAACATTACAAAAGAAAGAAGGGCTGCAACATTTTACTTGATGGATGGATGGTAGATACCACACCTAATTAACTTCCTTATGGCTTTAGATGGACAATTAGTGTTTTTGAGGTTAGTACCTTTAATGAAGCTAAAAATGCTAAGACCTTGTGCAACTTGTTAGATGAGGCGGTGATGGAGGTTTGAGTGCAAAATGTTGCCTAGGCGGTGATGGACAAAGCAATTACATGTGGCAACTAGTAGAATTTTGGATGCAAGGCACTGTATGCCATTTTGGAGTCTTTTTCTTGCCTATTGCTATGATCCTAACCTTGAAGATATAGGGAAACTTGGATGGATGAAGAATGTGGTGGAAAAGGTAAGGAATAATAAAACACATTTATAACCACCCATGGGTCTTGAATCTCACAAGAGATCACATGAATGGTAGTAGGTCATGTAGTTGGGAGTCAGATGGTTTATGACTAATTTCATTACATTGTAAAGTATTGTAGCCACATTTCCATCTCTTGAATATGTGTTTGAGAATGTTAGGTGGATGGAGATTCCTTATTCTTGGAAGGCTGAAGGGAAGAGGGTCATGAAGACCATTTTTGAAGATTCTTTCGCCAAATACACAAAGGAGATTATCAAGGTAATTTTGTATTATAATTTATTTTTTAATTATGTTATAATTTGTTGATTTTCAATTTTCAATTTTTTCTTGATTTAGTTTGATTTTTTGATTTCAAATTTCATATGCCCTTGTTTTAGGTGTCAAATTTGTTGGTTAGGTTTCTACAATTGGTGGATGGGGATATATTCTTGTGAGTTATCTATACGAGGCCATGGACAGGGCTAAAGAAGCAATCCAACATTTGTATATGTCAAATAACAACAAAATTTGAAGCCATTTGGCACATTATTAATCAAAGGTGGAACTGACAACTCCACCAATATACTCATGTTGTTGCTCACTGTTGGGCTCAAACTTTTTCTTGTCTAATTCATGCCGAATAGATGCGAAGGTTGTGGATGGGCTCAACACATGTATAGTGAGGATTGTCCTCGATGAAAACCTTAGACACATCATGCACAACGAGTTGCAAATTTATAAGGGCACAAAGAGAAGGTTATTTTTTTGAAGTCTATTCATTTGCCAAAGATGGACTTTGCAACTAGGTTAGAAAACATATGTTTAGTAAGAATTAAGTTTAATGGTTAATTCATTTTTCCATGACATTTTAAAGACATGGGGAACCATGACACCCAAATTTGGTGACGGTGGTTGATGGTGCACACACACACACACATATTGTTGAGGGGTAATTAGGAACATTGTTAAGCCCTATCGCAAGAGTATTCTATGTATAGACATTTAAACATTTCAATGTGCTTACTGGTTTAATCCTATTATTATGATGTCCCATAAATAGAGAGTCCATTATGTGCTAGGCCATCTTAAAACAAAGGGATTTGAACCTTGCTTGCTTACTTTCAGTTGGCTTATAAGCATGGACTGGACCAGATATAATTTTTGTTGTAGAAGCATGTGTCGTGAATCCATCCTTATTAGCCACCTGACATTCTTTACCTGTGCAACAAAGAGTATATCTGGTCCAACCCATCCTTATCAGCCAATGAAGAATATACTCTTTGTCGCAGAAATATGTGTCTTATATCCATCCTATTAGCCACTTGACATTCTATATTGGTGCAACAAAGAGTATATCTGGTCCAACCCGTCCTTATTACCCAACTATCCCATTACCTTACACAACTCAATGGATTGTACACACACACACATATGTATAGATAGATATACACGTGTGTTTACGCACATACATGTGTGTGTGTGTGTTTATATACAATGTACATACATATACTATTGATGAAGTTGGGAACTTTGCTAGTCTAGATGATGAGGGTTTTGTGGTTGAAGATGAATATTGTCATTCTTGAATCTTTTTATTTACATTCTTCTTTAATTTTAGAATCTCCTTACAACAATTAGCAGAAGTTTAAACATTTATGAACACTTGACAACATCTATCACCACCCCACCATCATTGTTTCCTTTACTAAAACTGAGCTGTCAATGATGTAGGAATTTAGAAAATTTGATCACCAACTTCTTAAAGTTAAGATGTGAACATGCATTCGAGTAAATGAAAATAGTAAAGACCATTTTAATAGCTTATTTTCCTTGTAATATGGTGTAAATATTTCTTCTTCCTTCCAAGGTCAACCTTTTGTATACATCACATTGTCTTTTTGTTCAAAGCTTTGACACAAATCAAAATTGTTATTGTTGCACAAAGAAACTTTTCATCATTTTTTTTTGTTGCTGCCTTGCTCATGGGGCTTCTTGATGACCTTGAGACTGTTTAGGGACATCTAGGGATGCCTGGTAGGCTTACATGTTGTAGGTGGTGGGGTGATCTTTTGTCCTTGTCCCTACTTTTGTGAAACTTCCTCGTTTTGGAAACTTGCCATTTTTGAGGTGGGCGTGTCTTGTTTGAACTATGGTTTAGTTTTGGTGTACCTTTGTTGAAAGGGGGAGTTTGTTGCTATTGCAGAGTTGTTGATGTAGCAGAGTTGTTGATGTATTTGTTGTTGCGAAATTGTTGTGTTAGTTGTTGCATTTGCAGTGTTGTTGATGTATCAGTATGGTTGTCATTGATGACAACATACTGCTTGGTGGTTGGATTGTGCTTAGTATTTTTGATATTTTACAAATGTGATTTTGAGGATTTGATGGTTTGGAGGCTGGTGCTCCGGAAAATATGTTTATAGTGATGTATTCAGTGATGTTTGTGTTTGACTGTAGCCCAAAATTCTCTTCTGTAACGGATATGATATTGGCAATTGGTTTCATATCACTCAATGCTTTAACTTTTGATATTCTGTTTTTGGGCTGTATTGATGCGGTCTAGAGGCGTGGTAGTTAATGGTGTTATTTCTTCTTGGGCTTTGATAATTGTGGTATTGGGATAACGTATGTTTTGGTCGAGGCAATGTGTGTGGTGTGGTCTAAAATAATCGAATAGATTTGTTTTTATGTATTGAATGGAATTGAATTTACAAAGAGCTTACAAGCTCATATATACACAACGAATATAAAGAAAATAGAAACTATTTAAATACAAAAGAGCATTAACAGATATTAGAAACATTCTAATACCCTCCCATAATGCTCAATCTATCAATAACACCAATAGCCTCCCTGAATTTTACATATTTGTCAGAACTGAGAGATTTGGTGAAGATATCAGCGGGCTGCTCTAAGGTAGGGACATACAACAACTGAATAGACTTATCTTCAACCAGCTGACGAATGTAATGACAATGTGTTTCGACATGTTTGGTTCGTTCATGAAAGACTGGATTCTTTGCCAGTTTGAGCACTCCTTGATTATCACAGAATAGAGGAGTTGGTCCTGACTGAGGAACATGCATATTTGCAAGCATTCGTTGAAGCCAAACGACCTCACAAGCTACTTTGACTGCTCCGCGATATTTTGCTTTGATGGATGACAAAGCCATTGCCTGTTGTTTCTTACTTGTCCATGTGACAACACTGGACCCCAAATTGAACACATATCCAGCGGTAGACTTATGATCATCAACAAAACCGACCCAATCTGAATCTGTGTAGCCACATAGTGTAGGATAAGAACTTTGAGTGTATAGAAGACCATAGTCAAGAGTACCACTCACATAGCGCAGGACACGCTTGGCAGCTGTCCAATGATTAGTTTTGGGTGCTGTCATAAAGCGGGATATGTAGCTTACTGCAAAACTAATGTCAAGTCTGGTGGCAGTAAGAAAAATAAGGCTGCCCACTAGTTGTCTAAACAAGGATTCATCCATAACAGGTGAATCGGACCGAGCTGATAATTTTAGCTCGGGTTCCATAGGAGTGAGGGCAGGTTTGCAATCCTGCGTTCTGAACCTGTCCACAAGACTTCTAGCATACTTGGACTGAGAAAGAAAGATACTGTGCTCAGTCTGCCAAACCTCAACTCCGAGACAATAGTGCAAGAGTCCCAAATCTGTCATATCAAAAGTGCTACACAAATCTTGTTTGATCTCAGTGATCAACTGTGCTGAACTTCCAGTGATGATCAAATCATCCACATAAACAACGATAAACAAGACATCATTACCTACATGTTTGATATATAGGTTTGAATCTGATGGACTCCTCTGAAAACCATGATCGGTTAGATATTTATCAATTTTCATGTACCAAGCCCGAGGAGCTTGTTTTAGACCATAGAGAGCTTTGACAAGTTTACAGACTTTGTGTTCCTGACCAGCAACCTTAAATCCAGAAGGTTGCGTTATGTAGACCTCTTCCTGTAAGTCACCATTCAAAAAAGCACTCTTAACATCCATTTGATGAACTTTCCAACCAAACTGAGCTGCTAATGCAAGAACAAGCCGTATGGTACTCATTTTTGCTATGGGAGCAAAAGTCTCCTCATAGTCAATACCTTCCCTTTGTGAGAACCCTCGAGCAACAAGACGAGCCTTATACTTGTCTAAGGTACCATCAGCTTTGTATTTTACCTTGTATACCCATTTGCAACTAACGGGCTTCTTCCTTGCAGGAAGATCAGAAAGAACCCAAGTTTGATTTTTTTGAATACTCTGAAATTCAGCGTCCATAGCCTGTTCCCATTCAGGAATACCTTTAGCCTCGGAATAATTTTGGGGCTCATAAATACTATGAATGTTAGCCATAAGGGCAAAATTGACTGTTTGTTTACTCTTATTTCGAGAAACTTGACCTTTGATGAGTTCATCATCCCTGAGATCACTAATAGTTTTAACCCACCATTTGGGGCGGAGAGTAGAAGAGCCAATCTCTGGAGGAGCGGGAGGAGCTGGAGGAGATTCAGGAGCAGTAACGGGAAGATGATCATTGGCAGGAGCCTCAACAGGATCAGTATCAGGTGCTCCAGGATAAGTATTAGCTGTATCATCCCTCCCATCAGATGATGCTAAAGGAAGAGGAATACTATGAGGCTGTTCTTCAGAACACTGCTCAGAAGAAGGCAGAAAAGGTCCTCGAGTTTCATCAAAAACAACATCACGGCTAAAGATGAGATGATCAGTGGCGATATCTATCAATCTGTAGGCCTTATGGTTGTCACTGTACCCTGCCATCATGAGTTTCTGAGTCTTGGAATCTAATTTGGAACGTTTAGCATCAGGAATCCAGGCATAGGCAAGAGAGCCAAAAATCTTCAGGTGGTTGATCTTGGGCTTACGACCAGACCACAATTCTTTGGGAGTTTTGTTCTTGACAGCCTGAGTAGGGGAACGATTCAGAAGGTAAACAACAGTAAACACTGCTTCTGCCCAATACTTATTAGGAACACTCCTATGTTGTAACATAGAATGAGCAATCTCAACAATCGTACGATTGCGACGCTCAACAACATTGTTTTGTTGAGGAGTGTAAGGTGTGGTGAATTGGCGTTTGATTCCATGTTCAGCACAAAAACCGGAGAATGCATGAGAACAAAATTCCCCCCCATTATCTGTTCTAAGAGAAATGATACTGCAGCCAGACTCGTTTTCAACCAACGACTTGAAATTCTGAAATGTACTAAGTGCATCTGAATTGTGCTTAAGAAAGTACACCCACATCTTTCTACTAAAATCATCAACAATAAGCAAAAAATATTTGCAAACAGTTACTGACGATGTATTCATAGGACCACAAATATCAGCATGAAGTGATTGAAGTACCTGAGATGCACGCCAAGAATCGCCATCTTTGAAGGGAGTCCGATGTTGTTTGCCAGCTTGACAAGCGTCACATACTCCAAGATGCTGTGTCTGAATCGGAGGTAGACCAAAGACTAGTTCCTCCCGAGACAGCTGAGATAGATACTGAATGTTGAGATGTCCATATTGTTGATGCCACAAAGTACTGAGAGATAAATCATAGGCTGCCATAGCAACTTCAGGAGAATCACCAGTGTCAGTAAGCCGATACAGGCCATGATCCTCTAGTCCAGAAGCAACAATAAGACGAGTCATGCGATCAATAATGGAACATTTGTGGGCACTGAACACTACATCCAACTGAGGGGAATTGCTCATGATTTGACTTACAGAGAGTAGATTGAGTGCCATGCCAGGGACATAGCATACATTGAGAAAGATGAGCTGACACCCACTAGACTGTATCTGAACATTTCCTCTGCCAATAATTTTGAACTCCTCTCCTCCACCAAACACAATTGAATCACTGTAGGGATAAAAATCTGTAAACCAGTCACGCCGATGAGAAAAATGACGTGATGCACCAGAGTCGATATACCAAGCAGACGACCGAGCTAAATCAGAAGGGCTTTTAGCCATAAACGCATAGAAGGCAGATTCCTTTTGCTCAGAAGGTTCAGAATGTTCAACAACATTTGCCTGTGGATTTGACCTTCCCAACTTCTTTTGTTCGGAAGCGAGTCGCTGATGGCAGTCTTTCTTCATGTGACCATACTTGTGACAGTAATGACACTGAACACTCTTCTGCTGATAACTGCCTAAGAATTGATGCGAACTGCCCTGTTGTGATGACTGAGAAGACTGAAACTTTGCTGCAAAGGCTTGTTCTGACGAGATTGAGGAAGTACGGTTACCAAATTGTTGCTTCCAGCGATCCTGCTGTAGGAGTTTGGTGCATAGCTCTGGAAATTTCAGATCAACATTAGTTGAGGTAATGTTGAGAGTCTCTATGAAATGCTCATAAGATGTAGGTAGACTTTTCAGTGTAATAACTACCATATCTTTTTCCTCCATTTTCCGACCGATGGCTTCAAGCTGATCACGAATGTCCTTAATCTTCGTGAGATGTTCCTGTAAGGACATTCATTCATCCATCATAAGGGAAAACAACTGATTCTTCAGATAGAACGCGCGACTCTTGTCGGATGTCTCATGCAACTCCTTCAAATATTTCTAGATGTCTGCAGCAGACTTGCCAGAGGGAATTTGAGGCAACTGATCATCTGTGACAGAGAGCTTGAGAAGCATAACAGCTTCTTGATTTCGATCATCGAATTTATCCTGATCTGCTTGAACGGAGGTCGGACGGGTCTTTGTTCCTAGAACTAGCTCATCTAGACGATGGTACTCGAAGATGGTCAACATTCGCTGGTTCCAAGTGTTGTAATTGCTGCCATTGAACCGTTGACTGTTTTCTAGCATCAGGTTGGTCAAAGACGCCATCAGATGCGACTTCAAGTAGGCACGAATTCCAAGGCAAAGTTCTGGCTGACCCAGAAAAAAATGACAAGTACCCAGAAGAGTAGACAAAAAACCCAGAAAGAATCTGCAATCAGAATGCAAATTCATTGGCCCAAAAATTGAGGCATGAAAAACGAGGTACCCAAAAATTTTTGACGAAGACCCAGATAAGGTCTCGAAAAACCCACCACAAATATGAAATCCAAAACAAATTCTGAGTTCAAAAATTAGGGTTTTCAAAGAAAACCCTAATCGGTGGCTATGGAAGAACACGATTTTGTTGCAGTTGAGTTCGATCGCAGTTGGAGATTGGATGCAGTAAAAAATGAAGGTTAAGACTAGTCAACACCAGTCACGAAGAAAAAACTAGAAGAAGAGGCGCGATTTCTAGAGGAAGACGCGATTTCCAGCCCATGAATACAGACGCCTGTGAATACCAGACGCCAGCCCGTGAACACAGGCTCGTGAATACTAGACACTTGTGAATCTCAGATGCCAGCAATATTCGACGCTAGTAAGAGGCGCGATTTCCCGTGAATATTAGACGCGAACAGAAGAAAAACGGCGCGCGATTTTGTTTTGCATGAACACCAGACTACTAGACGCCAATCCATAATCCCAGAGGCGCGATTTTTCCAGACAAGCAACTCTTATTATGAGTTGCAGAAATATATTTTGAAAAGAATTGGGGACTGATAATTTCGTGAGAAATTATAAAACTTTTCGAAAGAATTTGATTCCTTGCTTTGATACCATAAAATAATCGAATAGATTTGTTTTTATGTATTGAATGGAATTGAATTTACAAAGAGCTTACAAGCTCATATATACACAACGAATATAAAGAAAATAGAAACTATCTAAATACAAAAGAGCATTAACAGATATTAGAAACATTCTAATATGGTCTATTGTCATTCCTCCCCACCGTGGGAATGTTTAGTCTGGACCTATTTCAAATTATGCTTTGATGGCCGACTTGCTAATTTCATATTTTAAAGATCAATATAAATAAGAGGATGAGTGTGATGGGATAGTAAGGAAGTTGTTTGGAAAGAAGATCCGTCAGATATTGTGCGAGGTTATACGAAAGAGTGAAGTTGGGTTGTGAACAGAGTGTGTGTGCTATTGTTATTAAACACTAGAGGCAGTGAGCCAAGGGTTTCTTTTGATAGTTGTACTTTAGTGGTGGGTTTCCTTTTCATTCTTCTTCTTAGGGTAGTGAGCCCACCTATAGTGAGCATTTTGGCAATGAGCCGCCTTTTGTAAATATCACCTTAATCGGTGTCACTTTAATCGTTGTCACTTTAATCGGTGTTTTTATTCATGAGAATTAGCTCCTCCATGGTTTCTCCCATATTGGGTTTTCCATGTAAAATCTGGTGTTCATTGTGTATGGTTCATGTGCGTGCTTATTCATGTTTACATCTGAATTGGTTAAAAAATTTAATTAGTTGGATTCGGATTTGTGAAATTGATAAAATTTTTAATCTACAACTGATTCACCCCCCACTCAGTTGTCCAAGACGTTCATTTGGTATCAGAGCTTTGGTTCCTATATAGTGAGTCTAACCGCTTGGGGAGATTCGATGGTGCATAAAGTTACTATTCCTACCTTTTTGATGGATCTGACTATGGTTTCTAGAAAGTGAAGATGAGAGGATATCTAATTTCTTTGAGTTACTAGACCTGGAAAGATGTGGAGAATAAATATACGGTATCGACAAATGGACCTATTACTTCGGATGAGATAGATGCATATGAAGAGAATGAAAGAGCAAGGTATGGTATTTTTAGTGCATTATCTAAAAATGATTTGGCAAAGGTTGTTGCATTAGAAACTGCTTATGAAGTTTGGGAAAACTTGAAAAACATCTATGAAGGAAATGATAGGGTTAAACTAGTTAAGATGTAGACTGCTAAAGGGAGATACGAGAACTTGAGGATGAGAGAAGATATAGCAAGCTACTTTCAAAAAATTGATGATTCTGTAAATGAGATTAGAAATCTTGGCAGCACTCTAGATGATAAGGATGTAATAGAGAAAATTTTGAGGACTTTATTGAAAAGCTATAGTGACAAGGTCTTAGCATTCGAAATGAGAAAGTTTAGAAAAGAAAAAGCCATATCTGAAACAACCTTCAAAGCAACAAAGACCGACGAAGATCCAGATGAAGAGAGCACAAATGAAGTGGAAGCAAACTTTGTAAGTAGGCTGAAGAAAGGAACCGGTAAGTATAAAGGTATCTTACCTCTTAAATGTTTTAGATGTGGAAAGGTTGGTCATATAGCTGTTAATCCTAACCGGTTACTGAGAGGGGGGGTGAATCAGTAAATACAATTTCTATTTCAATTTATCCTTAGATATATATTCTTGCAAATTCAGAAATTAAAAGAATATAACATCACTCATAAAGAGAAATTGAATACACAGGTCAACACAGCATATATATGTGGAAACCCTCGGTTAAAAGGAGAAAACCACGGTGGGACAGAACCCACAACTTCACTACTACAACAATAAAGATGCCCTGTTAGAGGCTTACAAAGCATTGATAAGAGTGCTACCTGGTTAATGGATTTGGTAGAAGACCTGCTAGGATCTTGACCTTGTCAGGCGTCGCCTTGTAGAGGACTTTCAACACCAATAAAAATGTTACCCTATTAAGGGATTTATACAAAGAACCTGTTAGGGTTCACCCTGATTAAGGGATTTGAATATGCTTCACAATCTAAAGCAATGATCTTATGATGACACTTTCTGTCTAATCAGATCATACTTGTTACCCTTTGCTTTGCTTGGCTGTTGAACCTTTCTCTGTCTTTCACCTCTCGTGACTGTGACTCCTCTCAAAAGATTCTGCTCTCCTGCTCTACTTTGCTCTATGCTCTTGATATTCAACAACAATTCTTTCATGTCCTATGACCTGTATTTATAAGAGATTAATCTTTAAAAAATACATCTCATAGATCCGCCAAGCTATAAACTCTCTCATAAATCACGCATGCAAAACCCTTGAGTAAAAAGCTTGCAAACTGATCCTTAGTTTACCTTGAAATGCTTGTAGATAAAACAAAGCTAACTCCAGTTCCACTGAAAAAGCTAACTCCAGTTTAACTGAAAGCGCTCCATATAATCCGGTTCGAATTATCATGCACTTAACCGGTAAAGAGCTTGTACTTGGTTAGCCATCTGTTCCTTGTGTGTTTCCCATGACCGGTTGGAATAACCTAGACCTGTATAAGCGTGACCGGTTAAAGTACACAATGCTTTCTTGTTTAGTCTCCCGGTTCATAATTGTGAGTACCGGTGTTCTGGTGGGATTGATGTTTGCCTATGACTTTACCAATGACAACTAAGTTATGTCAACAATAGTTGCTAGATGTCTGGAAAAAAGAACAAGACCAAAACTAAAATTCAATAAGAAAGCCTATTATGTTAATGAAGATGCTAGTATCTTCGATGATGAATAAGAAGAAAGTGACTATTTATTTTATGTTGAAGAAGTTGAACGTGAACCTAAAATTAGTAATGTGACATCTCTGGAAAGTAATACTAAAATTGTTGCAATTGCAATACATGTTAGAAGAGATAAGGATGAATGGTTGATTGACAGTGGTTGCTCTAATCATATGATCGATGACAAAAGTAGATTTGGAGATGATTAGACTGCACAAATTGTTGGAATAGGTTTTGTTACTTTTGATGGAAAGCATAATACTGACAATGTGTACTATGGGAAAGGATTGTGTCATAATCTTTTAAGTGTTGGACAAATGTGGGAAAATGGTTACAAAGTTGTCTTTAAGAATGGTGGTTGTGAAATCCGAAATTGTTGTTGCTGCAGGCAAAAGGACTAGAAGAAATATGTATCAGTTGGATGCTGCTACAAGGCATTGCTTGTTATAACAAATCAATGAAAGTTGGCTATGGCATTGAAGGATGTGTCACATCAACTTTGACAATTTGGTGAAGATTAGTTCAACAAGAGTAGTAAGAGATCTACCAAGATTAACCAAACTTGATAACACTTTTTGCAGAGAATGTCAAGTAGGCGAACAAACAAAGGGAAGTTTCAGAGGAAAACAGCAATCTGCTACCGGAATGTTGGATTTGGTGCACACAGACTTATGTGGTCCAAGGAGTCTACGAGGTGAAAGGTATTTTATGCTCTTAATTGATCATCATTCTAGAATGATTTGGGTTACATTCTTAAGAGAAATATCTGAGGCATTAGAAAAGTTCCAAGATATTCAAAGTTAGAGTTGAAAATGAAGTTGATAGAAAAATCAAATGCTTAACATTTGATAGAGGAAAGTTTGTTAGTGATGAATTCAACATCTTTTGTGAGATGCGTTGGATTAAAACTTTATGTTCCTAGGACACCGCAACAAAATGGTGTTATGGAGAAAATGAACCAAGACTATACAAGAAGGATATGAATTTGATGAGTCCACATGCAAAGAAATAGAAGAGAAGACCAAAGAAGAAGATAAGCAAAGAGAAATTCAGGATGCTTCGACATCTGTATTAAAAACTCCGAAGTTTGTATAGGGAAATCACTCAGAAATGCAGATCATTGGAGATAAGAATAAAGGAGTCATTACCAGAAGGAAGGTTGTTGAAAAACAAATTCTACTGTGTTTACTTTCTAAGATTGATCTTAAGACAATGGAAGAAGCTTGCTGTGACCAGAATTGGATGAAGGCAATGAAAGAAGAACTGGATCAGATTGAGAAAGATCAGACTTGGGAACTAGTTCCCAGACCGGAAGACAAAAATGTTATTGGAACAAAGTGGGTGTTTTGGAATAGAATGGATGAGGAGGACAAGTTGTAAGAAGCAAGGCAAGATTGGTTTGCAAAGGATATATTCAGGTTGAGGGCATTGATTTTGAAGAAACTTTTGCTCCTATTCTCAAATGGAAGCTATTAGGATATTCTTGGCATTTGCAGTGTTTAAGGGTTTCAAAGTCCATTAAATGGATGTGAAGTCAACATTTTTGAATGGAGAACTAGAAGAAGAAATTTACATTGAACAAGCATAAGGATTTAAGTTGTCAAATGATTCAAATATTGTCTATAGACTGAAAAAGGCTTTGTATGGGTTGATGCAAGCTCCTAGAGCTTGGTATGGAAGACTAGATAAGTTTTTAATGAATCAAAACTTTTAGAATGGGTTTGTTGACAACGATCTTTATTTCAAATTTGAATCAGAAAAATTCTTATTGGTTGTGGTTTATGTGGATGATATAATATTTGGAGGAAATAATGACATGTGCAAGAAATTTGCTGGTGAGATGCAGGATGAATTTGAAATGTCTATGATTGGTGAGTTGAATTTCTTTCTTGGATTGCAAGTGAATCAGAATAGTGAAGACATTTTCATTTCTCAATCAAAGTATATCAGAGAATTGTTGAAAAAATTTGGATTGGAAAATTGCAAACGAATGTTTACTCCGACGTCTACCATATGTAAGTTGACCAAAGAAGGAAATCTCCCATGGTAGATGCAAGAAAATACAGAGCAATGATTGGAGGACTGCTATATTTGATTGTTACTAGACTGGATATCATGTATGTTGTTTGTTTGATAGCTAGATTCCGGCAAGAACCAAGAGAATCACATGTTGCAATAAAGAGGATCTTTAGATATTTGAAAGGAACAAAGGAATTTGGATTGTGGTATCCTAGATGAACAGGCTTTACTCTAAAGCTTATACTAATGCAGATTGGGCCAGAAGTGTTGATGACAAAAAGAGTATTAGTGGTGGAGCATTTTTTCTTAGCTCTTGGTTAGTTGCTTGGTTAAGTAAGAAGCATAATTCTTTTCCTTTGTCCTCTGCAGAAGTTGAATATATTGCAGCCACATCATGTGGCACATAGGTACTTTGGATGAAATAGACCTTGAAGGATATTGGTGTAGTGTTTGATGAACCGATCTCAATCATTTGCAATAACACCAACACAACACTCCAATATTTCTAAGAATCTGATACAACACTCAACAACGAAACATATTCTGATTTGGTATCACTTCTTGAAGGAAAAGGTGTTAGACAATGAGGTAAAACTTGTGTATGCACTCGTGACAAAACATATTGCATATATCTTTACAAAAGCTTTGTGCAAAGATACTTTTGAGTATCTCCGAGAGAGGTTGGGGGTATTACCCCCTCCTAGTTCAAACTAAGTATCTTGGCACTACATTAGTCTAGGAAACTTACTACACATTCTTGGTCTGGACTAATGTATGGGGCTTCCTCTCAAGGGGAGCAAAGTGTGTTGTTGCCCGCCTTTGTCCTTTATGTCAAAGGGGGAGAGAGAATGTATGCATCAGAACTATGGAGTGAGAGTGTTTTTCGTTGATGGATGTTACCATCAATGACGAAGGGGGAGATTGTTGAAAGGGGGAATTTATTGTTGTTGCAGAGTTGTTGATCTAATTGCTGTTGGAAAGTTGTTGATGTTGCAGAGTTGTTGATGTATTAGTATGGTTGTCATTGATGGCAACATACTGCTTTGATGGTTGGACTGTGCTCAGTATTTCTGATATGTTATAGATGTGATTTTGAGGATCTGATGGTCCGGGGGTTCGTGCCCCTAAAGGTTGGTGCTATGGAAAATATGTTTTTGGTGATGTATTCAGTGATGTTTGTGTTTGATTGTGGTCCAAAAATCTCTGCTATTCTGAATATGATATTGGTAGTTTGGTTTTGTATTACTCAATGCTTTAACTTTTGATATTCTGTTTTTGGGTTGTGTTGATGCGGTTTGGAGTCATGGTTGCTAATGGTGTTATTTCTTCTTGGGCTCCAGTAATTGTGGCATTTGGATAACGTGTGTTTTAGTCAAGCCAGTGTGTGTGGTGTGGTCCACTTTTCATTCCTCCCCTCTATGGGAATGTTTAGTTTGGACCTATTTCAAATTATGTTTTGATGGCCGACTTGGAAATTATGTTTTGATGGCTGACTTGGTGATCTCATATTTTAAAGATCAATATAAATAATAGGACGAGTGTGATGGGATAGTAAGGAAATTGTTTGGAAAGAAGATCCATCAAATATTGTGTGAGGTTATGTGAAAGAATGAAGTTAGGTTGTGAACAGAGCGTGTGTTGTTGCTATTAGACACGGGAGGCAGTGAGCCAAGTGTTTCTTTCGACAATTGTACTTCAATGGTGGATTTTCTTTTCATTCTTCTTCTTAGGGCAGTGAACCCACCTGTAGTGAGCATTTTGGTAGTGAGCTATCTTTTGTAAAAGTCACCTTAACCGGTGTTTTTATTTATGAGAATTAGCTTCTCCGTGGTTTTTCCCATATTGGGTTTTCCACATAAAAATCTGTTCATTGTGTATGGTTCATGTGTGCTTATTCATATGAGTTTACATCTGAATTGGTTAAAGAATTAATTTGCTAGATCTGGATTTGTGAAATTGATAAAAGTTTTAATCTACAGCTGATTCCCCCCCCCCCCCCCCCGTCCTTCCCCCTCTCAGTTGTTCGGGACATTCAACAACCTTAAGTTTATTAAGTTTCTTATAAAGTTATGAGCAATGTCTTTGTAAATTTTTGGCGGGAAGATTTTGGCAGAACAACACTTAAGCTTGAAATTTTTTTTATTACATTTTGTGCTAGCCTTGTAGTGTTTTTGGTTGTGTGCTCAATTGGAGTGTTTTTGGGCCATTCCTTCAAAGAGGTGCAATAAGTTGACTCAAAAGTGTTTGAAATTTTAGTTGCATGTAAATAAGGTGGAGATGCAAGAGACACATGAGGTGGTTTGCTTAGATGACATTGAGCCATATTCAAATTGGATTGTTGAGAATGTGGATCCCATGTTTAGTGTTGATGATATGGCTGTTTTAAATAGGGTAATGGCAAAATGGGCAGCGGATGTAGCAGCAAATGAGGAGGGAGAAGGTGAAGGTGCTGCCCACAACCATTTAGGAGCTTTGGGTTTATGAATATTGGAGTTAGACTAATTTTTATTTATAATGAAACTTGAAGCTATACTTTGTAATTTTTATTTATAATGAAACTTGAAGTTATACTTTGTAATTTTTATTTATAATGAAACTTGAAGTTAAACTTTGTAATTTTTATTTATAATGAAACTAGAAGTTGATATGTATTGAACTTGTTTTATTTGATCTATGATGCATATGGGACTCTATATAAGATACTTGATTATATTTGTGAAAATTTTCTGCTTTGATGAATTCTGAGTTCAATAACAAATCACTGCAAAATTTATTGATGTCAAGTAACACTTTAAGTTTAAACTCTTCTGGTATTGCAAAGAGGTACAATATTGAGTATTAAGGTTTTAGGTCAGTTTGACCTAGATGGTCAACATGCAATTAGAATTTTATCTAGTATCCGGAAATAGTGTTATGGTCATACAATTATCAATGACCCTAGGTCTCCTCTTCACCATAGACCTGAGAGTACACTTACATTGTAGGAATGAGGTCTTAGGTCTGCAATATCTAATGTACTGTAACAGATCGGAATTCCTTTGCTGCCCAGATAGATTGGTTTAGTAGTTGAGATCTGAAACTGAACCCTTATTGCCTGTACTACTGAGTGTTGAAGGGTAGTTCAGGGATGATCACCACCAAACTAGATCCAAACCTAGGTAGATTGCTACCAGCGCCTGGTATCTACCAGGGATTTCAATGGCATTAAGTCTGATGTAGACTTGAGTATGGGGTTACTGGAAATGTCCTTGCAGCGGCAAGTTAAAGACCTGGTATCTCAGATGTTGTTAATTCCTTGTTTGTTGGCTTTTTTGGTCTATCCTGCTGCTCACACAAACTCAGAAAATCCAACCGGCACTCTAGTCAAGACTTGTCAACACAATTCTCTGGAATGATGCTGATGGAAGTGCCTCTAGCTTAGCAATAAGAGCGGCCTGTGACCTGGATGATAGGCAAATTCTTCACAGTCCTCAAACTGTGGTGCCTAATCTGTAAGGCAAACCTTCACTAGTTTAATTAGAGATCACGGAATCAAAAATTGCGATTGGAAAGGAAAATTTGTAAGATAAGGTTAGGGGTTTTGTCCCAACCTTAGATGCCTCATAGGGTTTAGCATCTTGGGAGTGCAATCTTGGAATTAATTTCCAAATTATACCAGAACTTCCATACCCCACACCTAGCCTCCCACATATATCCTTGCCAAGATAAGGTGAATGGGCGCAAAATCCAGTGTTGAAAAAATTTGATTTAATATTTTTTGAATTCGTAGTTTTTATTAATAATCAATATATATTTATGGGTAGTGTTGAAAAACACCTTTGGTGAATAGGTTTGAGGTCGGCCTCGGGGAAGAGGGAGCATGACACTCTAATTTTGATTTGTATATGGAGTAAGATCTCTAAATTAAGTAATCTGCATGCTTTGGAATAATATTTTAGTTTTTACAAATTTACGTGTTTTTTAATGTATGGAAATTGGCCTAGTATTTACTAATTCCCAAGTCTTTGAAAATTTTGGGTTGACAAAGATTTTGCTGGATTCAAGTTTTTGAACTATGGTCTCATTCACAATTCCCTTAGCCATTTTTATCAGAGCAATATATAATTGGTAATGAAAAGAGTTGTCGTCTTCTAAATCGGCATGTTAATTTCCTCTCATTGCTTATTCTTTGTTGTCCGAAACCCTAAGTCCTCTGTGCATAATTCCCTCCTCACTAGACTAAATGAAGACAAGTTTATTATGGGTTTTGCTTTTTTATGTGATCATCCAAATAATAATCAACCCAAATACCGTTCTATGGATCCATGCTTGCATGGTCTATGAATTATCATTATCCTACTCATTTCTACAAAAGGTTCATGAATGAACTAAAACGCATATTACTTCTTGTATCTTTGAAATAAAACTTTTGCCTGGTTGACTCAAGTAACGTCCTACAGACAGGCTGCATTTCTCCTAAAACTAGATAATGGCGGGCCAAAACAATTCATATGACAAGTAAGCATAAAATACAATCATGTTGTCAAAAGTGTCTTCACACAAGCAAATTTCACATCTATCAAAAGACATATAGATGCAGAATTACAACTCATGCTACATTTGGCTCCTATACAATGGTGTGTGCTATCTCTTTCCTTGCGCTGCCAATTGCTGAAACTTGTCACTTCCATGATACTCTCCTTTGTCATGCATTCAAAAGCTCCTAGACACACAATAGTCGCAATGACTAGTCATCACTATCAATAAAGTTATAAACGAATAAATTAAAATTAAAAAATTTAAATGTAATGTCCCCTTTTCACCAAGTCAATGTGTGTGGGATGTATGAGTCCGTTTCTATGCATATCAATGGGCAAGGGGTGATTGTTGGAGAAGTATATACTGGTGCGGGATTGGTTCCATCTATTTGTTCCTGATATCTTTATTAGTTTTGAACTGTTTCCTATAGTCTAGGGGCATTTCATAAATTTGAGGATTTCAGTTGCAGAACCCTCACAATTAGTTTCAGGATGTACCCTCAAGGAACCTCTTTATTATTGACATTGTTCACGCTCTTGGAAATTCTGAGTATACTATTTTGTTATGAGTGCCTTGGGGAAAATTTAATCCTATTGCTTAAGGCTTTTAGGAGGGCTATAGGGATAGGACCGCGTCATGCAACTTGTTGTATGATTTGGGTGCAAGTAGTTCTTTATAAATTATAATGCTTCGTCCTAGGCTCTTGTTTGAGTAGTTCTGAAGTATGGCTGATTACTGATGAGGGGCCAAGGTTTATTGACTACTTAGGAAATTTACTGTTATTATTAGTGCCATGCTATGTGTTATTTGAGTTGTGCCATATTGTGTAAAAGCAATCTTTTGAAACTAAGCCCAGGTTCTTAGTGTTTGGAGCAAACCAATGAATAAATAGATGTCATCCAACATTGAGGGGATTATTCTATGCTTATTTCACATTTTCAAATTTAGAGAGGGTGGCTACATCAAGCAGCACTTATCTAATGATTCAGGGTTGAAAACTCTTGGATCTAGAGATTCAACGACTGAACCCCTTTGGTTTCATGTGGGCAATCTCATCCAAGGATACTAGTGAGCTGAAAGCATTCTCTTTTCAATTGGTAGATTTAGTCTTGGGGCAGCTGAAGCAGCATTATACAGGAGTATCAGTTCAGATTTGGAAGGCATCCTCTGCCAGGTGCTTGGGTTCTAATTAGTACTATATTATTAATTTAACGTAATTTAGCAGGTTTATTATTATTTTCCCTCCATTGATTTATTCCAGCAGATTTTATCAGTAAAATAAGGCTCCAGGATTACTGTTAGGGTTTAGTTTGTGCAGTGCATGGTCCTTTACTTCCTGGAATCATTTTGATTTAAAAAAGAAAACAAGATAAGAGCGCATCTCATAGAACAATTAAAATTAATACATCAGCAATAACATAATACATCATTAACCAAAAAAAGAGTATAATAACTATACGGGGGCTAATATCATAGTATAGATTTAACATCATCAAATCAATTAAAATCATTAAATTTGCACTGTCCATAATGAATTTTAGCTGTATTTTTTGGGGTTGACTGTAAATTTTTATTACCAATGTTTCAGATCAAACTCCCTGATCCATCTTCAGGTATGAAAGCATGAGAAGAGAGAAGTGAGGATTTTAGCAAATCCAGATGGCTAAATAGATGGAGGAAATATGTTTTACCCTTTATATAAATAATCAATTGGCCAGCCGCCAAATAATATAAATTATGTAATAAAGTTGTTTATCAGGAAATCATATAAGACAATATATTGTTAATAAAACAAAACGAATGTAAGAATAAAAAATTGTTGTGAGAATTGATTTTGATTTTTGTGAGAATTGCATTTATGGAAAAAAAGGTTGTGTTTTGTTTTTCTCGAGTTCTTATAAATCTTGTGGTGTTTCAGAACTTATTCATTGTGATGTATTTGTTTGGTCTTGTAGATGTTCCTTCCTTTGAAAAATCCACATAGTATGTTTCATTTATCGATGATTATAGCATAAGAAAATATGTATATTTTACATCTAGTGAGTTTGTAATCTCACTAGGGTCACCACAAACCCTTTAAGGGAGAGGACGAGGAGATTCATACACAGGAGAAATTTAGACTTTCCTGAAGAGACTCGTTTGGGCGCTGATCGTAGCAGGGGATGGTGGGAATGCAAAGCACACAAAAGCTTAGAACCTTACGCTGGCATTCGATAGAACGACCATCCGTTGGATTGGGGAAGTATAAGGGAGAGGAGATCTAATGGGGCTTAGGTGTACATGAGAGTTTTTCAGCCCCAACAACTGCAGAGGCTTCTGAGGGCTACCTTCTACAGGCAATATAGAAGGAGTAGCAGACAATAACACGGGGATCAAAGAAATGCCAAACATCACTCGAACAAGGGAAACCCTAACCTCATCCCCATCTTTCCAATGACGATGGCAGGAAGGTCATTTAATCCCCCTCTACCAAAAAAAGTCTGGATGTACGAGTATTGGGATATATACAAAAAAAGACAAAGTATTCAAAGAGGAGATTGTTAGCCGTAAAGTTGATGTTGCCGTCGGATGTTAGTTGCCGACAGAGGTTAGTTATATTGCCGACGTCGGATGTTAGTTGCGGACGAAGGTTAGTTATATTGTCGACGTCAGATGTTAGTTGCCGACGGAGGTTAGCTATATTGCCGATAGTTGGGAACGGGTGTGACGACGTTTGGTTGCACCTCTTCGGATTGTATATAAACATTGTATTTGTTCCTCCAAGCATCATGATCGTTGTTGCTATTGTGTATGTACTAAGATCTGAATGATTAATGAAAAATTTTGTGTTCTCTGATATATCTTGTTATTTACATTTCCTGTATAATGTTTATGCATGATTAAACTAGTCTACCCCAACGGGTAAACATTTGGTGCCGTTGCCTTTTGTTTCTGGACGAAGGCAAATGGAGTATTGTCCATAAATGGGAATACCGATTGATGATAATAGGCGAATAGACAAGAATGGCAAACTCTTTGAAGGGGAAGACCGCTTGACGATCGACTTCTGAGTCACACTCAGTGCGGCCATTGAAACTTTTGTACGGAGAGAGGCCACAAGGGCCACCATACAAGAAGACATTGTGTGGGACACACTTAACGTGAGCCTGACGGCTAACCGTCTTTTGCATCAACTCCCAGGCTTCTGGCACAAGTGATGCTCGCACAGAAACTCCGCAAGGAAGAAATCGCTCGGGAGGAACGAAGGTAGGAAATCCTTCGGGAGTACTATGAACGGGAAAACAAAAGACTTCAGGAAGAACGTGATGGGAAAGGCCATCGGGAATAGTCACATCTGAAGGTGACGAAAGGAAGGACACTATAAAAATAAGAATGACAAGATCATTCCATGAAGAGATTGTAATAAAACATGAATAAATAAAAGTGTCCCTTTGTTTTTTGATATTTTGTGTTGATTGTGGGTGTGAAGGAAGGCATTTATGCCCAACCAGTTGAATAAGAATAGGGATTTAAAGAAGGAACTCGAGGGAGAACAAGTTCTTCGAAAAGCAATACTTGAAAAACAACAAGCCGAGTGAAGGGAGAGAGGTTCAGGAGATGTGTCAATAGACTACCGGAGTGGGTAAGTGAAGGCAACGGTCTAGAGGAACCTAACCAGGAAGACGGCGAAAGTGACAACGAGGACTTGTTAGAGGAAACAACGAACTTGTTGGGGACCTTAAATTTAACACCACGGACAGAAGCCCGCCCGAAGGAAGGTAGAAGAGGAAGCCGAACGTAGGGAGCAGTGTGTAGTTGCCGCCGAAAGTGTCGAAGTAACAGAAAGACACGGGGATCACACCACCTTGAGTAGTTCGGGAACATCTGTTAACGAGGGAAACAATTTAGGAGGATTGACGGGAGGAGCATCTCAACAACCTGTCGTACAACAAACACTTCTGGCGACTCAACCGGCAACACATAAAATTGATCAAATTCTCACAATATTGAATAATCGAATTCTCACAATATTGAGTGATCAAACTCTTCCGATATTGAATGATCAAATTCTCCCGATATTCAATCTTATGGTATCTCGCTGGAATATTGACAAATAATGGCAAGTAGCAAATGAAAAAGTACTTAAAGCACTACTTGAGGGAAAGGATCTATCAATATCATTTGATACATGGAAATATATACAAAATGTTCGGGACTATCGGATATCCATATACTTTTGCAAAAAAATTGTCCAAGGCTGACTATTGGAAATGTTTTTTCAAAAAAATTGGATAGGGAAAAGTACAAATTCAAACAGGCAATACATACCACCGTCCCACCCCTGAGGGTGAATATGGCGGCTAACAAAGAGAAGTTGCCCAAGTTCCATGGCAATGGAAAAGAAGACCCTTTTCGGCATTGCCGCACATGTGAGACAATTTGGTCAGCGAATGCAGTTGTTGACCAGGCGGAATGGATGAGACAGTTTTCGGCAACCCTCCGAGGGGTAGCAATCGATTGGTACTCGGACTTAGACAAAAATGGAGTCACCACCTAGGACATTCTGAGGAAGGCATTTGAAAATGAGTTTAGGCTCCTAGGGGACGACAATGAAATAATCTCTGAAATATACGGAACCAAGCAAGGAAAAAAGGAGACCGTACGGACCTACGGCCGCCGATTGAAAGAACTTGTGGGAAAAATGGAAAGTCAGCCAGCCGACGGCTTGAAGAAGCGATGGTTCGTCGAGGGACTGAAGTCAAACCTCCGGAGGAAGATGAAGAGAGTTCCTCCCACTTCCTACATCGATGCGTACAACCAGGTGATGGACCTGGAGAGTGAACAAAAGACGTCGAAGAAGAAGAAAAACCAGTCCTCTTTGTCGGACGAAGACAACACTTAAGGGGATGATAGCGGCAGTGATGGAGAAGCAAAGAAGAAAGTCACCGCGCTGCAAAAGGATATGGAAAGGATGCTCAAGGAATTCAAAAATATGAAGGGAAGCACTAGTCGGAATGAAGAAGGAGACTTGTGGTGTACCGATTGCAAGGAGGCAGGCCACATGAAGGGCACATGCCCAAAGAAAATGTTCTGCAATATTTGCCAAATGGCGGGCCATTCCATAAAGGAATGCCCGTTCAATATGAAGACACGGGGCCAACAAGTCATGTTCACACAAGAAGCCTCAGCGTCAATAGCTTCCGGGCATACACAGAACACAGCATCCTCCATTGGCTACAGGAATAACCGTCGTGGAGGAAGGGGAAACAACAATAATAACACCGATGGAGGACGGAGTTGCCTCGAGTACGATGCAAGCGGAAGGCTAATGATTCAATGCCACACGTGCAACCAATGGGGGCATTGCGCTAGGGAATGCCTGAAGGGGGAAAATCCACAATTCCTTTGCAAATGGTGCGGGCCAGGAGACCACGACGACACAAAATGCCCAAAACTAGGCATGAACTTCTTGAATATTGAAGGCAATGAAGGGGAGGTGTTGGCAATCACCCGAGAGCAAGCAAAGAAGGCCACCTACCCACATCCAGAAAGCGAGAAGAAAAGAGTATACGAGGCCAAAGAAGATATTGAGAGAGAAATGAGGGCCGAACGGAAAGAAACACACGACACCGCAGGAACCTCCCAAGGAGGCCACGTGGAACACTAAATACTAAGGCAAATAATGTAGACAGAAATCCCAATACAATTGGGAGACCTCCTTGCAGCCATGCCACAATTAAGAACAACTTTGCTTAACATGGTACCATCTCCGATCGTGCCGAAGGTGACTGAAACGAAGACAAATCCCCTTGGGAAGGGAAATTCTGTTGAGGACCCGATGCTGTTAGAACTCAACATGGGAAGGCATCCTGCAGTAGTGGAGATGGGAATTCTGGGCACAATACTTACGGACACTATCATCGACGGAGGATCGGGTGTCAATGTTCTACCCGAAGAAACATGGAGGAAACTTGGGCGACCGACACTGTGGCCGCCAACCTTTCAACTGGTAGGAGCAGACCAGCATGGGATCAAATCCACAGGCACACTAATGGCACAAAGGGTGATGATTGGCACTCAACCGTTCGTGATGGACTTTATCGTCATTCCAGTGAAAAAGAAAGGATATGACGCTCTCCTAGGGAGAGGATGGCTTGTGCAAGCAAAAGCTAAGCACGACTGGAAAAGGAATGTAATTTCGATGGAGAGAGATGGCCGACAATTCACAATCGATTTGAGAAATCAATTGGTTAGTGAAGACCTGGCATCCTCGTCAGGGTCAGACATCGAAGAAGAGATTGATGAAGGGATGGAATGGAACCAAATAGTAAAGGTGTGCTAAGATTGGGGGAATACTCAGAGGATGATGCAGATTCATTGAATGGTCTCTTCCACTGGCAAATAGAGGATTATGAACTCTTCCGACCAGCATGCAATATACTAAGTATTGAGGAAGATCCGGAAATATTTCCCCCCGAGTACGGTGAATACAAGGAAGAGGAACCTAAGATCATTTGTGTCCACGACGATTGGAATCTTGGGTGGACGACTGTAGCCTTCAAAATCCTTATTCTCCTTCTTATGTACAGGCAAGAGGCCGTGGTCCTTGTAGAATTTATGGTTCCAAGCCTTTGGATGGCCATTGAAAACAGACTCGGCGACATGGAGAGCCTCAGGGAACGGTTGCATGCCCTTAACAAACTCGATGAACGACGGATGTTGGCACAGTGGGCAAGGGACGTGGCCCAACAACGTTGGAAGCATTGGCATGACAAGCACCTCCGCCGCACCCGATTCTCCCCGAGGCAACTCGTACTGAAGTATAATGGGCGGAATGAGATCAAACTTGGCAAGTTCAAGGTGAAATGGTTAGGCCCATATCAAGTTCGGGAAGTCAATGCCAACGGGGCAATTAAGTTGTCCACATTAGACGGGCAACCCATAGTCGACGTTGTCAATGGGTCGAAGTTGAAGTTGCACCACGATCGTTGGGCCACCACGCATCGTCGGGTGAGCACCAGGTAAACAATTAAAAAAAAATTTAATTAAAAAAATAATAATAATAATAAAAAAAACCCAACGATGGAGTTCACTGCCCGACAGTGGGAACCACTCGACGGTAGAGTTCACCACCCGGCGGTGGGAACCACCCGACGGTGGAACTCCACTATCGCCTTCATAAAAGAGAACACAGTGTAGAGAAGAAGGCTACCGCACGAGGGAGAAAATGGGAGGAAGCAGTCAGAGGCAAATACATAGAGCAGTCAGAGGGAAATACCGTGAGGGAAAGATACAGCGGGGAGAAGGAAAATAACCACCGTGCGGAGTTAAAAGCCCATGGCAGAAAATAAAACGCACAGACACCGCGGTGAGAAGGAGATTGGGGGCAACAAGATTTGGTGAGCCTATGAGCAGACTTAAGAAGAATTACCGACTGATGGAAAGAAATTACCGCACAAAGGCAAGGCATTTGCACAACAAATAAAAAGCAAAAGATCCCGTGCAAGGAAGAAACAACCGTCCGACAGACAAGAGATACACAGCCGCATGGAGGGAGGAAAATCAGTACAAACCTGAGGAAGAAGCCACGAACATTCCAACCGAGGGGGATCCTGAACCTCCGACGGTGGTAACAGTAGGAGAGGCAGCGGAGGAAGTACTTGGAGGGACTAGGATATTGGCGAGGGTCAGGTTCAGATGGAGGTGGTAGGATCAGATGCCGTAGTG
Source organism: Chamaecyparis obtusa (assembly GCA_027943335.1). Taxonomy (NCBI): domain Eukaryota; kingdom Viridiplantae; phylum Streptophyta; class Pinopsida; order Cupressales; family Cupressaceae; genus Chamaecyparis; species Chamaecyparis obtusa. The sequence goes on from BSBK01001632.1 coordinate 183,474, forward strand.
TTATGGTCACTCGAGGACGTCGGTTGGTGGCTGTAGAAGAGTCCCGGGCTGTGGCGACGGTGGTTCAGGATTTGAGGCGTCTCCTAGCCTTTGCTCGAGTAGGCTATGGTGCAGCATTTGCCGAGTGTTTTGAGCAGGGGTTATGGTCTGATGGAGAGACTGTAGAGATGTTGGCTGCTTGGGCTGTTCCTACGCCAGTCATTGAGAGTGCTGTAGCATCTCTTGTTCGAGAGCTGGAGCAGACATTTCGGGATGGGTACTATGCGTTGAGGCGATTTGAGTATGTCTCGTTGGACCGTGAGACTGCATTGGTGACCGCATAGAGAGCTCGGGAGGAGCTAGGCACCAAGTTAGAGGCAGTGGAGAGAGACTTACTCCAGCTTACCCAGGAGTTGGTGGCTTAACAGGTAGCACGGGTGGCTCTGGAAGAGAGACTGGCTAGGGAGACAGTGGCTTGGGAGCAATGGTTGGCAGCAGCACAGGCAGAGAATGAGGCCAAGGAGAAGGAACTTTTGGAGGTTGCCTTGATGATTAAGTTCGCCTTGGAGTTGCAGATGGTAGCTGAAGCGCACTTGCAGACCCGAACTACACAGGTGTATGAGCTCCGGGCTCGGTTGGGGTCGTCCACCACACCGGTTCCTCCAGCGGAGCAGCACGCTTCCTCATCAGGGACGCTTACTCTGCCCCACTCTACTTCTCAATCCTAGTTTTTAGTAGTTCATCATTCCTATTTTGTTGTTTTGTCCCGAACATTTTGTTGTCGTCCGGAGACGAATTTTCTTTAGGGGGGGATGATGTTAGCCGTAAAGTTGATGTTGCCGTCGGATGTTAGTTGTTGACGGAGGTTAGTTATATTGCCGACGTCGGATGTTAGTTGCCCACAAAGGTTAGTTATATTGCCGACGTCGGATGTTAGTTGCCGATGGAGGTTAGTTATATTGCCGACGGTTGGGAACAGGTGTGACGACATTTGGTTGCACCTCTTCGGATTGTATATAAACATTGTATTTGCTCCTCGAAGCATCATGATCATTGTTGCTATTGTGTATGTACTAAGATCTGAATGATTAATGAAAGCTTTGGTGTTCTCTGATATATCTTGTTATTTACATTTCCTTTATAATGTTTATGCATGATTAAACTAGTCTACCCCAGCGGGTAAACAGAGATAATAGGTTATCGTTTAGAAAACCAGATTAGGGAAATTTGAGCGATAGCAACATTAATCCACGGGTAAACCTCCAATGCAAAAAAAGGGACACAAATGAGGGTGAGATGCAGATGGGACAAGAAGGTCAGAATCCAAATGCAGAGCACCAATCTCCGGATAGATATAACAGTGAAAAGGAAGCAACAGTAATAGAAGTCTCACACCCACGAGATTGCCTGTTGCAAGCCCCCACAGTCAAAACTAGACATCACCCTTTCAGAGGAAATCTTAGAAGCGGAAAGGAGGATATACCTGTATCAAGCCATAATCTGTAAGCTCTGGGAAACCAACCTATCTTTTTCTGAATTTGCAAGTTGGGCTTTTCAACAATGGAAAGAAATACCCATGATATAATCCATAGACATAGACTGAGGGTTTTTCTTAGTAACTTTCACCAGTAAGGAAAGTAGAGAAAAAGGTTATAATCAAAAGGGCTGGTTTCATAATAAAATAGGGTTGCATATGACTAAGTGGAACCCCCACTTTGACAACAAATGTCAAAAACCATACAATCAAATTCATTCCAATGTGGGTTTCATTAAAAAATCTTCTAACAGAATATAGAGAGGCAGTTACTCTAGAAACATGTAAAGAGCCCTGGCTGGCTCTTATTAACAAACTAGCTCTTTTCTCAAATGAAATTGCACCTTTAAATTACTTCCAGAATTTAAGAACAATAAATATGAAATTCAATGAACTCTTTCAGATTTTCACCATTTAATAAAATGATACCACTAATTACAACACCACTGACTTGCTTGCAAAAAACTGAATTTGAGCAAATATTGTAAACTGAAATTCTTTCTACAAATCTAACAAGATAACCTGGCACCTTAAATGAGTTTCGACTGCAAATGTACAATTCTGGGCATGTCTCTACAAACCGCCAATAATGAATGCTGAAACCCTCACGCAAGGGAGTCTTTAATGACGCCAAGACAATATGAATGATGCTGGCAGCCTCCAAGAAATGCAGGCGTTACATACTGCAAAATCCACCTTCCACAATCAATCACGCAAGGCAGGGAAGTGTATGGCCAACCATATTAAGTACGGCTGCAGCAGGGAGCCGTATGACTTCTAACAATCACAAAAGCAGTCTTCAATCTCTGCCTGTAGACCATGGCACAATTCATTGGCATCCAGACCAACTCAAAGTGCATATCCTTGAGAATTTCTCGTTTCTCAATGAATTTTCTGTTCAAACCCTCATTCTTCCATTTCCGCTTTCTCCTTCCAAAAAACTTTCAGACTTCACAAATTTGATATAATGACATAAGGTAATGAAAGTGCTTTTTCGAAATGAATATATAGCTTTTTTCGGAAAAAGCACAATTTTACTTTTTTCATTAAAAAGGCTTTTAAATGATAACTTCACTTTATAACATTAAAGTTATAAAGTAATAAAGTTAATAAATTAAAATAATTTAATTTAATAACAATAACTTTTAAAACCAAAGCCACTGAATCACATTGATTGTGACAAACTCATTTCTGACACCAGAGCCTCAAACGCCAACTGACCTGCCAGAAATAGCCCACTGCCAAAAATAGCCAACTGCTAAAAATAGACTTACTAAAAATAGTAAGTCTCTCAAATTGGAGATTCCCTTAAATTCGATCCTGGCACATCTGACACTCCGTGCAGACACCCTACTAATCCTGGCCATACCCAAAATACCACTTACTAAAAATAGTAAGTTGACCAAATTGACCCGAACGAAGAGCAAACTTGGTAAACTGAACCTCTAGAATGGAATCCCAACACTGGCTCCGCCATCTAACCCCCTTTGATCACCTGATTAGCTTGCAAGGTTTGCCAAAACAAGCTAATCCCAAAATCTGAAAAACGGGGACATTACAAAATACTTGGAAACAAATTGGGGATTTATTTGAGACATCATTCAGGAAAGTGAAGCATGTGTAAAACTCTGCCTTCTCAAGAACACAAGAAAAGAATTACTTGGTTCAATAAAAATAATCTGTAGGTTTGGAATCTGGGTCCAAAGAATATCGTATGATCATTTATCCACTACAAGGGAATCTTATCAGGAGAACACATTGGGGTCAAATGGTAGCAAAGGAGAGCATAGCAATGAAGGGGACCCTTGCTCCTCCGACATGAGAGCTTATACAAAAGGAGAAGATTGGGGACCTCAAAGTAAACAATGGGAACCAAATATCCTATTCCCAGAATTAACTTTCACTATAGAACTAAGGACCTCGAAATCAATGCAGAAGGCTGAAGATTTCACACAGAAAGTCAATTTAATGCTTTGGGTGTTATATTGGAGATTAGCATACTATTATCAAGAAAATCAGCAAACACTGCTAATCACACTCCACATTGCATTCAAAGGGATAGGTTCCTAGAAGGAAACAGGGAAGATAAATACACCATCTTGGAGAAGACGGAGAATAACTTCATAGTGCAATCAGGGCCTTTCCAAACTTCAATAACAGGGGGATTCAAGTTAGCTCAGAGGAGGAAGGGCAAGGAAACAATCAACAAGATAAGACTAATGAGGAAAAAGATATATTGCAAACTAAATTGAGTGACATGTTAAAAGCAATGAAAAACAGAAAATGGAGCCCAAATCATACGGAGGTTAGTGGTGGAAGGGAGAAACAAGGAGAAATTTGCCAGTTTGCACAATCCATAGGCATCACCTACAACAATTGTAGGAAGTCGGCGAGGTTACTAGGAAGAGGGACGGATGGAGAATCCCAACTGTTTCCCACCAATAGTACCAAGTCAAAAATGAAAGGAGGAATTATACCTCTCAAAAAAGTACAAAAAAGAAGCAGGAGATGGAAAAGGAAAATCAAGCACAAAAGGATAGTGAGGGAGAGGACTTAAAGGAAAAGAACCAAAGTCCGAACATCCCACCTAAGCTACAAGCAATTTATGACATATTTGGTCTATCTCATCAACCTTCTACATCCAGAGAAAACCTTCACTCTCAAGTGCATTCCCCATCACTAGCATTTGCAGAAAGGCTTTTAGATTCAAACCTATCAGAGGATGAAGAAAGATTGGAGGAGCTAGAAAGCTTATTCTTATCAGATTCACAAGAGCAAGTTATCAAAACTCCAAGCAACAAAATAAAAAGTCTAGAGAAAGAACCACTATCTCCTATACAACAACAAGCCCCAAACATCAGTCTTAGATCAGATTCAAATATTAGATTGGGTTTACAAAAAAAGTCTCATGTCAAAACCTCTCTAGAATTTGGGGCAAAAAACATCCAAAAGAAAGGTCGAAGATCATTAGCATCATTGAGAACTCAAATGGGGGAGGACTCAGATCAGACAAAAATTAGAGCGTATTTACATGGAGGGAAGGGGAAGTTCCTTCCCAAGCCGCAATGAAGCTCATCTCTTGGAATGTTAGGGGATTAAATGCCCCTAACAAACAACATTTAGTAAAACGTTGTATCTTCTCTTTTAAGGCAGACATAGTGATGATATAGGAGACAAAAATGAATAAAGATCAAATGGACAAATTTTTAAAGGGGCTTGGGGGGTGGGCAGTGGATATGAAGAGGCGATTGGCTCCTCAAGAGGCGCTATATTATGGAACCCACGAAGACTGGTATTCAACAAACTTGGGGGAAAATCAAACTGGTTGGGAGGCGAAATAATGAGCCTCAACTCTATATTAAAATTCCACGTTCTAAACATATATGGGCCAATCTTAAGCAAACAGATTTAGAGCTTGGCCAAATAAGGACATCATAATTGGGGGGATTTCAATGCAATCGTTCATCTCTCAGGTAAGTTGGGGGGAGCTCGGAGGGAAACACAATCACAAGTTGACTTCAAACACTTGGTTTCCAAAGAGAATCTGCTCAAGATTGAAATGGAGAATGGGAGCTTCACCTGGAACAACAGATTAACGGGCTTTTGCAACATCTTAAAGAAATTAGATAGATTTTTTTACAAAGGTGATTTGACAAATTCCCTTTTGACTTTAAAGCCTCAATCTCTCCTACATCAGGCTCATACCACTTCCCAATCCAACTAGAAATATTGGGGGAAGACAAACCATTGATCAGTCCATTCAAATTTGAAAACATGTGGATGAATTGATAGATCAGTGGTGGTCAAAGAGTAAGGCAGAGGTATCCAAACTTTTTTGTTTTATGTCCAAACTCAAAAATATAAAACACAAGTTAATAGTATGGAATTGAGAGCATTTCAAAAACATCTTCACTACAAAAAAATAATTAGAATAAAGTATCAAAGAGCTCAATGAGACGGTAATATCACAAGGAATGAATGAGGAGCTCTTCAAAAGGGAAAAGGAACTTCTTAGAGAATATGAGGACATACTAGCTAAAGAGGAGACTTATTGGAGACAAACATTGAGAGAAATCTGGCTGGACGGAGACAAGAACACCAAATATTTTCATAAGAGCACTAAACAAAGAAGCATTAATAGAATTTGTAAAATAAAAACCACAAGGGGCCACATAATTGAAGACCACACAGAGATCCAAGCAGAAATTGAGGAATTCTACACGGATCTTCTCAATAACTATGAAGGCAAACACATCACTCCTCAAAGGGAAATACTGGAAGACATCCCTAGATTGGTCACTGCAGAGGGCAATCAGATGTTAACGGCTAATTTTTCAGAGGAAGAAGTGTATAAGGCTCTTAGCCAAATGCCCCCTGACAAAGCATCGGGTCCAGACGGTTTCCCACCAAGTTTTTTCCAAAGATGCTGGTCAACATTAGGCAAAGAATTGACAGAGGCATTAGAAGGAGCCAGATCCTCAGGCAGATTCTTAATAGAGATCAACAATACATTCATAGCTCTCATCCCAAAGAAAGAGAACGCCATCAGTTTGGATGAATACAGACCAATATCATTGTGTAATACCGTTTATAAACTCCTGTCCAAAACGCTGGGTAGTAGGCTAAAAAGGATCCTAAACAAAATAATAGGAGAAGAGCAGACAAGCTTTGTCCTAGGAAGATCAATATTTGATGGTGTAATCATAGTTCAAGAGGCTATACATTCAATCCAAAAAAACAAGCAACCCAATATGCTTATAAAACTAGATATTAAAAAGGCACACGACAAGGTGGATTGGAGATTTCTAATTAAATGCATGGAGCAATTTGGCTTCAATAGATCATGGATGAATCTGATCTACTGTATTTTGACACCTAGGTTCTCAGTTTTGATTAATGGTTCACCTCATGGATACCTTGAAAGCTCCAGAGGTATACGACAAGGGATCCATTATCCCCCTTCCTCTTTATCATTATGGCGGAAGCACTTGGAAGGAAGTTGAATAGGCTACAGACTCACGACAATTTTAAAGGGGTAGAAATCACATCTTTAGTTAAACCTGTCACCCACCAACAATTTGCGGATGATACAATGTTGTTTGGGAAAGCTACCATCAAAGAAGCTAGGTAGTTGAAAAGGTTACTCTTAGACTATGCAAAGGCCTCGGGACAAGCGGTAAACAGAGAAAAATCACAGATCTTTTTCTTTGTTAAAAAAAGAATATAGCAACAAATTCTAAATGTCTCAGGATGCAAGGAGGGTAAGCTCCCTTATTCATGCTTAGGAATCCCAGTTGACAAATCCTTGAGATCTACAGAAGCTTGGAAACCAGTAGGAGAGAAAATAGACAAAATGATGGCATCATGGAAATCCCAGTGGCTCTCATGGGCAGGTAGAATTATTATGATAAAAGCAGTCCTAGCAGTGATACTGGTTTATCTGATGTTCTGCATATCGTTACCAGTAGGTAGTTAGATGGATATAGTGAAAAAATTGAGTAAATTCTTCTGGCAAGGCACTGACACCAAAAAGAAATTTGCCCTAGTGGCATGGGACAAAATTTGCAATCCAGTAGATAAAGGGGGAATGGGAATCAAAAATCAACTTCACCAGATTCAAGCTTTAGGTGCCAAATTATTTTGGAAAATTCCCCAAGAAAGTCACCTTTAATGGGTGAGGATTTTAAGAGTCAAGTATCTTTCAAACCTCAGCGAGGAGGCACTAAGAGTAGTGAATTCCCAAGAGGGTCAAGAATTTGGAACTTCATTTCCAAATCAAACAACATAATACTAGAACATATAACATGGAAAACAAATGATGGCAGCAGTGCCTTATTTTGGGATGATTCATGGGGCGGCTATCCAATCATTAGCTCTTTGATGAATACAGAAAGAGCTAAGGAAATATGCTCGACAACCTGGGGAATTTACGTTAAAGATTATATCACATTCCCAGAGTCTAATCTAGAGGGTAAATGGCAGTGGAAACAGTTTGAGGACTTAGATCTACCACAGGGAGACATAGAAGATCTAAAACTAATCTTAATATATAGATTCTTCATACTAAAGTAGGGAAGAGATGAAGTTATCTGGAATGGGTTGAAATCAGGCAAATATAATGTGAAGGAAGGATACAAATTGGCATCAAAACAACACAATCAGGTAAAGACACAATTGCCAACTCAATTATGTTGGAACAAAGTTTGCCTGCCCAAGGTGGGCATCTTCTCATGGGCGGCTATTCAAGGTAGAATTCTAATAGCAGACTGGTTCAAAAAGTTTGGATACTAAGGCCCATCCATTCGTCCCCTATGCAAAAATAACGAGGAAGATGTTAATCATCTCTTACTTGCCCCTTCTCACTGGCATGCTGGCAATTGCTGTGTGCAAAACTGGTATGGTTCTCCGCATTAGCAAATGATATCTTATTGCTGTTCAAGTCTTGGCCAATCTTGAACAGGGACAGCCTCTGTGGCAACTTATGGATCATATCCCCTTCAATTTTGATTTGGGAGGTATGGAAAGAAAGAAACATAAGAGTGTTTAAAAGTAAAACAATGGGCAGAAATTCGTTGATAAACAAAATTGAGGCAGCAATAGTAGAAACAATGAACTTGTGCATCTTACCCCAAAGCTCCTCCACCAAGTTTTACACCAGCTGGGATGACTTAATGTTGAAAAGTTGGTTTGGTCTCAACCCCCAAGTTATAGACAAAGGAGGACAATCAAATATTAGGAACATGGCAGATTGTCAATGGACTCCACCAGCAATTGGTTGGCATAAATTAAACTTTGATGGGGCACTCAGAGGTAATCCAGGCCCCTCGGGAGCAGGGTGTGTTATACACTCCAGTCAAGGAGAGCTCTTTGCAAGATTGGCTCTTCCCTTGGAAGAAGATACAAACAACATGGCTGAATTTAAAGCATTATTAGCAGGAATATCTGTGTTTAGAACTGAAGTTGACAAGAATTGAAATAGAAGGGGATTTAATGCTGGTGGTGAATGCAATTAGAACTAAAGAAACCCCAAATTGGAGATTGCATGCAATGCTTGAAGTGATACTGTCCTTATTAAGCAGATTTGATCAGCTGACAATTAACCACGTATATAGAGAAGGTAATCACGTAGCAGATGAACTGGCCAAACAAGGAGCAGAAGTTGTCCATATCAAGCAAACTTTGACATGATGTTAAAAGGTGATGGCGCCATCTCCATCTCCAAAAAATATAGCAAAAAATCATCAAATCAACTGATATCAATTAAGAATTAAATCCAGTAACTCATTCAAATAGTGATACTGATGAATTAGTCCATAATTATTTATTGAGTCAAAAATATTTATCTGTCAATGCATAAAATGAGGGGTTACGATATCCAACATGGACTTCGCTAGTTCAGCCATTAAGGATCTTGGTCTAATTCCACATAAATCTCAGGGTGATCACATCTGGAAAGATGACCTACTCCAATCTTGTAGATTCAGTTTAATTCTAGAAAATTTCTAAAAACCTGAGCATCTAATATAGATTCAGTATTCTTTCTTAATAAATGTTCTTCAGACATTTCTATACAAGATTGTCAGCCATTCCTGTCAGCTCCGCATATTTGATGAGCCCCTCTTGCAATCTTTAATTAACTCTTGAGAAGTCCTTTTGTCTTGTAAGGAGCCTACAGGTTTTCATGAGTTTCGATGTGATGATACACATCTTACAAGTGATCAAAAACCTCTGACAATTCCTTCAAACTTACTTATAATTGTGTAAGCCTTCTTGATCTCCATAAAGATTTTACTAAACATTAGGCGATCCCTTCTTACTTGATTATAATAGATCTGTAGATGTTTTTGGGGGAGTGTCCTCTTCAATGTTTCACTTTTCCTTTTGAAACCTGCTCTGAATATATATGAAGACATTGTAGCCTTCCTTGGCTTTGGCAGGGCTCTTTCCATGTTTACAGCCTGCAAATGGTTTCAAGACACCTCCACAACTCCAGAATCTGTCAAAATGATCAGAAACCAAAACTCTCGGGATTCCCAACCTTAAAACATTTACTCAATGATTATTCTGACTCAACAACTTGATTCCTCCAAATGACGTCTCCCTCTCTTTTATTAATGTGAGGTTTTGAAAATTTTTAAGGTTTAGTTGAATCTTTATGACGAGTGGCTTAGTATAAACAAAGGAAGACACCTATCACTTTTCTTTATATGACACCACATAAACCTTATTTCTGGACTCTTAAATGACTTATTAAGGATTGTGACCAATGCTTGATAAAGGAATAAGGGATAAACAATGATCAAACCGAAATTGGGCCTGGTAGGACTCAATTTATCAACAGGTATCACATTTGGCTAGGATGCCATGACAAAGGGTACCTATTCCATCATATGGCACACAGAACTTGCTTCTTGTCTTATCTGCTTGCCTGTCAAGTTTTGAACCTCAATAATAAGGGATAAACAATGATCAAACTGAAGACGCCTCATGATTGATTGGGTCTGGTAGGACTCAATTAATCAACAGGCATCACATTTGGCTAGGAGGCCTTGACAAAGGGTACCTATTCCATCGTATGACACACAGAACTTGCTTCTTGTCTTATCTTCTTACTTGTCAAGTTTTGAACCTCAATCATCATTTCCATTCGTTCTCTGCCTACTACTAGATTGTTGTGTAAGAGTACAATAGACTCAATTAGATTCAAGGAAATATGTACTCACAAAACAATCCTCATAATCTTTGAATCTCCAAGGAATATGCATTCACTATCTTCTTTGTAGACAATTATATGGCAAGTTGAAACAATTATATGAGATCTTCAGTAAAGGCATAAAGAATTATACCAAATATACAAATCATTTGGGCTGTCAACCAACCATGATAAGCAAGTTCTTTGGAACTGATATGAAAGAATGCTTTGATGAGAAGTTCTGTAAATATGCAACTGTGATTCTTTAAAAATGCTTTTACACTTAATGTCATATTTCAGGTGGGTCAAGCTGTACAGGTAGGAGGATTGATGAGACTTGATGTCGATCAAGCTTCGGTGGAAACAATCTATGTAACCGTTTGGGCTTCAGTTCATGTATCCATGCATTTGGGTAAAGTGGAGACTGCAAATGAGATAAAAGAAAAACAGTTTGGAGTTAGGTTGCAGGTATATCACACATTTCCTGTTTAAATGACTTTTAATTTAGAATATTAATTTTTATGATGTAAATACTTTTATGGGTAATATTGCTTTAGAAGTTGATTTGGCCAGTTGGATTTATTTTATTCTTTCTTTTGCTGGATCATAATCTAGCTGCATGTTATTATACACATCAGGAGTAATTCATTAGCTTCATATTTCACTTTTTAGTCACTTTTGAATTCAACAAGTGCAGAATCACATCTTTCTTCCTTTTCAGGGATAAGCCGTTTTCAATCCCTGAAATGATTTTAAAACTGATTATCTTCTATTTCTTTCTAACATCAGTTTCTCTGCATTGCAAATCATGTCTCATATTTATGTTGCTATTAAAACTTTATTGCATGTGAGTGACAGCATACTGTTGTCATGTTTGCTCATCATTGTTGTTTAAAGTTCAGACTTTTGATTGTGCAGCCACCTATTGGACAAGAAAGAGTACAGGAACTTGGTGAATGGAAGCAGAATAAAATAAAAGTGTCAGGAAATACATGGGATACGAATTCTGTAGATGTAGCTGTAGCCGGAGTTGGTTGGTTTTCTTTGGGCCTTAAAGGTGATGCACGTTTGAGTGTCTGGACATATGATGGAGTAGATTTTACAGTGCGAGAACCATTGGTCCTTGATAGGGCACCCTTATTGGAAAGGCCAGGATTTTTACTCTCTAAGTCAGTAACTAAAGCAATTAGTGAGAAATCTAAGGTAAATTCAAATGATTCAAGTAAAAGGAAAAAAACTAAATCAAAGAAAGGTAACACAGATGATTTAGAAATAGAATTGCTTGAAGAAGAATTAGCTAATGCTTAAATCCTAGCAGTGATGTCTATTTCAATCTAATAAAAGGGGTCATTTTGTATTTTATTTAGTTTTGAAAGATACGAATTGGCATATTATTGTATCAGACCCATATAAAATTCTTTCCATGGAAGCCTAACAAATTTACATAGCCCTTCGTTTGTGGGTATTATGTAGCTAAGTCATCCTTTGTCCACCAGAGGCTTCTAGAAGCTTAAAAGAATTTGTGTAAGGTGAATATGGAGCTTGCTTGATCTACTGCATTGCTGCCTAGAATGAATGTTCAACCGCTTGAAATTTGTATGCAAGTGTTCTTAGCACTTTGTTGGAGTCAGGATAATTAAAACTAAAAAGAATCAAAGTGGTTGTGGTCTGATCATGCTTTCCAAAGGCCTTAATCCTAAATTGCATAATGCCAGTTTGTACTATAAAGTTAGCTACAGGACATTATTGATTCATAAAACCACCTTAATTGAGGAGATGCGGTCATATAAATATGCACAATGCACAGGGCTTGTCAAGATGTATGGATTGGATATAGCTACCTAATGATATTTGACTGGTTAACCCATTTTAAATGTTGAAATGAAGCAGCGGCTGTCTACTCTGAAAGGATTTTGTTGTTCAAGGTGCATCCCTTACTGACTTACATACTGGATTGACAAGGGGTATTTGTATACTTTGTATGATACACTGGACTCGGTAAGAATGGCGGAGGACTTGATGTAGACCTGTTTATTGCATGTTGTAAACGGTACTGCATAACATTACATGAACTTAGATAAAGAAAGAACACTTACTAAGTATAGCTTTTGTTACACTAATCAAGTGGTCTAGCTATTCCACAAGGGTGTGCTAGATAAACACTACCTGGTTAAAGATAGTTGTTTCCAAAAGAAAATTATCTACATAACAGAATATGAGAGAAAATCAAGTTTTTAAAATCTGTAAGTCAGTTGTCAAATGGTCTGTCTATGTTTCTATTGTATGAGGAGTTGTTATTGAAGTGGGTATCAAAGAACCACAAAAATACTACCAAGCAAGAGGAACTGGAGTTTCTAGCATCAGAAATTTATGCGGACCAGGATGGACAGGGGACAGACTGTAATCAGTTGCTGCTTAGAGAAGCAGTATGTTTCAAGTGAGCACTTCTGTACCAAATTGTTTTCTTTTTCAATCTGTCTTAACTCGTCTTTTTGAAGCATTGCTTTGTATTATGTAATCCATAATAACAAAGGCTATACAAACCAAACTGTTCTTAGTTTGTCATGGTCAGTCTTAACTCTTGGGTGTTTTTGGAATCGCGGCTTCATGTATATCACAATAAATAGCAAATCAGTTCTTATTTATGACTTGGTTTTCATTTTAATTCTCTTTATTTTACTGAAAGAATGTAACAGCAAATTGCATCTCGAGTTTGAAGGTAAAATATGACAAATTAATGGACAAATGTGGGGTACATCTTAATTTCACGCCCTTCCGTGTCATTTCCATTAAGTTCCAAACATTGTAGATTGCATATTGCAGCAACTTCCTACGTTTTGCTAAATTGTTGTTGATTGGTACATGCAATCACTGTAGGTGTTAATGGAAAAGTGGTATTTTGAGAACATTTTTGTTTTTTGATCAAAGGTATTTTGGTGGTCACATTAGGAGTTACGAGAAGTGTTATTTATTTGATTGAAGATCTTTTGGTTACAGGAGGAATTTGAGATCATATTAAACATATTGGTTTATAACACTTATAACTGAAACTATTTTTTTTAGGGTAAAACTTGTCGACAGGTTTACTGATCCTCACAAACATGTTTTAAGGTACCAAATGCTACAATATTAAATCTATCAAATTTTCTTTCTTTCTTTCAAATTTAGTTGATTAAATGGCAGCCTAAGAAACAAACTAAGAGTGGTACGTAACATCTTATAACTCGATAAAAGGTTGATGGCAGTAGAGTCAGTGATCACAAGTAAATGCAAGTTGTATGATTAGATCTTGAACGCTAAATATGTTGCTCATAATTTTTGTGAAGAACTAATATATCTATAATTGTACATGCTTGCCAGCAAACAATGAATCATTTGTTCCAAAAAAGAGAGGATTTATTGGTAGGCATTGAAACAGTTGGCCCGGGATACAAAAGAAAGTTGAGTTGAGTAAACATACAAGAAACAAGCGTCATTCAAATATATGGGTAGAATAAATGAAGCAGGATTCCGTTAAAATCAATGGACTGACATGGATATTATTAGCCTTGATCATCATGGCAAGTTACTTGACTAGGGAGGGGAGCCTAAAGTGGAGTGGGGTTCAATAGTGGGATGGTAGTTGGGCACGAGAAGCCTTTTAGTGGAGCGCAAAAGTGTCATGTCATTACTTATCCTAAAAAGATTTCCGTAAATCTAAAAAAGCAATCAATTATGTGATGTCAAATCAATGCTCCGATAAACATGAATTAGTGCATGACTACGAGTCTTTCTTCTTTTTGGGACCATTTTAGACACCTTAGCAAAACCCATGTTGATGTGGCATCATATTTGACCATGTGAACTTAACCAAAATTTTTAAGTAGGGGACTTCATAAGTAAGCAACTTTACAAAATTGAGAGTGGAAATATCTATGGTAGATTCTTGAGAGGCAAGAAGTGGAGTGCTCCACCATAGGGCCCTTCCCCTATATAGTTTCTCATAGTTCCCTTGTAAAGGAACCCAATGACACGATAGTTTTTATATAAGTAGAATATGGTAGAGAAGGATGTATGCTTTACGAAAAAGTGCGTTAAAATAAAACACTGTAAATTTCATTTGTGGATTTTGTGGTAATTCTTCATTTACCTCTTTAAGATTTTAATTTGGCTTAATTGAGAGATAGGCACTTGAAAAGATACACCAAAATATATTAGAACTTTTAAAAACATTAATTAAAAAAAATCATAGTATAGATACAAGATATATTAAAGATTTTGTAAAAATATATATTTTTTATTAGATTTGAATATAAAAAAAGTATAAAATATTACATCATGTAAATACAGTTAATAGATAATTATAGTATACATTTTGGTTTTTTTTTTATGATTCTCATTGGAAATTCTCATCATCAATTATATATTTATTTAAATTACAACAATTCACATTTTGTTTTTCTTTGGTTATTATTGTGCGAAAGGTGTACCCTATAGTTGCAACGCGGAGTTGTTGAGTCCATATACATAAAAAAAGAAACCATTTGCACATTTTGACAATGACAATTCAAATGAAGGGTTGATGTAGTAGATTAATGCATGAAAATAGAAGATATAATACAATGCATGAATAAATAATCTTTGCATTTTCAATTTTTATAAACAATTCCAAAAACCTTCATTGTTATCATTAGGAGCCACGTTCACTACATCTTGGATGCTTTTGTAGTCTCTAGACTCGTCGGTAGTGAGAACAAGATCAACTTTTAAATTGTTTGAGGATACAAATCTCAATGTTGTCCAAGCCAAGAGGGTTACCATCATTCCTAAAGGTATTAGGGAATCCACCAATTGTAACCCTTAACTTTTCTTTGTATTCTTATTTGTATGCTCAATTGTCTTTCAAATCTTCTCTGTAGTCTTGATAATTATGTTTGTTTCTTGAATTCAAGTATTATTTATTTGAACTGTACCCCACTCCAACACTTCCATCTTGTTATATACTGTAGATAAGGAAGAAGAAAAGTAAAAGTTTTTGTTGAATGCCTAAATCAAGCAAGCTATCCATGTTGCAAGGGTGGACTAGAGGAAACAACACTCCACATGTCCAAGACAATCACTTTTGTAGTCTTGTAGCATTCTTTCAAACAATACATATGCTCAATTTATGGTTATGCATTTTGAATGCATGGTCTACCAAAGGTGTAACAACTATGAAATTTGCTAAAACTCTAAAGCTTTCTTTAAGGTGCATAAAAATGAAATGATTTTACTAAATGCTATTGAGTTTGGTATTTCACCCGCTACTTGCATTAACTTGAAAGTTTTTAGAAAATTTCTAGATCTTTCATGCTTTGATCGCTACACATTCCCTATTCCACAACTTTCTTTCAAGTGCATAGAAATGAAAGGATTCTACTAAAGGACATTGAGTTTGTTGTTTCACCTGCTAATCACATTAGCTTCAAAGTTTCTAGATCCTTTCCAATAAATCAATTATAGATTTATGTTGCAATTGTTATGTCCATGAAATTAAAATCCTTCAAGAAATTTTGTCAAATCAAAGGATGAGGTGGGCAAAAAATAATAACCCAAACCATAACTATGATGTTAACCCCTACATTAACCATAATCTCAAATCCTAACCCTAACCATGACCATAACTCTAACTCTAATTATAATACAATCAAAACCCAAACACTAACCATAATTATCATTCTAATCCCAATCATAATGTAGCCATGATTATTATTCTTACTCTAACCCTTTTTATAACTCTATTCATAATGAAAATCCTAACCCTAAAAATAATCACAAGCCTAACCCTAAATATAACCCCAACCATAAGTTTTAACAGTAATCATGACTAAGATGTAAAACCTAACCATAATACTATAATAGATTATATTCAGGGTTATTATATTATTTATAGTATTTAACTATTAGTAAATATTAAATATTATTACATTAAAAATTAAAATATAATAATATAATGCTAATAATATGGTACTATATTAATATTCTATATTTAGTATAGTAAAATTATTGTTAAGGATCATAATTATATTATTTAATTAATATTATATATTAAGATAATTATATTTAGTAATATAATATTCTATAATTATATATTAATTTATTTAATGCTTTTCATGTTGCATTGCGATTATATATATATATATATATATATATATATATATATATATATATATATATATATATATATATATATATATATATATATATATATATATATATATATATCAAGAGATATCTTTCTCGAGGTGCATATTTATAATAATTTTTCACCCTAAGGTGTAATAGGCGTGAAGAAGGATATCTATAGACACATTTTAGATATATTATAAAATATATTTAAGCTAGTTGAGCTATCAATGTGAGGGCTTATTCATTATAGTTAATTGCAACTTACTCTTGCATTGGAAGGTTGTGGTTTCATCTTAGAACTATACATTAGTGATCCTTTTTTTTTTTAATGTACAACATTGATTGCAATGATGTCATCTAGTTCATTGTTCCTTGGTTTTGTTGTAGCTACACTTTTCATAACTAACCTCGCAAAACTAGTAACCTTCTTTTTTCCAAGCAAGGACGTGTTTTCATCATGTGTTGTTAATTGTTTTTTATAGATCAATCTCACCTGAGTCAATACATATTGATTAGTTGTGTTCACCTCTTTTGAGCAAACAAAAATGCTGGATTACACAAAAATAATTCACATTGAGGGGTCTTTAAGGCAATTTGTTGTGCTTCTCTATTTGAGTGGCTTCAAACAAATTCTAGTTGTGTTTACATCTAGAAGTATTACAATGTTGAGACAAAACATAGATGGTTAACTCTTGATGACTTTTGGTTTTGTTCACCTTGATTTTCAAATCAAGAAACTGTAAATAAGATGTTTAAAGGTTTGTAAGTAAATACTTCTAACTTGTACACAATAATTGTAGTCTTTTTGCCATCATTATTTGGCTGGATCTCTCTTAGATAAAGGGTGCTTAGAAATGAGCCTTCCCCTAAATTGCTTATAATTTTCTACTTTTAAAATAATTAATTTTTCACCTCAACTTCAGGTATCATCCTCTCAATGCATGTAAATAGGACCTCTATAACTTCTCTATTAATACTTGCAAAGTCATTGGATAACAAAACTTTGGAGTTGAAATAATATTCCATTGCATGCATAGGTTGGTGGAGTTGATTGTTTGACCGTTGACCAACTATCTCTCAAATGAGATCAAATTAATTTTTTTAATCTCTTGAGTAATAATTTTGGATAGCCTCATTGGTTTTATCCACAAATTTATAAATACATTTATCAAGTTTGGTTTCTCATCCAAGTGTAAAACTCTCATTAAAGGTCCCAACACTTATTAATGATTAAAATTAAAACTAGCGCTTGCACCTAAATGATGGACAATGGGTATGCCAATAGTAAATATGTTGAAGTTCATGGAGACCCAAAAATGAGTGAATACAAATATACTTGGAGATGTGACGTATGCAAAATGTTTGTACAATGTCAAAATTGATTAATTGAAACATATGCTTTGATGGCCACCGAGATGCGTGTGCTATTCTTGATAACATTCTCTTCAAGATAACCTTCAATGGTATTCACACATGGAAAGGTAAGAGTTCTTATAGATGAGTTTTTCTTGCAAGAATGAAAACCTATTAAACATTAATATTGTCAAAAAATAATATACATATGGTATTTGAAAATTTGTCCTCTAATTATAACATTTGTATGACTTATTTCTACTCAAGAGATTGTTCACATGGTAGAGTGTGCCTTGGGCAACATAGACTACCCTTACCCTTCCTATAAGGGAGAATAATTACTTATTAATTAGTGATTATATTTATGTCTTTCAACCAATCATAAGGTCATATTTTTGTTTTGAAATATGAATTTGCCTTGGGTGTTCCATTTTTACAACGTTCTTCCTTATAATGTTTGTTGTTATCATGGTCATTTAGTGGTAGGTCCTATATGAAATTGTGACCTGAATTATCTAAGCCCATTTCTTTTTTCCAAAATTTTTGCACATTGGTAGACTAAAACATAGAATGAAAAGAATGAAATGTAATTCATTCTCTAGAACAATATTCAAGAACATTTTAAAGTCCCCCAAAATGAGAAATGAGTTTTCTACATTCTTTACAATTTTCATTTGATCATGCATGTGCCTTATGAAAAATAAAATCTCCGAGTCTAGATAAACTTATTCAAGTCAACAATTCTAATGCATAATGATAACTACATTTTTCATACAATAGTGTAGCTTAATTTATGGAAATTTCTATTGTAGGTATGAATAATCACTACCATACTCATTTTTGGGCATGTATATTGCATACTTCCTTTTGTAATTTTTTGTATACCATTTATAGTTACAGTGAAAAACATTAAGAAATACATTTTGTAAGTAAATTGGCCCTGCAAGAGTGAAGAAATTTTTGCCATACTAAGTGTCTTTTTTCCTTTTATGTGAAGTTTCAATTCGTACATTCTAAAAGGTTGTATTTAAAGTGAAATTTTAACAAAATGCATATGAACGCCTTATATAGATTGAAATTTTCTAAAGTTTATAATTTTTCCTTTTTTTAATTGTCATCCCCAAAATTCAATAAAAATCATAACTTGCTCACATAAACTCCTTATAGGGTCTAAAGCATAGAAGTGAAATTTTAAAATGGACATTTATCTCAATGGTTAGTTAAGTATGTTGTATATTATTGTGAAAAAAATTAAAAGGCCATAACCTGATATTTACCATTTCGTACATTTGCATCCTGTAGTAAATGAAATAATAGATCAAACTTATGACCATACACTTTCTATTATAATATTGTATTCTCATTTTATGTCCGTTGCCTTGTTGTACACCTTGGGTTGCAATAGGGTCCTAATCAAACATCTTAAGAAAATGGCTTTAATGTGGAATTAATTTATGATGTGGATATGAGAAAATCCACATGGTTTCATTATGTTTCTTATAGAATGTTGATAAATTATAGATCTTAATTATAAAGAGTTAAAAGCAACCTAGCACCTAGGTCAAACCAAGTTTATGCATAGATGCATTCCTCAAATTTGGTCTAGAGCTTATATATACACTCTCCACAAATCCCCATCATATAAACCTAAGACAAACATTAATATTAAAAACACTAATGATAAAAAGATGATTCATTTTGGTATAGGCTAATGTTTTTATTTGCCTCTTTGAAAGCGAGCCCATAAAGCTAGTTGTAGTGCCCACCCATAGTTTACTTTTTAGTTTTATATTGCCAAACTCTTTAGGCCACTTTTGTGTGTGTGTTGATTATTTCAGTTATTATGTGGTTTTGGATGTATGACATTACATGGTGATTTGATGATTGGATAATTATAGATATTATATAATTGCAATTAGATGACGTTGATTACTTTGATGATGACTATTTATATGTTTAAAATGATGTTTATGGTGATGATTTTACTTACCCATACTTGCATGTGTATGATTATCATGTATGATTTTACTTCTTGTTTGACGTGTTTGATATGGTTGAGGGATGGAGTCGTAGTTACCTTCTTGTAGGATCCACACGATGTCCTGATCCCTGCCATTTCTTGTTATATATTTATGTATGTACATGCTTATCTTTTATGTAGGTTTGCAGGTACTATGCATCAACTTTCCTGAATTGTTAGGATGAGCGTGCCCTATCGCAAGTCTAAATGGTAAGAGAGGGGATAATGTTCAGATCCAAATCCCAACCTAAGCCATTTTATTGTCCTAAAATAGGGGACACATTTATGATATTTTACCCTTCCCGAATTCGTCCAAGTGACGTGAGTTCATAGTCTTTCCTTTGAGCATGGTTACGGTTTTATTAGTTTCAATTGATCTCTGGTTGGTTGATATGTTTGTTATGATTAAATAATTTATTTAGATTAATTATGTGGTTTAAATAAATTAGATCTTGCTAAATATAGTTATTTTAATGTGAAAGTATTTAATTAATAGAAATTAATTTAATACATTTATTAAATTGAAAGATTTAATTAAAAGCCTATTTGTGGAAATAAATGTATTTAATTAATGAAGATTAGTTAAATACACTCTTTTAAAGATTTAATTAATTATCAAATTAAATTTTTCAAATAAAAGATAATTTAGTAATTGAAAATAAATTATCATGTGAAAAATAACATTAGAATATGGAAATGATGTCTGCCGCTACTGTTCCCCTGCGGATTCCCACCCAACGTTTTGAACATTTGGGCATAGAGACTAGATCTGATGCCAGAGTTCTGTTGTCGTCTGCAGGCTCTTTGCCTGGGTTTGCTAGCTCTACGCCTGGGTCTTCATCTCAGGAGTGTTTGGGTGCTGCTACATCTGCCGGTTTGGGCATTGTTGTTCCTGCGTTTGATGGTTCTACAGTGTCCTACACTAATGTAGCAGCCTATGAAGTGGGAATCCATGGCCTTGCCCCTGCTGGTAGGGGGAGTTCTCGATCTCCTCTTGTGCAATCAGTTTCGGTATGTAAACCCATTAGGGTTAAGCTAGATTCTGAAACTGTGGATGAGATTGTGAAAACTGTTGATGATTTCTCTTCCCATGCTGCTATTTTTCATTTTAGGGGCTTCTGGCCCTCACTCTCTGATTTGCATGCTTGGATCTCCAAGCATTGGGAACCCATTCTATCTGATGCGCTTTAGATATACCCTGTGGCTAGGGGTTTTTTTATTGTTAAGTTTGAAAATGCTAAAGATAGGAAAATGATTTTGTGTGACAGTTGTTTCACTTGGGAGGAGCGTTTTCCCCTAATGGCCAAACCCTGGTATCAGGGGTTTGATCCTCTCTCAGAATCATTTAATAAAATACCCTTATGGGTAAGGTTGCCAAATCTTCCCCTCCATCTCTGGCTGGATTTGGTTTTGGAAACTGTGGGTGAGGCTACAAGGGATTTCCAAATGGTGGATTCAGACTCCTCTGAAATTTTTAAGACTACTTATGCTTGTATTCTAGTGGAGGTTGATGTTTCTAAGGTTTTCCTTGAGCAGATTGCTTTCGATTCTCCTTTGGGCTCTTGGATTCAAAATCTGGATTATGAGAATATTCCATTTAGATGTAGGAAGTGTCACAAGACTGGGCATCTTGCTGCGCGGTGCTTATCTAATAAGAGCAAATCAAAGAAATTGCCCTCTTGATGGGTGGGGGCCTCTGACCACCACTATACGGTTCATAATGCCTCTAAGGAAGGGGGCTTGAGTGTGAGCTCGACTCAGAATGATCATGCTTTGGCTGGACCTTCAGTTGATGCTTCGGCTGCTTCTGAAGCTGTCTTTGATGTTGCTGGTGATGGCTCTTATGTGGCTTTGATGCAAGATGTTGTTGATGTCCCTTCTAGCGCTGCTTTTGCTACCCCTGTCCAGATTGCTGATGCTGCCCCTGTCCAGTCCGCTGGTGCTATCTCTGGTTCAACAACCTTGTCCACGGACGCTGTTGGTTTTATTGCTCCCATTGGTGTCTTTGGCTTCATTGTGGGTGATGATGTCTTTGGTCCAGCTGCTGCCTTGGGTGTTGGAGTTGCGAGCTCTTATGTGACCTTCCCTTTAGTGGGCTTGTCTAGCTCTTCATTGGCTTGGCAGAAGGATGCCGGAAAGGTGGAGGATGGATGGACAACAGTGAAGGGAAAAAAATTTGAACCTTCCACTCCTTTTGATATGAACTTACGTTCACATAAGGATGGACAAAAATGTAAATCTTGATTGCCCTTAGTTGTTTTTGGTGTGGGCTTTTGTTCACTTGGTAGGAACTCTGGTTTGTTCCTTGGGTTTGTTTGGTGGGGCACCACAGTTGTTTTAGTCTTTAATTGCAATATCTGTTTATGCTCTTGTATAAGGTTTTGGGTCCTTTCAAAACCTGATTTTACATAATCAAAACATTAGAATAAATAATATTAATTTAATTTAAATAAAATACAATTTAGTTGCACAAATCAATTAGAATAAATACATAAAAGAATTAATTAATTGAAAGTTAAGTGAATTGACAAAAACAAGGAATGTAAAACACTTGAGTTACAAATTAGAACTGAGGGAATTATGGAATTGATGAAAACAAGGCCATGGAGTTGAGTTGAGTTCCAAAATTGCATGCTTGAGTTTGAATTCCTATATTGGAAAGGCTTGGCCATTATTCTCAACACACATGTTTTGCAAATTTGGATGAAGTAATTGAATTGAAGAATTTTTTTATGAAAGCTTGGATTTTTCTACGTTTCTAGTCTTCGTCATATTTCTTTGTAGTGTTAATTTTGGTATTTCAGAAAGATTTTCTTCTTCATGCCTATTAGATCTGAATATTATGGTTGTTTTGTGATTTTCCTTTCATGTTGAAATTTCTGGAATAAGTTTTAGGAGATTTGGTGCTTTTATGAATTCCATAATTAAATTTTGTTTTTAAATTCAATTAGGGTTTGAAAGATTCATGGTAGAAAAACCTTAGGGTTTGAATTGATAGAATTATTGAAATATTATACAGAATGTTGTTCATATGCGAATTCCTCGTTGTTGAAATCTGTGAGAAAAGAGAAAAGAAATTGTGTATGGTAAACCCTAGGTTGAAAACCTATAAAATATTATTTTTAGAAAATTTAGATGTGATAAGGGATTGGAGGAATTATTAAATAGAGTACTAGAAATTGAAATTAACAGTTGATTGTGAAAACCCAGATTAAATCATATAGAAAAATTAGGTTCTTAATTTGTTTGTGAAATATATATATATGTAAATATGTCTTTGTTATTGATAAAAGAAAATTACAGCCTTTGTTATTCTTAAATTATTTATTAAAATTATATATATATATATATATATATATATAGATATTACTTGGAAAAAAAATATCATACACATATTTCTGTTAAATATATATATAAATATATATCATACACATATTTCTGTTGAATATATATAATAATAATAATAATAAACAAAAACAAAATAAAAAAATTTAATGTTTTGTGGGTAGGGACACCACCCCCCACCCACAACAGGCATTGCTGTCGGCAGTAGGGTTGCTGGACAATAGTCTTAGGCTGGCGGACGACAACCGGTGGGGGCAGGGGTGCGGGTACGCCGCCCCTTTTCCTTTGAGTTTTGTTAATGTTTTTTATAAAATATATATAATATATTTATTATTGTATATATAATATTAAATTAAAATATATATTAAATAATAAAATTATATATATATATATATATATATATATATATATATATATATATATATATATATATATATATATATATATATATATATATATATATATATATATATATATATATATATATATATATAGTTAGGTATATTTATACATATAGTTTAATATATTTATTAAAATATTAATTATGTCGGCGTCTAATATTATTAAAATGGTAATAAGTTTATCAATGGTATTATTATTTTGAAAATATTATAAATGAATTTTTTGTTTTAATTAAATAGAATTGGGAGATTAAGTTGATTATTTTAATTAGATTTATGATGAAATTATATTGTCTTTAGTAATTTTAAACCTAGAATCAATTTATTTTAATAATGTTATAAATTAATTTATTAGGTGTTAGAATTTAATTCAATAATTGTAATTATAGTATGTTAGTGATTATTTAATGGATTAATTTTAGTAATAGAATTTTACAAATTAGGTTATTAATTAAATTCTTTTTCATGTTTTATTTTCTTCCTTCTACGTTTGGGTTAGAAGGGAATCTTTTACATTAGCTTGTTAGGATTGTTACTAGAGGCAAGGTTAGGGTTAATGTGTATTATTTTATTTGCCTTGCATACTTCGGTGGTATTTGATCTTGGGGTAAGTGCACCAAGATGGTGTGCAAAAAGGGGGGTATAAGTGGCCACTTTTTTTTTTTTGAAATCAGGTAATCCTGAAGTTGAAAGAGGAATTGGAGGGTCTTGCACTCAAAATTAGAAGATGCATAAAGAATAAAAATTGTAGTACTCTTAATCTAGTTTCTAAACTACTAAAGTTTTTAAAAAATAGATAATATTAAGAGGGTCACACCCTCCACGCATGAAAAAACTATCCTTGATTTTTTTTTTTCAGAATAACATAGCATAGCTGTTTGTGTGCGCTCAACAAAAGATATAGTTAGATTTAATAACATTTGGTAGGTTGGTAGGTAAGACTGCGATCTAGAAGTTGTGTATTTTTTCATAATGTTTTGTTGAGTACTTTTTTTTAATGATTTTTTGAAGTGACCACATCCTGAAAATATGATACTTGTTCGTGCACTGGGCATAACTTGCATCAAAATAATAAAAATGCAATCTTATTTTTTTAAAAGTGCAGATTCAAGTGTAGAACAGTAATATGTAATTTATTTTGCAATTGGTTGAGTAAATCAAAACTTATAAAAAAAATGGTAGACATATGTCTGTGTGGCCTGTCAAGACACTGGTAAAGAAAATTAAATTTCACTATGTTAATATTGTCCAAAAATTAAAAAAAATTATATGGTTAGAAAGATGAGAAGATGTGTAGATTATGGTGGTAGTTTTAGAGATACCCTCTTGATCATTTGTAGACCTGATGATGATGAAATCGAGAATTCATGTTGGAAGATGAAAAATGTGTAAAGGGACTAAAATGGAGGGAAAATGGGCTTTCAAGCCTTAGGCTCATTTAATAACCCTTTTTCCTAGCCTAAAACACGTATGGGTTTTTGTGTGCATCATAACCCACTTGGGTTTTGAAAAGCAAAAAGTACATTTCAAAATTTTTAAAACCCGTACGTGTTTTGATGATATAAAGAAATGCAATTTATGTTTTACAGAACACGTACGAGTTATGAATACATCAAAATACATGGTACTAAATTAAGAATACACTAAATTTATATATAGACTTATGTATATAATATATGTCTATGTTTGTATATATGCATATCTATAATTTTATACACATATAAATGCGTGCCTATTCTCATTCCTCTCTCTCTCTCTCTCTCTCTCGGGTTCCTATTTTAAAGAACCCATACTGGTTATGGAGAAGTAGAGTTGAACCTCTAATTTTTCATAACTCGTAACGGTTATGAGGAAATGTTAACATTGGTTTTAGGTTTCCATAACCCATACGCGTTATGAGAAAATCTATATAATATATTCCCAACAACTTAGAAACCAACACTACAAGTTGTTTGAAGGTCCCATTGTACTATTTGGCATCAGTTTTCGGGACAGTAACAGTCAGGTTTGCATTTTTTTTTTGGTCAAATTTGCTTTGAAATGCTTGATTTTTTTAATTTTTTGGTTTGTTACTTTAGATTATAATAAAATGATGCTCATTTGTTGTTTTTCTTTCTATTTGATTGTGGATTTTCATCATGATGTTATGTACATAGGACAATCAATATTAATGTAATGGGAAAGAACAAGAGAGGAACAAAGATAAGACAAAGGGAGCGTATGAGGAGATTACGTGGAGGTATATCATCTAATGCATCTAATGATAGTGATGAACATGCAACAATCCAAATTGACATGATAAATGTACCTAATGCACCAAATCAAAATGATTAACATGTACCAATTCAAATGCACGCGACGAATGCACGTAATGAATGCAATGACCATAGTCCATTTCAAATCAATGTGATGAATGCACCTAATGAATTTGAAGAATATTAACCACTTCAATTTGATGAGATTAATGCACATAATGCACCTAATGAAAACCAAGAGCATGCACGCATCTTAACACTTCCTAAAATAATTCGTAGAAAACCAAAGTTTCTAATTGACATTGATGAAAATATTGTGAGGCCAATGCATGATAAAATTTACGAAAGAACTTGTAGAAGAACGGTTAAAAGAATTTGGAATAACTATTTTGAAAATTTAAATCAAAGTGGAAGATGCCAATAAATTGTTTAAATGATTAAAAATATGAAATTTAGAGAGACAATGAGAATTTTGGGTTTAAGAACAACCAAAAATAGTAGTGAAAGAACTATTGTGAGAAATCTATTTGATGCATACCAAGACATTGGTATGAAAGCACGTACAAAAGATGCTAATGTTACTCGACGTGTCCTCACATCAACCATAATGGGAAAGGAAATGAAAAAATCTCGTATAATAAGCAAAACAAGAAAGTCATTAAGGATAAGTAGAACAACATTACACAATGCCTTAGAGAGGTGAGAGAAAATTGAGGATCCTAACAATAATTCTCTTTGGGAATTCTTGGGTAGACTCCCACACAAGGACAAGGTTGTTGTTGATGCACTAAGAATTTTAATTGACAAATTATTGCATGACAATGCAAGGGTTTCACCCAACCAAAGAGATGTTGTAAGAAGGGGAATTGGACTTAGAAACCGTGAACCGCATCCAAAATACTATTTAGACATGACTCAAACACAATTTTATGAAAGGTTTCTTCAAATCTTTCCTCATATTAAAATTAGCCAAAGATTTTTAAGATGCCAAAATGATTTTATGTTAAGATTAATCATGTACGTATTATGTGTTGTTGTAGGGGCCATGTTGAATTTTCCATGCATTATGATATTTATCGTTATATATGTTCTACTTTGCACACTACAAATGTTTTGTAGGAATGTGGTCTACAAGCACCTCCTAAGTCATTGAGAGAATTTATTTCAAGTGTACTATGTAGAAGAGATGATAGGTGCATTTACTATAAGATGATGTTTTTGAAATGGTTTTGTCCTACATGCAATGGTTTGAAATAATTTCCTAGATGCCTACATCTAGATAGCACACATGAAATTGGTAAGACACTAGTCTCTATTGGAAAATACAAGTCAGTCACATATGGTGTTAAAGATGGAAAAGAATTAAAGAGGTGTGAGTTAGTGAAAAGGGATATATGTGTAGCTGATTTTATGAAGACATTTCAAGAGAAAGTAGTTTATGAGTACATAGGTCACACACATAGAGCTAGGTGGTTAGATGAGAAATTCAAGCTATGTAAGGACACTTTCCCCCTTTGTACTATTGTGTCTGTCATTGATTTTTGTGAGAATTATACACTGAAACCTCAAAATGAAGTGCAACCTATGTATTACCACTCTACTCAAGTTATTATTTTTGTACATATATCATTCATGCATGCACATGATAACAGAGAGGAGAAAAAAAGGATATAAGAGATTATCACTTCTATATTAATGATGATCATATTCATTCCTCAGAGTTTGTGCAAGGATACTTTACAATCTTCTATGATAGTTTAAGGGAAAGAGGTATAAGATACACAAAACACTTAATATGGTCAGACAATTGCACTACACAATTCAAGAATGAAAGGATGTTCTACTGGTTGAGTAGGATGCATGTGAAAAGTGGTGTGCAAATTTTTTGGAATTCCACTGAGGTAGGGCATGGAAAGGGAGAGCATGATGGTGTGGGAGCATGTGTGAAAAGATCTCTTACTAGAGAGGAATTGAAGTACGAAGGTGGTGCTATGTTAATAGATGCACAAACAATTGTGCAATGGTGTAACTCTATGATGGGACCAAGTAATGCATGTAACTTGATGGTTTCTATATTTTTTTGGTTGATAGGTGAATCTAACATTGGAAACTATCTAGATTTTTGTGCACTTATATGATCAAGTGGCATGCATTCATTTAGAAGTTCAAATGCAATATCATTAGCTATTTATACTAGATAAATCACATGCTTTTGCTCTTCATGTATGCATTTTGTGTGAGATGAATGCGAATCAAAAGAGTGGGTTGACCAATGGTATTGTAGACATTTGGAAACCCTAGATACAAATCAACTTCCCAGAGAACTACAAATGAACCAGTTTGAAGCATCAATGGATTTTGACCATGTATCAGACCTAGTTGAACCAGGTAATTTCTCTAGATTTCATAGGTTAAATCAATTTTAAATCTTGATTTTGGTATTGAATAATCCTTTTATTCAATGTAGGTCATGTATATGCAGTAATTGCAGATGAGAAAAATAAAGAAAGAATACATTACTTTTTGTGTCGTTGTATTGAGGCCAAAAAGAAATTGACAACTACAGTCATTGATGGAGAGGGTATTCAATACCCAATAGGATCCGTTGTTGTCACAGGGACATGACTTAGAAGGTACCATTGTTGTGTCTAGTTGTATTCATACCTATTAAACTATTTTTATTACACTTTGAATTGATTTGGTTATTAAACTCTATAAAATGCAGGTATCCTATCAAGAATTCTAATGCCTGGTTGTTTGACGACTTTGAGACACATAGACATATTCTTCATTACTCTAACCTTATTCCTACAAAAAATATTCAATTGATTAAGTATCATGGAAAGACCTCTTAACAAGAATTTGTGGAAAGTGTGTGAATATGACCACGAGGCAATACTTGACACAATAAGGGTTAGAGATGATCCAGAAGGTTCTCTTAACTAATTTTGGGTAATCTAGAAGAATGATTCTACAATATGGTAGAATAATTTTGACAATTTTGTGTATATCTTCGAGGTTCTCTATGTGCATATTTAGAGGCCAAATTTTGTACTTCAAAATGACAATGAGATGTAATGTGCATGAATAGATGCCAAATTTTGTATAAAAAAGGGCTACCATGTGCATATTAGATGCTAATTTTTATGTTAAAAAATGATAATGAGTTGTCCTGTGCATGTTAGATGCCAATTTTTGTATATAAAAGGTAGAATGGGATTCCATGTGAATATTAGATGCTAATTTTTATGTAAAAAAAGGGCAATGAGTTGTCATGTGCATGTTAGATGCCAAATTTTGTATATAAATGGTGCAATGGGCCTAATTTGCAAATATATTATTGAAATATATGTATTCAATCCTCTCAATCCCTACCTTTGAAGAATCTGACATTTAATTTTGAACTTTATCTTTTATTTTGAATGTTCTACAATAAATAAGTGTGCAATCTATTTTAAAATTTCTTACTTAAATATTAATAACCATTAAGAACATGTTCAGACATATCTTTAAAAAAACTATTCTTTAAACGACATAACATGGATATGACTGCAAAAGCTCATGTCATATGAGCAACATTGGCTATCTTTCAATCCGTTCACCATGGGATTGATTTGTTTGCTCCATTAGATCTGGTTGGCCAAGTAAACACTAGTGACAATCCCATCTTGCACATAGAGTCCAACGTTCGCGAGAACACCGGACTAGAGTGTCCCTAAGGGTCACTTAGAAACATTGGGCAACGATATTTCTTGGGGCATATCTTGGAGCTCGTGTGAGGTATCAACAAATTTTTAGGTTCTACTAGACTGTGTTATGAGGCCTACAATTACCTATCTTAGTTTTGGGAGATTCCCCTTCATTTTAATTTGACATCCCTATCTCAGTTTATGTCAAAAGTTACAATGTTGCTCAATTGAAATGAGCAACATTGGCTATATTTCAATCCATTTGTTGTGGGATCAACTCGTCTTCTCCATTAGCTCTGTTTAGTTGGGTAAATGCTAGTGACAACCTTTTCTCATACACAGAGTCCCTCGAACATTCAAGAGCACACAGGACTAGAGTGTCCCTAAGGATCACTAAGCAACATTGGGCAATGATCTTTCTTGGGGCATATCTTGGAGCTCGTGTGAGATATTGATGAATTTTTAGGTGTTACAAGACCATGTTATGGAGGTATACAATTACCTATCTCAATTTTGGGAGATTCCCTTTCATTTTAATTTGACATCCCTATCTTGTTTTTATGTCAAAAATTACAATGTTGCTCAATTGAAATGAGCAAAATTGGCTATCTTTCAATCCGTCCTCCATGGCATAAAATCATCTTCTCCATGAGCTCTACTTGGCTGGGTAAACACTAGTGAAAACCACATCTAGCACACGAAGTCCTTTGAACGTTCGCGAGTACACTGGACTAGAGTGTCCCTAAGGGTCACTAAGAAACATTGGGCAACAATCTTTCTTGGGGAATATCTCAGAGCTCGTAAAAGGCATAGATGAATTGTCAGGTGCTACAAGACCACATTATGGAGGCATACATTTACCTATCTTAATTTTGGGAGATTCTCCATTTTAATTTGACATCCCTATCTCGGTTTATGTCAAAAGTTGTAAAGTTGCTCAATTGAAATGAGCAATATTGGCTATATTTAAATCTATTTACTGTGGGATTGAATTGTCTACTCCATTATCTCTAGTTGGGTAGGTAAACACTAGTGACAACCTGATCTCTCACACAGAGTCCCTCCAACATTCACGTGCACATCAGACTAGAGTGTCCCTAAGGGTCACTGAGAAACATTGGGAAGTGATCTTTCTTGGGGCATATCTCAGAGCTCGTGCGAGGTATCGATGAATCATTAGATGCTTTCAAACTATGTTATGGAGGCTTAAAATTACCTATCTCAGTTTTGGTTGATTCCCCTTGGTTTTAATTGACATCCCTATCTTGGTTTATGTCAAAAGTTACAATGTTTCTCAATTGAAATGAGAAACATTGGATATCTTTCAATCCGTTCACTGTAGGATCAAATCATCTACTCCATCAGCTCTGGTTGGCCAGGTAAACACTAGTGACAATCCCATCTCACACACGGAGTCCCTCAAATGTTCGCGAGAACACCAGACCAAAGTGTCCCTAAGGGTCACTAAGCAACATTGAGAAGTGATCTTTCTTGGGGAATATCTTAGAGCTCGTGTGAGGTATCGACCAATTGTCAAGTTCTACAAGATCATGTTATGGAGGCCTACAATTACCTATCTCAGTTTTGGGAGATTCCCCTTCATTTTAATTTGACAT
This sequence comes from Chamaecyparis obtusa, assembly GCA_027943335.1. Lineage (NCBI taxonomy): Eukaryota > Viridiplantae > Streptophyta > Pinopsida > Cupressales > Cupressaceae > Chamaecyparis > Chamaecyparis obtusa. The sequence goes on from BSBK01001632.1 coordinate 214,505, forward strand.
CCCTATCTCGATTTATGTCAAAAGTTACAATGTTGCTCAGTTGAAATGAGCATCATTGGCTATCTTTCAATCTATTTGCCATGGGATCAAATCATCTACTCCATTAGCTCTGATAGTCTAGGTAAACTCTAGTGACAAAATCATCTCGCACATGGAGTCCCTCCAACGTTCGCGAGCACACTAGACCAAAGTGTCCCTAAGGGTCACTTAAGAAACATTGGGCAATGATCTTTATTGGGGCATATCTCGGAGCTTGTGTGAGGTATCAAATTTTTTTTAGGTGCTATGGGAGAATTTTATGGAGGCCTACAATTACCTATCTCAATTTTGGGAGATTCCCCTTTGTTTTAATTTGACATCCCTATCTTGATTTATATCAAAAGTTATAATGTTGCTCAATTGAAATGAGAAACATTGGCTATATTTCAATCCATTCACTATGGGATTGAATCATATGCTCCATTAGTTCTGGTTGGCTAGGTAAATGCTAGTGACAACCTTGTCTCACACATGGAGTCCCTCAAACGTTCAAGAGCACACCAGACTAGAGTGTCCCTAAGGGTCACTAAGCAACATTGGGCAACGATCTTTCTTGGGGCATATCTCAGAGCTCATATAAGGTATTGATGAATCGTTACGTGCTACAAGACCATGTTACGTAGGTCTAAAATTACCTATCTCAATTTTTTGGGAGATTCCCCTTCATTTTAATTTGACATCCCTATCTCATTTTATGTCAAAAGTTGCAATATTACTCAATTGAAATGAGCAACATTGGCTATCTTTCAATCCATTCACCATGGGATAAAATCATGTGCTCCATGAGCTCTGATTGGTTGGGTAAATGCTAGTGAAAACCCTATCTCACACACATAGTCCCTCAAATGTTCGCAAGCACACCGGACCAGAGTGTCCCTAAGGCTCACTAAGCAACATTGGGATATGATATTTCTTGGGGCATATCTTAGAGCTCGTGTGAGGTATCGATGAATAGTCAAGTGCTAAAATACCATGTTATGGAGGCCTACATTTACCTATCTTTTTTTTGGGAGATTCCTCTTCATTTTAATTTGACATCCCTATCTCGGTTTATGCCAAAAGTTGCAATGTTGCTCAATTGAAATGAGAAACATTGACTATCTTTCAATCCATTCACCATGTGATCAAATTGTCTTCTCTATTAGCTCTAGTGGTCAGGTAAATGCTAGTGAAAAACCTGTCTCACACACGGAGTCCCTCCAATGTTCGCGAGCAAAACGGACCAGAGTATCCCTAGTTTTTGAAGGGTTTAGAATACAATTTGGGGTTTTTGTATGTAGGAAGCCTATAGAAAAAAATTGATGGAAATTTATTCTAATTGGAGCCATAATATAACTCTATTAAATAAGCCATGGTCAGGGATTAATTTCTTGATATAGTTCCTTTATAAAAGTGGGGGTTTTGGGGCTTAAAATAGTGCCAAGCATGTGAGCATTAGGGTATTCTCCAAAAAAATAGTATCCATGTTTTTTTATATATTGTGTAACTTCCAAATGGGTGTCCAAAAGTGTAAATTTTTCAGCAAGTTGTTTGGAAAACTCTTGAAGAAATCCTAGATTGCCCGATGGACAAGGCTACTATGATTAGGCCTAGTGTATGCTTGGATAAGGGAGTATGAATCCACCAGATAAATGGGTGTGTATGGGAATTTTTTCGAAGTTGAATAGGCCATGTTAAGACCCTAGAAGGTATCCGATTGGGTGGTTGGAGTTGGGAACCCATTTTGAGCATTTGGGTGGAGTGAATGAAGGAATAAGGTCTAGTGTACCTTGATGGAGAAGTAGTGTTTTCCTTGACATAAGTCAAAGTTGGGTCATGGGATGATATAATATATGCAATGAGGATCCAATGCTGAGTCCCTTGAGTGCCTAAATGCCTCAAGTGGATTTCCGTTGTTGATCCTTCTGCATCAGAAACCACATAAACCACCCATTAATATACATCTTTGTATGACCCTCATTTGGTCAATTAGGACAATTTGACACAATAGAAATTTTTTTACATATTTTGGCTTTTCATGCCTTATTACATCAAATAAAGTCACATATGATTTTGATTACATTAATCATGCCAAGATGACTTTCATAAACATGTTTCAATTCTATTATATTAAATAATGAGTGTAAACATGTTTGATTAATTGCAAAAAATTAAGTTTTGAAGTACAATGATATGCACACAATGAAAAAATTGGATCTAATATCAAGTTTCATATATATCAAAATGAACAATAATCATGTACATATCAAAAAATGACATAGATGCAAAATCAATAATAGTTACAAAAATGTGGCATGTGGCATGTGGCATGTGGCATGTCAAGGTCAATATATACAATACAAATGTTGAATATAGACAAAAATTGGCCATTCAATGATCACAAATAGATCTATATATCTCTATCAATATCTATGACTGTGCTGGATCATCAAAATTGAGCCTGTTTGAAGTAATATGTGGCTCGTTGGGTGTCTGCACAAGAACAATTCAAATTCTAAATCAGATATCTTATCTCCAAATACAATCAAAATAACTAAATACTAGAATGTAATTTGTTGGAAATTGAATTGTTGATTACCTCATCTCTTTCTTCTACACTTGGGCTATGTATTAATGATGATGGGCTCCTTCATAGGAAAGGACTCCTAACAAAATGAAATGGTAAAGGGTCTATAGGAAGTCGCGAAGGGAGCTATAATAGGTAAACTACAATTAACACAAGTTAATAACCCAAAGTTGATGACAAACACTACAAAAGTAAATATGCATGTACTCATATCTAAATCCATATGTTTAACACACACACACACACACACACACACACACACACACACACACACACACATGCATATGCATATGCATATATATATATGAATACCAGAGCCTTAGATAGCTCTACTGTACTCTTCGGAGGGATTGTCGCTAATGAGGCCACTATGACCATTTCTTGTATGAAAATAATAAAATATATCATATTCGTAGATGAAGCATTTCTAACAGATTTTGAACAAACAAGAATGCAATGGAAAGTGAATATAAAAATGTTACCTCTTCTCGCTCCTGAACATCAACAACATCTGGTGCATTCATTAATTCTATAAAACTCAATTGTTTATGTATATAGAACAAATAAGACATGTGCATTGATTAGTATACATGTACATCTTTAATCATAATATATTTCAATAAAAAAATTAAATTGTACTAAATTATCTTTTGTACTTTGGGTGTCCTCGAGGATTTATTTTTTCATCCCTATGTCTTGGAGCCAGGTGGGGTAACCTAGAAGAAACCAAATTAACATAAGAGAAATGAATATGATAACACATAGGTTCAGTTAAAATTATAAACAAGAGATGTGAAAAATATTATACCACAAATCTCTCTAGGCCAAAGTCAATCGCAGAAAGTGTCACATCATCAAATTTGGACATCTTAACCTCAGATAAGCCCTATAAAACATCAAATAAATACACATATTAAGAAAAGATATCTTGACACCAAGAAATTATTCTATTTTTTATGAATATTTAAAATCTATACCTTAATTGTCGAAGCTACATGTGCACATCTAGTCAAACGAGCACTTTGTGGTGTGCTTTGTGAATCACCTGTTGCACCCTGCAATGCATATTATTCATATATCAATTTAATTTGTTCCCTAAATAAACATTTATTTACTTTTATAAGATTTAGGTGATTAAAATTAATAACACATGTCAAAACATAAATAAACATCCTTGCGTCTGTCTCGTAGAAAACACAATCGTTAATAGATCATTTGTGAGGGCCACATCCTCAACAGCAAACACTTGGCATCTACTCCCATAATGTGCATACGAATGGGATGCCGAACCATCCTCATTCATGTCATTATCTACCTCGACACATATACCTTGACAATTGGGGCACATATTCTCAATGGGTTGGGCTGAGCCAAATGGAGCATCTAATGATGATGGAGGTGGTGCAGGTGATGATCCACCCTTTGCATCGACTAACTATGTGCCATGCTCAATAATGACATGAGTCAATGATGTATTTTCTTGAAGGGTCTGTAAATAAATAGACTCCTTCACTACTATCAAGATTGCAACATGAAATATGGGTTTTTTAGCTAGACGCCTCCTATGCTATGGCTCTACTACTCTATGGGCCATAACTCTATCCTACGCAAAGCCTCTCCCTCTACCCTGGAACTGAAAAATGTCAAAGTAATTTAGCTTCTCACTAAGGATAAACTCACAATATATCTTTCTCAAAAAATATAAAGGCACCTCCCAATTATTACAGGGTGATTGGTCAAAGATCATATACCACCTATCCCAAAATGTAGCTCTCATCCTATTATGAACACACCAATGTATGCAAAACCAATTCATAGTAACTCTTACCCAAAATCAAACCATACAACACAATAGGCACTAGAAGAGAAATTTGCACATTCAAGTTATCTAAATAACACTGTCTAGTAGGTTTTGTTAGGTTGCATCTACTTACTACATTTGTTGTCAGATTTTAATTTTTATGTACTCTAAGTATTGATCAAATTATTACAATTCATAAGATTGTAGTACAAATGTCATTTGATTCATATTACATGATTCAATAAACAGAGTACATTTGCAAATTAGAACAGAAAACTGAAATGTGTAAAAGGTTCCCATGCATTGCCTCATGTTTGTGTTGGTTCTGCTGGTCTTTGTCAGGTCCCTACATCTAAGTCATACCCGGGTCTCCATTTGCATTTTGGTCCTTAAGGCAGCATCACCTGAAAAAGAAAAGGAACAAAGGTTAGATCCCAATGGATCTAAGCAATACAAGGAAAACAATTACATACATCAGCTATCTGTTACTATCTGCATATCAATCTAAGAACAAATGTAGCAAGAAAATGAAAACTATCACTCACTACAAGAAAGTGTTAAAGGGACATGTTCTAGAATATGAAACCTTTTGCTTTTAGTACCTATTGTGGTGTGTGATTTCATTTTGAACAAGTCAAGAATCTGAATGAAAGGGACTTAGTATGTTTCCGAATTGAGAAACCTTTTTCAGGATATATTTCACATTGATATTGCATGTAATTAACAAGTTGTTTTGCAGATAACAGTTGACTAATTCATTTTCAGTCATTTTTGAAGATGCAGAACAAGTTGGTTTCTCATGCTACAAGAAGTTCCAGGTTGCTAATCTCTAGAAGAATCAAATTGTTTCACCAAAAGATGCTGATTTCATAAAAAATAGAGTACATTTTCAGAAACTTTCAATGATTTAATGCTGAATATTTTCAAGTACTTCAAGATTGATTCATAATTGAATGTTTACAAAATGTTATGACTAGGTGACACGAACCTGTGTTCGAACCTCAGTCATTAGCATTTTGTTGTTGATGAGTGTCAGGAGCCCGTGCTCGAACTTCCTTAATAGAATAATAAACATTTTCATCTGGTTGTACTTTATATCATAAATTGACAAATTCAATATCAGAAGGAAAGTGTACATAAATCTGCTATAGGAGCTTCAATAATGCTGGTGTTTATTAATTTCAGAATGCTAAATTGGCCACTTTTTACAGTACTTGTAAAAAATCAGAAGAAAAATAGTTCATATGTTCAATTTTTGACAAGTAACATATCAAATTTCAAATGCTGGAATGTTGATCAAATTCTAGAATTTGAACTCAAGGTTCAAAATTGGTGTGTTCTTGTTGAAGGAATTATAAGTTCATGTTTACAGATGGTTACAGTTTAGCATAAATAGAGAATGCAAAGGAAAAATGTAAGCCTCTATCATGATGTTGAATTCTTCTATGAAAATATCAGTGCATTATTTTGCAAAGCAATGATGTTCATTTTTTAACAAGAAGAGGAGCATTGATAATTTAAGAATGGTATATTTGTATCAACAAGTTCAGACTGGCAACCAATGGTGGTTAATTCAAATAAACAAAGCATCTTCAAAGCAGAGGACTGGTGAAAGGGAACAAAGTTCAAGTTCAATATGACTGTGAATACATAACAGAGAGTTGATTTTTAATATAATAGTGCATCATCAAAGGATATTTGTGCAAGATCAACATAGCAAATAGTGAAGTTCACGTTCCAGGTTTCCAGTATTCATTGCAAAGTACAGAGAAAGTGAACAACAATTTCTTGCTGTGAGTAAGCTGTATATATTAGAATTGTTTGTGTAAGAAACAATAAATTTCAGCACATTATGATGGATAAGATAAAGCAAAGACTTCAAAGGAACCCTTATTTTTGCATTGAATGAACACACGTTTCCAGCAAATGGAAGTTGATTTTATGCAGAATATAAGTGGGTACATTTTTTGAACAAACAAGATAAAGAGTATAAGTTCAAACTCCGTACTTTCAGCAATAAACATCAAAATTTTATGCAGAGATAAGAGGTTTTTGATATCAAATCTTTCACCAACAGAGAAACAAATAGTGCATATGTTTCCAGCAGCAATAAACTTTGAAATTTTATGCAGGAAAAAGGGTTTCGACCCTATATTTTATGCTATCTTTCAAGTATAGAGATAAACAGAAAAATGAAACTTATAACATGCGGATGGTGTTCATTTCAGCAGTAGAATGGAAGACGTTTTTATTCTAACAGAGAACATGTTTTTTTTAAAACATTGACTGGGGTTAACAAAGAGTATGGAACGTTTTATGCAGAGAAAGCCAAATTTCTGGTGAATGAAGCACATTTTTCTAGCAATGAATAGCTACGTTTTTACAAGAAAATAGCCACATTTTAAACAGTAAACTGGGCACATTTTTTGCTTAAATCATGCAATAAATATAAAATAAGCATTACATATCATTTTTCAGCGAATGATCTCAGAGGTAGAGCCTCATATTATGCAAGAAAGAAAGTGCATTTAAAAAAAAATGTTAACAGAGTATAGTGCCCACATTTTAAAAAAAAAACATTAACAGCAAGTTCAAATATGATGAACTCATACTTTCAGCAAAAGATTAACCCTTATTTTATGCAAAGATGCACGCTGTTGAAGAAACAAGAGGTTGAAAGAGGAATAAAGGATAAGAACTTACAGATTCATCAAAGGTCGAGTTCTTCATTGATTGAAAGTGCAGATTTCCTGAGATTTTGCAAAATATTCCACAGAGAGATGCATTTCCAACACATACGAGCAGTAAAATAGGGTTTCAAACCCTCTTTCTTTGCAAAATGCTAATCAAAATGCCCTATTCGTATGTGAAAGACAAAATCCCCAAAGCAAAATAAAATTAATTTGGAGTCCACTGTCAGAGACCTCGAGAACCACAGTTATGCCGCTTTTCATCTTCAAATGTTTTCACATCGAATTTGCAAATGGGTTGAAGTTTTAATTAACTCCCCATATTGTTAATTTATGTTTAACTTTGTATAAAGTTAATAGATGTTAAGTTAGGATAGGTTTAGGATAGTTATTATTAGTTTTGATATTTATATTGAAAACTCTTAATAACTGTTTTATGGTGTTAATAAATATTAAGATCTTTTAATATTTATTTTCTTTTTAATTAAATTTGGCTATATATTGTAAAGGAATTTTATAAATTTCTTATTTAAAAGCCATGTTTATTAAAAGGATAATAGAAATTTTGGCATTATACATTGTAAAAGGAATTGAATTCCTTACTTTTAGCCAAAATTTAGGGAAATTGCATCTTTTTAGGGAAGTGACACATTGGCTATATTCTTGGAGCCAATTTAGAGTCAAACTGAAGCATTCTTAGGGCAATTTGTAGGAGTCTTGGATTTTCAGATTAGGGTTTTGGAGGCGTCTTAAGGCAAGAAGATTTTCTTCTTTGAGGGTCGCAAGTATTGGAAAGAAAGCCCATAGTGAACTGTTTAGTTCCTAAAAGCTTGGAAGTCCATTTTTGTAGCCATTTTTGCAGAGATTTTGGAGGAAATAAACCAGATTTGCAACTCATATTTTGTGTTCAAGTTTTCAATTCCTCTTCTTCTTTTCTAGCAAGTGTCAGAATTTTTATTATATTCAGGAAGTGAATAAAATTTCGTTCCTTCCTAGTTAATTAGTTATACCAGGCCTTGCATGAGAGATGTATGTTTGTTAAATATTTGAGTTGTTTGTGGATCATCCCTAATAGCTTGAATGTATTAGCCTATGGTTGAGCAGTGAACCAAATTGTCAATGTTTTCATTTTGTGAGTCAAATTTGGAATTCATTTCTTTACAACATTTGAATTATTCATTGGTGCATCACCCTAATCTCTAAGTTCTTAAGTTTTTCTTTTCCCTTTTCCCAACAAGTTTTCAGGTCAGGAAAGTGATAACCAACATTTGATAGGAACCGGCCTAGAATCCAAAGATTCCTCTCTAATCATAGTCTACCCACAACTAGGAGAGGTTTCCATTGTCAGCTAGAATTTTTGTTCTGCCTTAGTGCCTGATATAAGGTAACAATTCTAAACCTGAATAGTTTTTGGCACGCCCGATGGGACACGTTCTTACAGAGCGGGTCAAGTTGCATGGTATCATTTGCTAGTTCTGGTGTGCAATCAGCAAGTTTCAGACCTGAAAGAGGTCACATTTGTCATGCATGATGAATAAAAGATGTCAATTTTTTAAGGAGGATATGCTTATCCAGATGCTCAACAATCACACTATGATTTTCATCATTCTCTGAATGAAGATGCTATACAGAATGAAGATACTACATGTATGTTGCAGAATTTGTACGTGCAAATTGAAGAACTGAACAGGCAGCTAGAAGAACATGGTCATCAAGCCCAGATCCAACAGCAGCAAGCCTTGGCTCAGCAGGATCAAGTTTATAAGAGGTATCTTGTTGAGCAATACAAGAGAAATGAAGCCAAGGTTGCTAGAGAGTTGCACGCTCAGAAGGAGGTTTATGAAAGAAGCTTGAAAAAGGATGAGAGCTCTTGAAAGCAGTATTTGATAGAAGTAATAAACTTCAGGAGGAGAAAGAGAAAGAATTAAAAACTCATCAGGAGTTTCATGAGAAGTTTCAAGAAGAGAAAGAAAAGGAATTAATTTCACAGCAAGAATATATTGAGAAATTTCTAGATCTAATAGGTGCCATGTTAAAGAAAAGTCAAGAATATCAGTTGGAAAAAGAAAGAGAGTTGAAATCTCATGAAGAGTTCCATGAAAAAGAGTTCCAGGGTTTCAAGCAAAAGATGGGATTCCTTTCAAGGACAGTTGAATCATATAAAGAAGCTTATCAAATGCAGATTGAGAAGTGTTCTAAGCTGGAAGAAGATAAGGAGATCATTGAGCAAAAAGTTTCTGATCTGAAGAAGGTTCTTCTTGAGCAAGAAGAGATAATAAAGAAGATTTCATCAAACTAGAGCATTTGTGCTGATAAAAGTATACTTCTCTTACAAGGCAATGAAGAAGAAGAAGAAGATCATTTCTGGGATGAGATGGAGCAATTTTGCTTGCATCTTGATGAAAAACCCTCACTTCCAGAAAGTACATGCAAGCTGCAAGAGGTAATCATTTCCAGCCAGCATAGTGTGTAGATCTATCAAGCTGAAGTTATTTCATCTCAGGAACCTGAAGCAATCAAGGAAAGCTCCAAGATCACCCTTTCTCATGGCTGTCCTATTAGGCATTTGCCTAGAGTTGATGCTAGCAAACAAGGTCAAGTTGTACGAGTACCTGTGCATGATGTCCTGTCAAAAAATGGAGTTCAAAGTAAATCAAATCAGCTTGCTGTCCTATTTCATCAAGTAAGTAAGCCTCTGATGGATCTTCATCAAAAGTTGTTGATTGCTGATTTTCCTCATAATAACAGTGTTTATGATCAGCTTAATCAAGTAAGTAAATTTCTTATTGATCAGATCCTTGTCAAGCAGTTGATCGAATATGTTTCATGTATTCATCTTGTAATAGCTTTCCAAAAGCAGGATGGTTATTGTGATCTCAGGAGGAAAGGAAGTTGTTTTTCACAATCAGTGAATGGCTTCATTTAATCAGGCTTCAGGCTGGTTAAAGTAGGTTAGTTTAGGTTTTCACTTTAAATAAGTGTTGTTCCAGCACTAGGTCTTAGGTTGTTTTGAGTCTAGCTTTTCTAGGTTGCATGAGTCTAGTTATAGATGCATTTTCATTTCAATAAACTGCATTCATGGTTCATTTTTCTAAAGTTTTTAAGCCCTAGGATAAGTCTACAGGTCATGTCTAGCAGACAAACATCCAACAGAAGTCGCCAAGATTGTTACCCAAAATCAAACCATACAAACACAATAGGCACTAGAAGAGAAATTTGCACATTCAAGTTATCTAATTAACACTGTCTAGTAGGTTTTGTTAGGTTGCATCTACTTACTACATTTGTTGTCAAATTTTCATTTTTATGTACTCTAAGTATTGATCAAATTATTACAAATTATGAAAATCATCATTGATCATTACATTGTGCATTCATAAGAATGTAGTACAAATGTCATTTGATTCATATTACATGATTCAATAAACAGAGTACATTTGCAAATTAGAACAAAAAACTAAAATGTGTAAAAGGTTCCCATGCATTGCCTCGTGTTTGTGTTGGTTCTTCTGGTCTATGTCAGGTCCCTACATCCAAGTCATACCTAGGTCTCCATCTACATTTTGGTCCTTAAGGCAGCATCACCTGAAAAAGAAAAGGAACAAAGGTTAGATCCCGACGGATCTAAGCAATACAAGGAAAATAATTACATACATCACTATCTATTACTATCTGCATATCAATCTAAGAACAAATGTAGCAAGAAAATGAAAACTATCACTCACTACAAGAAAGTGTTAAAGGGACATGTTCTAGAATATGAAACCTTTTGCTTTTAGTACCTATTGTGGTGTGTGATTTCATTTTGAACAAGTCAAGAATTTGAATGAAAGGGACTTAGTATGTTTCCAAACTGAGAAACCTTTTTTAGGATATATTTCATATTGATATTGCATGTAATTAACAAGTTGTTTTGCAGATAACAGTTGACTGATTCATTTTTCAGTCATTTTTAAAGATGCGAAACAAGTTGGTTTCTCGTGCTATAGGAAGTTCCAGGTTGCTGATCTCCAGAAGAATCAAATTGTTTCACCAAAAGATGCTGATTTCATAAAAAATAGAGTACATTTTCAAAAACTTTCAATGATTTAATGCTGAATATTTTCAAGTACTTCAAGATTGATTCATAATTGAATGTTTACAAAATGTTATGACTGGGTGTCACGAACCTGTGTTCGAACCTCAGTCATTAGCATTTTGTTGTTGATGAGTGTCAGGAGCCCGTGCTCAAACTTCATTAACATAATAATAAACATTTTCATTTGGTTGTACTTTATATCATAAATTGACAAATTCAGTATCAGAAGGAAAGTGTACATAAATCTGCTACAGGAGCTTCAATAATGCTGCTGTTTATTAATTTCAGAATGCTAAATTGGCCACTTTTTACAGTACTTGTCAGAAATCAGAAGAAAAATAGTTCATATGTTCAATTTCTGACAAGTAACATATCAAATTTCAAATGCTGGAATGTTGATCAAATTCTAGAATTTGAACTCAAGGTTCAAAATTGGTGTGTTCTTGTTGAAGGAATTATAAGTTCATGTTTACAGATGGTTACAGTTCAGCATAAATAGAGAATGCAAAGGAAAAATGTAAGCCTTTGTCATGATGTTGAATTCTTCTATGAAAATATCAGTGCATTATTTTGCAAAGCAATGGTGTTCATTTTTGAACAAGAAGAGGAGCATTGATAATTTAAGAATGGTATATTTGTATCAACAAGTTCAGACTGGCAACCAACGGTGGTTAATTCAAATAAATAGATCATCTTCAAAGAAGAGGACTAGTGAAAGGGAACAGAGTTCAAGTTCAATATGACTGTGAATACATAACAGAGAGTTGTTTTTTAATATAACAGTGCATCATCAAAGGATATTTGTGCAAGATCAACATAGCAAATAGTGAAGTTCACGTTCCAAGTTTCCAGTATTCATTGCAAAGTATAGAGAAAGTGAACAACAATTTCTTGCTGGGAGTAAGCTGTATATATTAGAACTGTTTGTGTAAGAAACAATAAATTTTAGCACATTATGATGGATAAGATAAAGAAATGACTTCAAAGGAACCCTTATTTTTGCATTGAATGAACACACGTTTCCAGCAAATGGAAGTTGATTTTATGCAGAATATAAGTGGGCACATTTTTTGAACAAACAAGATAAAGAGTATAAGTTCAAACTCCGTGCTTTCAGCAATAAACATCAAAATTTTATGCAGAGATAAGAGGTTTTTGATATCAAATCTTTCACCAACAGAGAAACAAATAGTGCATATGTTTCCAGCAGCAATAAACTTTGAAATTTTATGCAGGAAAAAGGGTTTCGACCCTATATTTTATGCTATCTTTCAAGTATAGAGATAAACAGAAAAATGAAACTTATATCATGTGGATGGTGTTCATTTCAGCAATAGAATGGAAGACGTTTTTATTCTAACAGAGAACATGTTTTTTTTAAACATTGACTGGGGTTAACAAAGAGTATGGAACATTTTATGCAGAGAAAGCAAAATTTTTGGTGAGTGAAGCACATTTTTCCAGCAATGAATAGCTACGTTTTTGCAGGAAAATAGCCACATTTTAAATAGTAAACTGGGCACATTTTTTGCTTAAATCATGCAATAAATATAAAACAAGCATTACATATCATTTTCCAGCGAATGATCTCAGAGGTAGAGCCTCATATTATGCAGGAAAGAAAGTGCATTTTTAAAAAAATGTTAACAGAGTATAGTGCCCACATTTTTAAAAAAAAATGTTAACAACAAGTTCAAATATGATGAACTCATACTTTCAGCAAAAGATTAACCCTTATTTTATGCAAAGATGCACGCCGTTGAAGAAACAAGAGGTTGACAGAGGAATAAAGGATAAGAACTTACAGATTCATCAAAGGCCGAGTTCTTCATTGATTGAAAGTGCAGATTTCCTAAGATTTTGCAAAATATTCCACAGAGAGATGCATTTCCAGCACATACGAGCAGTAAACTAGGGTTTCAAACCCTCTTTCTTTGCAAAATGCTAATCAAAATGCCCTATTCATATGTGAAAGACAAAATCCCCAAAGCAAAATAAAATTAATTTGGAGTCCACTGTCAGAGACCTCGAGAACCATAGTTATACCGCTTTTCATCTTCAAATATTTTCACATTGAATTTGCAAATGGGTTGAAGTTTTAATTAACTCCCCATATTGTTAATTTATGTTTAACTTTGTATAAAGTTAATAGATGTTAAGTTAGGATAGATTTAGGATAGTTATTATTAGTTTTGATATTTATATTGAAAACTCTTAATAACTGTTTTATGGTGTTAATAAATATTAAGATCTTTTAATATTTATTTTCTTTTTAATTAAATTTGGCTATATATTGTAAAGGAATTTTATAAATTTCTTATTTAAAAGCCATGTTTATTAAAAGGATAATAGAAATTTTGGCATTATACATTGTAAAAGGAATTAAATTTCTTATTTTTAGCCAAAATTTAGGGAAATTGCATCTTTTTAGGGAAGTGACACATTGGCTATATTCTTGGAGCCAATTTAGAGTCAAACTGGAGCATTCTTAGGGCAATTTGTAGGAGTCTTGGATTTTTGGATTAGGGTTTTGGAGGCCTCTTAAGGCAAGAAGATTTTCTTCTTTGAGGGTCGCAAGTATTGGAAAGAGAGCCCATAGTGAACTATTTAGTTCCTAAAAGCTTGGAAGTCCATTTTTGTAGCCATTTTTGCAGAGATTTTGGAGGAAATAAACCAGATTTGCAACTCATATTTTGTGTTCAAGTTTTCAATTCCTCTTCTTCTTTTCTAGCAAGTGTCAGAATTTTTATTATATTCAGGAAGTGAATAAAATTTCGTTCCTTCCTAGTTAATTAGTTATACCAGGCCTTGCATGAGAGATGTATGTTTGTTAAATATTTGAGTTGTTTGTGAATCATCCCTAATAGCTTGAATGTATTAGCCTATACGTTGAGCAGTAAACCAAATTGTCAAAGTTTTCATTTTGTGAGTCAAATCTGGAATTCATTTCTTTACAAAGTCTGAATTATTCGTTGGTGCATCACCCTAGTCTCTAAGTTCTTAAGTTTTTCTTTTCCCTTTTCCCAACAAGTTTTTAGGTCAGGAAAGTGATAACCAACATTTGATAGGAACCGGCCTAGAATCCAAAGATTCCTCTCTAATCATAGTCTACCCACAACTAGGAGAGGTTTCTATTGTCAGCTAGAATTGTTGTTCTACCTTAGTGCCTGATATAAGGTAACAATTCTAAACTTGAACAATAACTTCTAGAGAGTTACTACTAATAGGATCATTGAAAAGAGCACATATGTCTTCTTTAAGTATCTTATTTTTTTTCACTTGATCATATAACAATCCATCAACATAAAATGCACGACATATATCCATCCATAAACCCTATGCTATAACCTCTTTAGAAACCTCATTCACACTATTGGCCATTCTTTCTAAGGAAGTGGCGAGGAATGAGTGGTGCTCAAAACTAGAGGACCTCAACCTATTAACCAATATAGATATTTGGGCACTATTTTTTTTAAGATGATTGATAAGGTCCTCTTGTGTGGCATCAACGCGACCTATTGGAGGACGCAAGGGGTTTGGATTCAGGTTTAGTGGTGGATTTGGGTTTGGCGGTGGGTTTTATTGTTGTGGGGCTACATTTGGAGGGTTCTCTTGTTGATCATTTCCATCATTACCAATATTTTTAGGTGTTTGAAGAGGTCTTTGTTGTCTCTTTCGTGGTCGGGGATTGTTTTTCGAATCTAACATCAAAATAATTAAAAAAATAAAATCAATTCGACAAATCCTAGTCAGTCGAAATTGAAACAAAAATAATAAAAAAAAACAAATTCTTACCTGTTCGACGACGTGACATGGTTGAAAAATAAACAATATGGCAATGAAATTCAATTTCAACAAGAACTCAGTGGGGTTTTGTCAATTTCTCTTCTTCTTTTCTCCTTCAAACATAGTTTTGGTGTGAAGAAAATGAGCCAAAATGCGGGTTTTTAAAAAAAAACTATGAAATTCAAAACGCGTATGCGTTTTGTAAAGCATTTTTTTCTTTACAAAACGTGTACGCATTTTGAATTACATAATTTTTTTAAATTATTTTTTGTGGCTTGGCAAAGGCTTAACTTTGCCAAGCCTAGTTTTTCAAAATTTTAATAACCCGAGCGGGTTATGAATTTTTTTTGTTTTTTTCAAGGAGGTGGCCACTTTTTTGTACACCATCGTGGTGCACTTACCCTTTTTGGTGACCCAACCTTATCTATTGATTTGTATTATGATGGAGAATTAATGCGTGTGTGTGTTCCTATTATTCTTTGGAACCCGATTTGGATATTATGATTTATGATAACCTTGAGTTATGGTTTTGAGATTATGAACATAGGGTATGTTATCTAGGTGTTAAAGGGGAAGTGGCTTTCTTTGAAGCCACCAAAGCCTAGAAGTGGCTACTTGGGTATCCTTAGTAGGTTACTTAAACAAGTGATAATATAAATTAAATGGGGTTTTAAAATGAATTAATAAGATAATGGTTTCCTCGCCCATGCCTTGAGTGCTAGTATAACCTAAGAATGAGAGCGTGAGAAGATGCTTTCTCATTTAGTAGTGACGGTGAGTCTGGCATGATTAGTTATCCTTATCTACATGAGAGGATTTCAGGTTTCGTATATTATCACACTTAAGAGTCAGAGTCTAGTGAGATCGTTCCAAGGGGTTGACATATGTGATGCCAATTCCCTGATTTCATCTTAGGTTTCCTATGTGTGTTGGTTGCCTCTAGATATAGTATGTTTACCTTTGAGTGTATTGAGATTTACCCTTGATATAGGAGCTTCTAGGACCCTTTCTTAGTTTTACATGATTGATTTTGGTATTTTTATCCGAGTGGGGTCTGATGTTATCTCCTCAACATGGTGGGAGTGAACCACATGTTTTCATGAGGTTAGGAAGTAGTGATTCTTTTACCATTTGAGACTATTGCATTCCTATACCAGTGCTAGATCCTTGTTGCAGTTGTTTCTTGTCCTATCTTCTTGTAGACTTATTCCTATTCTTTCTTTTATTGTACTTTGTATTTAGTTGTAACTACATACCCTGTGACTTGTGCAGTGGATGTGGGAGATTATGTATACTTCCTTATTTAGATGTATTT
Source organism: Chamaecyparis obtusa (assembly GCA_027943335.1). Lineage (NCBI taxonomy): Eukaryota > Viridiplantae > Streptophyta > Pinopsida > Cupressales > Cupressaceae > Chamaecyparis > Chamaecyparis obtusa. The sequence continues at coordinate 230,780 of BSBK01001632.1, forward strand.
ATGATTTATTATGTAGATGATTTATAAGATCATTGTAATTAATAGTTTAATTATATTTATGTAATTTCTACGTGAAGGAATCCTTGAGATTTGTAATCTAAAATTGAGATTATGTTTATGTGTACTTAAGGACTTTATGTTTTACTTCCGATTGTTTATTCATTATTGTTTGTTGACTTGTAAGAAAAAAATATTTTGTAAACTTAGTAACATGACTTAGGTTATATCTCCTAGGTTCCCTAACAAGGCATTACACTAGTACAACATTATTCTCTTGGTAATCTAATGCTCTTCATGTTAGCGAATCTAGTATTCTAATGCCATTTTTTTGGTGGCTTTTGATTGTCTTCCTAAATTATGATTAGCAAAAATATTTTTTTTTATAGTTCTCAAAGAGTTAATCCCCATCACCCCAATTCAGATAAAGAATCATTGAACCTTTTGCATAAAATCGTGACCAACCGAAGCCTAAATTCTACAATGCCTAGATTCAACTCCTCATGCCCATAAAAACTAACTTTATATAATTAAAAAACATATACAAAATTGAAAAATACAAATTCCATACTATCCAAATTTCTTTTTAGTTTATTAAAAATATATTTGATATTTAATAATATTAGAAATTAGATTTGCCTCTTACTTGAACATGACAAACCATTATAATTTCACTTGAAAATAAAAGTTTAAAAACAAAAAGATTCAACAAATCAAACACCTAAACCCTTGATATCTAAACTTCATTTGAGTTTCTTACAAATATAAAAGGCATAGCAGATTGAAAATCCTAAACCTAACCTAATAGTTCAACAAATTGAAAATATAATATTCCATAATATCTAAACTAAGACCATCACATTAGATTATTTTTTAAAAATAATTTTACTTTAGAGGTCTACATGGACTTCAAAATATTGTCTTGCCATTCAAATCTCCTTAAAAGTTGAGGAGGGCATGGTTCCTTCCATCTATTTCCTTGTTTTAACTCATGGTGCATTCAAACTTGTACCACTACTTTTTTTGTTCTTATAAAATTGATTTTTCTTCTATGTTAGCATTTTGGAACAACCACCCACTTAATTCATATCGATAGGGCTCAGTGTACCTTTTCCCCTATAATAAACAATGTTAAGAACAAATACTTTCTCTATGGGATCTTTTCCACGTTTAAAGGAAGCTTATGTTAAACTATTAGAAATTAACATATCTTACTATTTCTTAATGCATCTTGTTTCACATTATATCTTGAAAAGAAGGTTGTGCCCCAAGTATTTTTTCATGTAGGAAAATTTTATGATTAGGCTCTGTTTGAACTAGATAAGTTGGATGTTCTACAATAGTTTGTTATTGTTGTCAAGTTATAATTAATGGATGCTACTATGGTCTTGTTTTCTTTAAGGGATTGTTTAGTGGTTATATGTGTTGGCAGTCGGTGTTGTCATTAATGTTAACCCTCTGCTTCTTGTGATTTTATAGTTGTGAAATAGTTGATTTATATTGTTATGCTGTCATTGATGAGTGTGATTTCAACCTTGTGCTGATATGGTTGCAAAGATGTGGAGATATTATTGTATATTCTTTTGTGGATGTCCACCTACTTGGTGTTGATGTCTACATGTTGATCTTAGTGATGTTGTTGTGTTGTATTATGATGTATTTACCTCAGCATTGGTTTTTGATGATGTAATGATATGAAAATTTATTGTTCAATTGTGTTGAGGATCATATTTGTTGCCATGTTGATGTAGTAAGGTTATATTTCAACCATCTTCTTTGTTGATAATGATTTGTTTGAGATCAAATTTTAAGATGAGGAATAGAATTATTAAAATAAGGATTATAAGCATGACATTAATTTTAATGTCCATGTGATTCTAAAATATGTGTAGTATCTCTCATATTACTTTTGGATGAGAAATTATTGCTAAAAAGGTGCTCAAATAATTGAAGAATTTTAAAGGTTGAATATGAAGAGAACTGTATGATTGGCTTCTTGGAGGAATTCTTTGTATTCCTTAGCATTCCTTTTCATTTGATGCTATTTTCTTGCAATTTAGAACCTAGATTGTATGTATTGTGGATGTTGCACTCCTATCTTATTAGGACTTTGGTGTTGTTAGCTTGTCTCATAATTGTTTAGTGTATAGTATTTTTTGGTAGTTTGGGCATCTATCAAAATTGGTCTGAAAATACTCCATATTTATTTGCATTAATTTTTCTTGTGTTTTAGCTTGGAGGGAAGGTTAATAATGTTTGTGTAGTGTCAAAGGTTAAATTTTTGGATTAGAGTGGTTGTGCTAGCTTGATTCAACTTGTGAACATGATATATGTTCTTCAAAATGATCTTAGATGTTTAAGGAACATCTCTATGTGGTTTACACAATAGTAATTTATTTTGGTATTGCATTGTGTTTAGAGTTTATTTTAAGGGTTATTTATGGTTTTAGATGATAGGGTTTGTTCTCTCTTTTTCATCATGTTCCTAATTACATTGGATGATGGACTGAGTTGGTTTTAGGTACCACCTTTTCATGTGGGAATCCACATTGAGTCTTTCATGTTAAATGTGCATTTTGGGTCAAATAGTTTATGTTACATGTTACCCTTTTCCTAAATTTGGAATATGTGTACCAAGTGTATGTAATTTTTGAGATCACTTTGGATATTTTGTTATGATATTTTAGGTCCTCTCTATCTCTTGGATAGGAAGGCTTTCACCACAATTATGTTTTGGTGGCTTATTTTTTGGGATCACCCTTTATCCCTTGTTTTGGCTGATCTAATTGAGTTCTTTAATGATATAGATCATTTATATAGAATATAAAATCAATGGAAAACATGTGGAATGGGGAAGATTTTAATCTTAGATAGCAGATGTGTGTGGTGAGTGTTGGTGCAAAATTGCAAAATGGTTTCTTGAGGCAGTGAGTCAAGCACAACTACAATCAAGTGATACTATTGGAAGCAACATGTTGAAGGCATATACATTGTAATTCTTTCATGTATCCTATGTTGAGCCAATAGGTATCCTCTAAATGTGTTTGTTTAATATGCAAGACAACTTAGAGGGGGGGGGGTGAATCATTTGTCCATAAAATTTTAAGCATTCTTCAAACTTTAACCAATTTTACCAACCAAACTTTAATCCTTAATTACAAAAATATATAAACATGAAAAGCATAGAAACCCTAAAACACATGAAACACCAAATTTACATAGAAAACCTTATCAAGGAAAAAATCACAGAGAAGATTATTCTCAAATATAAGAACACCTATTAGGGTGACATCAATTAAGGTGATTTTTACAAAGTAGACTCACCACCAAAGGCTCATTGCCTAAAGAAATCTCGCTATCATAAGGATCACTTCCTAGAAGAAGAAGAAGGATAAAAGAGAATAGATCCACCATTGATGCACAACAATAACTCAACAATCTGATCTTCTGTTCACTGCTTTTGATAGCTAACACTTGATTATCCACATTGTCCTCAATCACATTTCACATTATCTCAAACATGAAGCGAGAAAAACCCTCTTTCATAAATCCTCTTTGCCTAAGTTCACACTTGCACATAAATCACATAATTATACAAAAATTCCACACACCACACCATAATAGTTTATCTTTATTTATATCAATCCTTTATTTGCAAAGTCTCCCACAGTTGTCTTGACAATTAGCCAAATACAATTTGATTAGGTTGGCACTAAACATTCTTGTGGTAGGAAAGAATGGGAAGTAGACCTTAGCACACCATATATGGGACCAAAAATAACTTCATACACATTACATTCCGTCTTTGAATCATCGAGACAAATAATTGAAGTGTTAACACCCAAGGTCGACCAAACTTAGAGTAGAAACACCATCAAACTTTGAAACTAGTTTTACGAAGCCAAATATATCATACCAACTAAAATGAATGAATCAAAGGAAAGATAGAAATGAACCATCAAAAAATGTCATGCAGAGAAATGCAAAGCATGCATTTCACTTAGAGTCCACCCTCATAAATTGTCATGCATAGAAAAATTCCAATTCAACTATACTTCATTCCGAACCAAAAAATCTTGAACTAAACATCTTCAAATAGTCTTCATTAACATACCAAAATATCATCAACATATTCTAATCTTAAAGAATATGCAAAGAAATATACTCAATACTAATTCTACATAAAATAATCACTAATGGAAAAAACACCAAGTTGACATCAATGACAACCACACTAACTTAACCATTTAATAACTCTTCAATTACTCAGACAACTCATCCTTTTCAATTCTACAACAATCTCCCCCTTTGTCGTTGATGGCAATACACCAACAATAAAAAAGAAAAAAAATACTTACATACCAAAAAATCTCCCATTTTGACATCAATGCAAAATGCCAAAGATGCAAACAAATCTCTCATTATTATTAGATCCCCTTGAAATATACAAATAAGCTTACAATAGTACATATCTTCCCCTAAGAGGTATCCATCATCATTAGTCCAGACTAAAAAAATATGTATGAAGTTCACTAGACTAATGCACATATTTATATATTTAACTTTGATAAGGAGGGACAATCACCCCCAATTTGTCACTAAGATAATTGAAAGTATCCTTAGGTAGTGCCTTGGTGAAGATGTCAACAATTTGTTCCTTTGTAGGCACATAATCAAATTTCACCTCATTCCCCAAAATTATTTCTCTCAAAAAGTGATACTGGATTGAAATATGTTTTGTCCTTGAATGCACTACCAAATTCTTTGAAATGTTTATAACACTAATATTGTCACATAGAATTGAAATAGGTTCATCAAAGATTATTCCAATATCCTTCAAAGTTTTTTTCATGCATAGTATTTGAGTGCAATATGAAACACCAAAAACATATTCAACTTCAATAGTATATAAAGACATTGAGTCATGTATCTTACTTGACCAAGAAACGAACCTAGGTCCAAGGAAAAATGCACCTCCACTTGTACTTTTCCTCTCATCAACATATCCAACCCAATTAACATATGTATAAGAAATCAAGGTAAATTCTGATTTCCTAGGCTACCATAGTCCAAAGTCTTCAATTCCTTTCAAATATCTAAAAATCCTCTTCACAACTCCAACATGAGATTCTCTGGGGTCTTGCTGAAATCTAGCTACAAGACAAAAAACATGCATGATCTCTTGTTTGGTAGCAGTCAAATATAATAGTATGTCAATCATTGATCTATAATAAATTTCATGAGCCTTAGGAGATTCTTCATCTTTATTCAACTTAGAGTCAGTAACCATAGGTGTGCATATTAGTTTAGCATTTTTCATTCCAAACTTTTTCAACATTTCCTTTACATACTTTGATTGTAAAATGAATATACCTTCACTTTTCTGATTAACTTGTAAGCCCAAAAAGAAACCGATTTCCCCAACTGTGGACATTTTAAACTCTTTTGCATTTCCTCTAGAAACTTGTTACACATACCATCATTGACTCCAAAGATTCTATCATTGATATAAACAACTACAATAAATATATTATTTGAATCAACTTTAAAGTAGAGATTACTATCACCAAGACCTTTTTGAAATCCTTGCCTCAACAAATAGATAACAAGCCTTGCATACTAGGCTCTAGAAGCTTTCTTCAATCCGTATAATGCCTTTTTCAATTTTCAAACAATGTCTAGATCATTTGATATCTTGAAGTATTCCGATTGTTCTATGTACACTTCTTTTAGTTCTCCATTCAAGAATGCAAATTCCATGTCCATTTGATATACTTTGAAGTTCTTATGTGCTATAAAAGTCAAAATTTTATGATAGATTTCATTCTTGTCATAGGAACATAAGTCTCCTCAAAGTCAATTCCCTCTACTTGTGTGTATCCTTTGCATACATGTTTAGATTTTTTACTTACTATGTACCCAACTCCATCTAGTTTATTCCAAAAAAACCATTTCTTCCGATTACATTCTAATTTTCGAGTCTGAGAATGAATTACCAGGTCTGATTCTTCTCAATATGATCCAACTCCTCTTTCATATCCTTCAACTAGTTCTGATCATTGCAAGCTTCTTTTACAATATTTGGTTCAAGTTCTGGAATAAACATAGATTGACTTGTTCAATTGCTTTACTTATTGTCATCACTCATCTACTCTTGTCTCTAGTTATTTGAGTTTTTGAATGATTCTTTTGTACAACTCCGAGAGTCTTAGGAGTAGTTTCCAAAATAACCTCTACATCATTCTATTCTCCCCAGTATTCTCTTCTTCTTATTTTCTAGTAGATTCATCTGATTTATATCCAACCTCTATCTTTGTTTTCTTTGTAGTGTCTTCATTAACTTTTATATTTTTTCTTTCAACTATTCTTCTCAATCTTTTTTTGTAACATCTGTAAGCTTTAATTTTAGTAGAATATCCTAAAAACATGCCTTCATCTACTCTGGTATCAAATTTTCCAAGATTTTCTTAATCTCTTCTGATATAAAATTTCTTCTAATTATTTTGAAATATTTCATAGAAAGGGTTCTTCCATTGTTAGATAACTGAGAGGGGGGAGGGGGGGTGTGAATCAGTTAAATCTAGTTATCCTATAGTCCCAAAACATTCAGATGTATATATTCCAAACTTTTCAATCAAACTATCAACTCGATAAGCTATCAATAATAACTTTTTGTTCATTTACTGAATACTAGTAAATTCAATACCGTGTCTACCGATTAATCCATATATGAAATTGTGTAAATTAAACTAACAATCCAATCACATCAAATACACATAACACAAGGATTTTAATGCAGAAATCCTGCTAAGGGAAAAACTACCTGGGACCGATAACCCAAAATATTTCACTCTTCTGAAGTGAGCTCGGTTAGGAGCCAACCTTGTTAAAGGTTACAATGCACACTATAAGGTGTGACTTGGTTAGAGGATTTATCACTACCAGTTGACTCTTGAACAAAATTCACTATGGGGTCAAAAAGAAAACCATCAACATTCATGGAATGTCATATTGAAATACAAATAAGACTGTTAAGTCCACTCGGTTAAGAGATTTAGCTGTAACAATGGTTAAACTAATATAGTAGTGATCTGATTCAAATACAACTAATATTTGTAGATTTTCTGATCCATGCTAAACTCAAAATACCTCTCCTAATCAATAAACAATTCAATCCTTCATATCCTCCAACTTCATTCCACTCGGTGTATGCTTCTCTGATGCTCGGTAATGTCTGCGGTTTAGCTCGATTTTGTCTATAACCAGTTTGATCAGTGGTGCATGAAAACAATTTGTTCATGCAAATTCTCCTGCAGATTCAATTAGCTCCCAGAATCAATAATGAATCTCATGTCTCTTTAAATAGATATCATAAACCGTTTTCTTTTCATCCATTAGATTTTGCCTCTTAATCTCCATCATTCATTTTGCCACTTCAAGCTTCCTCGACATTTCATCCTTCTCAATTCGATCAATCTTGAATTTTGTTAGTCGTTAGATCATCATAACTAACTTTATCTTTTACCTCAGAATCATACGCAATTTTCTAGCTCATCAATTCAGTTGGCTGTTATAAAATTTAATTGTTTCTCTCACTCGGTTAATATAGAATGTGTCGGTGAATACTAACTCGATTATTATTGTCACTCGGTATACACTGCACTGGCTCAGTGTATACATAAATCTTCAATTACCGACCACATTAACTTGTTCAATTCTGATCTTCAATACATAAAAAGTTCATGTAATACAACCAAGTCAACAAAATGATGCCATAGACTCATCAATAAGTTACCCGATGTATACCTTAGCCATATCTCCATATTCATCTCTTTCTCATGTAGATATCTCTTTCCTTTACCATTTTTCTTCTTCAGATGTTTGTAACTATCATGATAAGTATAGTCAAAACTAGTTGACATCAATGACAACATAATGATTGATTTAATCATCTTACATGTCACTTTAGTAGCTCGGTGATCTCTAATCACTATCTTTCACTTGTCCATTCAGTTCATTAAGTTATTCAATCAGTTGTAGATTATCATCCATACCATACCTTGTATGATGTCTTCCTAATATTCTTCCTAGTCTGAACTTTGTTCAATGTGTAAACTAAAATCACTATTACATATTTCTAGTATATTTCTAGTAGATTTGCTTCTTTGATCATGGTTCTAAATGCTTCTTGAATTTCTCTATTCATTATTTCAATTACTCCATTCCATTGTGGTGTTCTAGGAGAAGACAAACGTCTCCTAATTTCATTATTCTCATAGAAAATTTTAAACTCATCTAAATTAAATTCTACTCCTATGTCATATCTAGAACATTTGATTCTTCTATCTACCTCATTCTTAACCATAGCCTTATATATATTGAAGCTATCTAAAGCTTCAATTTTTTCTCTTAAGAAAGAAACCCATGTCATCCTAGAGTAGTTATGAGTAAAAAGCATAAAGTACCTTTTACCTTGTAGAATTCTTATTCTAGTAGCTTTGCACAGATCAATGTGTACTACCTCCAATAGTCCAGTACTAAATTGTTCCTTAGTCTTGAAAGATCTCCTTGTCTATTTTCCAACTTAACATTCTTTGCAAATAGTATTAGCAGGCCTTGTAATCTTTGAAAAATCTCTCACAACTTATAATGAAGCAATCTTCATCATGTTGTCAAATTTGATATGACACATTCTCCGATGCCACAACCAACTTTCATTGATCTGAGAAATTAAACAATAGCCACTAATAGTCTTCAACTGGTACATGTTTCCTTCAATCTTCTTTTTAGTAGCAATCATAGTTCCATATTTCTTCCTTATCTCACAACCATCTTCCTAGAATATAAGGTTATATCCATTAATCTTACACATCTGTACAACAATCAAGAGATTATGATTCAAACCCTTAACATAATAATAAACATTGCCAGTATTTTGTTTGCATCAATACTGATAGAACCAATTCTGACTATTTTGCCTCCTTGATCACCACCAAATGTAACAAATCCTCCATCATATTTTTCAAGTTTCACAGACTTAATTTCATCACCAATCATATGATTATAATACTTATTACCAATGAGCCATTTAATCTTTCTTTCTTCTTACATGTAAAACAAAATTCCTTATATTTGTAACCTTAGTTTCTACTTCTAGAGTAATAATAGGATAAATATGATGAGATTCTTCTTTAGGATGAGTTTATTCTTTAATTTCTAAAAATAGGCATTGATCATTTCTTCATAATCAAATTCATCATAAGAAATTCTAACATCTTCTCTAACATAATAAGCCTTTCTATTGGACTTTCCTTTAACTTCCTCTTTCTTTTGTTTTGCAATTCTATTAGGACACCTAGTAGCATAATAACCTATTTTTCCACAATGAAAACATTTGAAAGGTATCTTACATATTTATTTCCTAGTTTCCTTCTTCATTCTTCTTACAAAACTTTATTTGATTTCATTAAAATCTTCTTTGTTAGATTCCTCTTCCATTGCACGTTTGGTAGCATTGAATTTTTTTTTCTTGTGTCAGTAGTACCAAAATCTCTCATTTCAAAAGTAAACAAAGATCCATACATCTATTATTTAGAATACTTATTTATATTTCAAGTTTCCTCAATAGAATAGACCTTGACTATATAAGCTTTAGTAAGAGTTTTGAGAAACTTTCATAGCACATCATTTTCTTCCAAAGTGCCTCCAAGAATTTTATCTCATTTACCACATCATCAATCTTCTATAAGTAGGTTGTAATGGTGTCTTCTTCTTCCATTCATAGACCTTTATACTTAGCATTCACACTGCATCTTAACTTGTTTGACCATATCATTTCCTTCATAGGTTCTTTTTAACTTTTCCCAAACATCATGATCATTTTCCAAAGATCCAACTTGTCAATTTAGTTTTAGTTAGAGCACTAAAGATTGCATACCTTTCCATTTCATTAATTTCATAAGCTTCAATCTCATCTAGAGTATTTGGTCCATTTGTTGGTTTCAAATATTGATTTTACATAACCTTCCAGGTCTTGTAACTAAGAGAAACCAAATATCCCCGCATCTGCACTTTCTAATTGTACCATCCTAAAAAGTTAGCATCCATAATTGGATGATCTATTAGGCCCCATTTGGGTTATTTTGAGATCTGATATCCATTATGCTTGATCCTAGCAACCTAATTATTCTTTTCCCACATCTTTTCTACCATCCAAAAACCCAATTTGAATTTGGGTTAAATCTCCTAGATTTATAATGTTTGGAACATTTTTTACCTAGGAATGAAACATTTCAAATGTCTTGTTCCCACACTTTTTGGACCAAATTTGGCCCGAAGCCCTATGTCTAGGTGTGGGGAATCAGATCTCATGGTTGGATTGAATTATTAATGAATCCAAAATTGATGGATGAAGTATCTAAACACCCTATCTATACTCATTTTGACATCCACTATTATGCAATCAAGTTTTCATAAGACAATCAAGAGATCAAGAGAAATCAAGCATTCAAGAAATTAGATTCAAGATTTGAAGTAAAGAATCCAAGCTTTTGTTTCTCCAATTTCTTCAAAGTCAATTCCAAGGAAATTATAATCCATTTAAATAGGTTTCTCTCCCATGATGTCCAAGTACAAGAATTATCTATCAATAAATAAGATCCTTCCTTCCATTTGCATTCATCTTTCCTTCATTGCAAGTGATTATCAAGCATATCTACATTGAAGATCTAGGAGTGGCGTTCATAGATTCATTCATTTGTGAGGGCACCCTTGATTCCTATTCTACATTTCAAGGTTAAGTCCTTTATTTAAAGCACATTGAAACATCTTCATGGGTATGATTGGTTTCTACGTCCCTCTATGAGGGTTTATGAAAGGTGAATCAAATATTTACCATTTTACATACATTCCTTTATGTAATTTCATTATGTTTTCAAGGTTGATTCATAAATAGGGGTTTCACCAAGGTAAACCCATTTTACCTAACCTTTTCCCCATTTTTCTATGTATAGGAACATGTTACAGAGCTATCAAAACTTTTTTAGGTAAATAAAAAATAGTTGGAGCACTCCTGAAAGTTTTAGTCAAAAGTACTAGGTATAGAACATCTGAAATGTTTTGTACCCTACCAATTTAGCTCAAATTGAAATCAAAGGTTAGCACAACATTCTGGACCCTAATTAAGCTTATTTCCAATTTATTGTAGTTAGTTATCAGTTTGTTATTTCTAGCTTTGTCTATATTTATCTATTTTGTCATTTATATTTCATCTTTCCTCTTTTTTATTTCCAAATTACATTTTTAGCAAAGGATCACTGATCCATTCAACGCTTAGGTCCTCACTTGAGCCTATTGGGATATCTTCCTTCCGAGTGTGCAATTTTGAAAAGGATGAGTAATCAACCCCTTTGCCCTTGGTCTCCTTTTCACCATGTACTCTAATATGCATAGTTTGATCCATCAAAAGTAGGGAGTGTCAATTTGTGTGCCATTTGGATCTCCTTAATTGATTAATATTTTCTCCAAGGATCCACAACTATGATACCAATTGTTGAATATGTAAGATAATTGAGAGGGGGGTGAATTAGTTGTCTAAATTTTGTTAAAACTTCTTAAAACTTTAATCAATTTTACCAACCAAAATTTAATCCTTAATTGCCAAAAGATATGAACATGAAAAGCATAACAACCATCAAACACATGTGAAACACTATATTTATGTGGAAAACCTTGTTAAGGAAAAAACCACGGAGAAGATTGTTCTCAAATATAAAGAACACCTATTAGGGTTACACTTCTTGAGGTTAATTTAATAAAGAGAATCACCGCCAAACGGCTCATTTACTTAAGAAGAGTCACTGCTAGAGGGATCACTTCCTAGAAGAAGAAGGATAAAAGAGAATAGATCCACCACTAATGCACAAAAACTACTCAACAAAATAATCTTTTATTCATTGCTTATGATAGCTAACACTTAATTATCCATAATCCTCAATCACATTTTACATTATCTTACACATGCAAGGGGATAAATCCTATTTCATATATCCTCTTTGCATAAGTACATAGTTACACAAAACTCACACAAGTATACACAAATTTCACACACCAACACCAATCCTTTATTTGTGAAGTCTCCCACTGTCAGATAGATTATTAGCTAAATATAATTTGAACTAGGTCAACACTAAACATTCCTGTGATGGGGAGGAATGAGAAGTGGACCAAAACACGTCATAGATGGGACCAAAAATAACATCATACACATTAAATTCCATATTGAATTCACTTAGATAAATAATTGAAGTGTAAATAGATGAGTTTGACCTAACCTAGAGTAGAAATACCATCAAACTTTGAAACCGGGTCTCCAAAGACAAAAATATCATGCCAACTAAAATGAATGAAGCTCAAGACAATCGTAACTCATTTTTATAAACACACTATTAAGCCTCATTTTTATATGATGTAAAAATAGGGATATGAGATTCAAATCCCTCTCTTGAAAGAATGACAAATTCAATCCCAAGGTTCTCTATGGTTGGGTCATAGCCGCGCTGAAGTTCAGTTGAAGATAATTTGAAATCACAAGGAGACCTTTGTGGGTTCAAAAAATTTGAAGCTGGAAACAAATAACTTGGTAATCTTTTTTTGACTTTCAGATTTATGAGAATATAAATATACATGAAATTAAATTCTAACTATTTTAGCTTATATGATGATAACTAGATTCTAACCATGATTTTTAAAACAAATGCAAAAGATGAGAGTAACGAGAATTTTACATAAAATTACTTAAATAAATATAAAGGAAATCAACTGGGGAATTTAACTTTCATATCAAATAATGGATTAAAACAACAAAAACCCACAATAACATAAATCGGATAACTCACAATTCACATTATGTAGATGCAATCTTTAAGGAAACTTTCACAAAATAACGATTTTAAGAATTCATCAAAGTCAAAAAGTCATACCAGACATGTGCATATGTGAGATAAATTTTTCTCCAAGAATGAATAATTCAGATCATCACCATTGATTCACCACAAGTAAAAGAGATCCAACTAACACCAACTAATTAATTGCACGAAATTTCACTACAAAATACCCATTTGGCTCTTGAAATTGAAAATAAATTCTCAAATTCGCAAAAATAGTACATAAATCACATCATGATTTCAACACCCAATTTAATTGTATTCTATTGTAGAAAATCCAACCCTAATTACAATGTCTCTATGAGTTTATATAGTTTTTACAACTAAAAAATATAAAACTTGTATCTAGGTTTTTTGGGTGTCTATTTTGGGCATAATAAAAATAAAATTGAACTTTAACTCAAGTAAACTATTCCTAACTGATGCTATTACATGAAAAAATTGATTCCTAACTATTACAATACCAAAAAGATGCATTTTTGAAGTAAAAACATACCCTAGAAAGTCGGGCAAACTGGAGTTTGACTGCTATTTTGCTTTGGATTCCTCCAATCAGATTTCTTGATCATTTTAATGCATGAAAATGAAAAACATAACTGTTGTAGATTTATCTCAACCATGCAAAGCATTGTAAACATTCTGATTTTCATGCAAAAATGGGATTTGGCATTTTTTGCTAGTTTTCCCTTTTCCTATTTTTTTTTGAACTGCGACTTTGAATGAATGAAAGATTGAAAGAAACTTGAAAGAATAATGAATGGTTTTTGCAGAAAATTTTTAAATGGGTTCATACCTTCTAGATTTCATCAATATCTCCCATGATCTCTCTCATGATTTATATGGACACATACATCCACTCAACGTCCTCCTTGACATTTATGCTAGCCAACGTTCCTTGGAACTGTTTGATAATGTTGTTGATGGAGTATGTTTTTTCCTTGTCTTCATCTTGGCACAACTCACAATCAAGAGAATCAAATAATTCTTCAACTTTCCTCACCTAGGGAATCATTGCTTCCTTCTTATTTTTTATCAAGTCACTCCTTTTATTATATTCCTTCACAATAATCTTGATGGCTCTAATCCAGCCGTCCAGTTTATCAAATTTTCCATCTTAAAAAACCATTGCTTCAATTAACTTTTTAGTTCCTTGCTTCCTCATTTTCTTCAAATAAATCAAAATGTTTCCCCATATTTATACATTTATTTCAATAATTCCCTCCCCTTCTATGATCATATAGACGAGGGTGGTAACTCTTTGGTAATTGTATGAAAATGAGTCAGAAAAATCTGAATGGTCTCCTTGCAGAAATCTTCTAATTCTTGTTTTCAGTTTGCACAAGCTTTAAACAAGTGCCACGTAGTGGCTAGTACTTGCCTCTAGTTTTGTAATTAATTATAATTTATATTTGAAAAAATAAATATATAATAGTGTTATATGTTGAATACTTAATGATATAATAATAAATATGGTGTACAATATTAAGATGTTTTAATAGTTATATTTATATAATAAAATATTAATAAAAATAATATAATATATTAAATAATTTGTAATATAATTAAAATTACACACTGTCATTTAGTTTTTCATTTTTTATTATGTTTCTAATCTTAACAATTTAAATCTTACCTTAAATTAATTAAATATATCTAAAATAATTTTTTTGAATTTTATTCTTAAATTTTGTAAAAATATATTTGTTTATCATAATTTCATTTCTATAGTCATAATTGTAAAAATTATAAATAAATTGTTGTGTAGATAAATAAGTTCTTTTCTTTTCTTTAAAATATAGTCATAATTTATTTTTTATATGTTGAATACTTAATGATATAATAATAAATATGGTGTACAATATTAAGATGTTTTAATACTTATATTTATATAATAATAATATTAATAAACATAATATAATATATTAAATAATTTGTAGTATAATTAAAATTACACAGTGTCATTTAATTTTTCATTTTTTATTATGTTTCTAATCTTAACAATTTAAATCTTACCTTAATTAATTAAATAAATCTTCAATAATATTTTTATATTTTATTCTTAATTTTTTCTAAAAATATATTTGTTTATCATAATTTCATTTCTATAGTCATAATTGTAAAAATTAAAAATCTAATTATAAAATTTATATTTTTATATTTTTATAATCTCATTTTTTTATGCACAAATTTTGCGGAAGAGCAATTCCAGAAAATTCGTGTATAAGGGCTCAAATGATTGAGCCAATCAAACTGCCAATAAATAATTTTTACATATTAGAAACTTTAAAAAAAATCAGTTTAACTATATAAAATATGAAATATATAACAAAATAGCAAATATCTTAATTTGTAATAGGTCCATAAAAATTGATTTAATCACTAGTTAAACGAAGAAATGCAAAAGTCATTACAATAGTACTTGCTTAGCCTATCGGCAAGTACTAATAATGGGTTAATTTGTGTAGGGGATTCCCTCTTCTCTAATGTTTCTTGAAGTGTTGCCTTTGGATTTTTTGGTCCAATGGGACCCACCTATTGAGCAATGTAGTCCTTTAAAATTTTATTTTGTTCCTAGAGATTCTTTATCTCCATCTCATCCTAGTGTATGTTCTTGAATAATGAAGTTGCAACCAATGCAACCAAGGATTTATCACCTTACAAAGTCTTTATCCCAAGGTTTACCTCTTCCATCACGATATCCTCTAGAGTTGCCTCTTTGGAAACCTTATCTTGGGGTGGGAAACCAACTTGTGCTTTCCAGTGTCCGCTTCTATCTTTAGTCACATACAAAATACTTCAGGCCTTTATAGAACTTGAATCCCTTGTGTGGAATAATTATCCAATTTGTGAGAAGTATAGAGCATCCAACTCTATGTAAGTTCTCTTCAAGGGATGAACTATCTTGGCAAGCCAAGTTGGATTAGATCTTGTAGAAAGTGGTTAGTAAGTTTCTAATTGAAATGCTAATGCTTCCTCTTCCTGGCTCTCCTCTTCTTGTTGTTCCTCTACCTCTTTCTCTAGGGTAGCCTCTCGCTCTATGTTCTAAATATGGAAGGGATCATTTTCTTCTGTAGACTATTTGGTATTTGATTCTTTCACGTAAACTGAATCATTTCCCTTAGGCTCCCTTGTACGTTTTGTATCTATACCTGTCATTTTTGCATCAACCCTCTCTTGAACACATCCCCCTTATTCCAATTCCATGTTTAGGGATATCTCTACTTCCACCTCAGGGGGAACTTTTGGTTCTATTTTAGGATGAAGCTCTATTTCTACCTCTGGAGGAACTTGGACTTGAATGTTTGCTAGGATCTCAGTTTCCATAGGAAAATTTTCTTGCTCACCAAAATCTTCCTCTAAGGAGATGTCTTCTGGACCTAGGTCAAAATGGGGATCTTGAGAACATTCTTTGAAGTCTAGAATGCTCTCAAAATCAAACACAACTCACCCGACCCTAGGGGATCATCTTTCACCTTTTCCTTTTCGACTGCAAAGTCTGACTCTACATTTACCACCTATGGGGGAACTTGACTTGTGCCCTCTTGAGGGGGTTTAGAAATATCCTTTGAAGAGGGACCTAAATTGACTTTCTTCATTGCTATTTAACTTATTCCTCTTTAGGTTCCTCCCATTCTTCCAATGTTTCTAAAGCCAAGGCCGTGGAAGGTTTCTTCTTCAGTCTTCTGTATACCTTCTTTGATGGCTCTAGGGATTTTGGTTTTGTCACTTTAATCTTGAAGGGGTTTACCCTTTGATTCCCAGAAGATGATGAAACATCTATCTTAGTACCAATGCTTGGAGTAAAAGAATTTGGGGCTTGTACCGAAGGAGATGGCAAGCGAGCTGACTGTATTGGTGATGAGGGAGAAACAAGAGATGCAGTTGTAGCAGTATCCCTCTTCTAATCTTTGGCCTTCTTTTGCTTCAAAATCTCTGGAGGATATTGTGTGGAAACCTCCCGAGAATGAACAATAACCTCTTTAGGAGTGGGGGGAGGCTCCTTCTTGAAAATGGGAAAATTAACTTTCTTCCCCTTACCCTTTTCTATATTTTCTGGTGGGTCCACCTTGGGTTTCATGGGCACTGTTCCATGGAGTAAGGCCTGTGTATCCAATCCAAAGTACATAAAGCCATATTCCCAGCCCTGTGCTCAATTTCTTCTGATTCTAGGGCACCAATATATATATTTAAAATTTATTGGTCATACACTTTGTCTTTATTGTATAGTGGTAGAAAAACATTCTTTGAATCCTTATTCCAAGATTTCTCTAGAATGAAGGTATCAAGAACATATTGTACGAGGTCTAAGTACATCCTACAATAACATTTTATTATGACCTCATAATCATCTACACAATTTTCCCAATAATCTTCAACATGGGCTTCGTGCTTATAATGAGAACCAGTTACTTTTCTAAAAGTACCGATTGGGTCAAAGTTTCCCCTCTTTATCTTTAGCTCATCAAGAGAGAACTCATCTGTTTCCAAGAAAAATGACATTTCTTCCTTGATAACTTGAATTGAGTGGGCTCCAATAGAGATGTGGAAGGGGACGAATAACTTATGTTTGCTCACGATGAGTCTTTGAGCATCAGATAATTTTTGACAAAGCTCTATTAGGATCAACCTGTGTGGGGTACTTGCGGAGATTCTTTGGTTGGAGGGTGCATCTGACTACTCTACGGTAAGTGAAGGTCCATAACTGAATAAAATAATTACCAACCTTCTTAATCTTGGCTTCAACGTCCTCAAACATCCTTTTGGAAAATTCCCCCTCAATGGAGAAAATGATTGCAAACATAAAAGCATCATTTACTATTTTGAAGTCAGGGCTTCCCTCTAGCATATTTTTCCTTTCGAACCTATTGAGGGTAGATCTTATATGGATAATACTTAGGGTCAAAGGAGGATCCTTTCTTATACAAACTCGAGTAGTCTGTAGAGGCTTCCATGAGGTATACAATGTAAGAAGTCATAAAAAAAATTTCATCCTTCTTCACTCTTTGCAATTGATAATACAGGTTATCACTTATGATCTGACCCCAGTCAATCCACCTTTGTCTCTTTCTGATTCTATCAATGTAGAGCACCATCTAGGTTTCCAATTGTCTATCCTGGGGAAGACTGTACACTCTACTCAGAAGAGTGACATAGTTATTCATGTATTCCATTAAATATACTTTGTGTAGATCCATGTTATCTAATTTTTCCTCCTTTCGTGGCCTTTCTAGGTAATTCTGGTTGATCTTGTGCAAAATATTACACTCATCCCTATAGTAGCTTTCATCTCTCTCAATTAAAATGGTGAGATACTAGTTTGCAGTTGGGACATAGAAGACATCCTCTATTATATCTAACCAAATGTCTAAGACATCGCCCTAGTTATTCTTTATTCTCATCTCCTTGGGATCATAGCACTATACAATTGTCATAATAAGGTCAAGGGACAAGATGGACACTAGGTGTCCTGTTGTATGTACTAGTCCTGAAAGGACCAAGGGTGAAGCTTCTAGAGTTCTTCTAATAGGATTGGAAATTCTTTTGAGAAACTAATTGAAATTCATGTGTCCAATATATGTATTTGTAATCTCAATGGTGATATTACCCAACTTAGAAGGTGGGTCATAGATGCAAAAATTGTACTTCTACATCCATGAGAAACCTTTATCAACATGTTTTTATTGAAAATGTCAAAACTAACTATCTATGAAAAAAACTATCAAATAGATGCAGAAAGAAAGAAATTAAACTACCACTACAACTAAAAGACCAAAAATAGGAAAATAAACTAAAACAAAAAACCCTAAAAAAAATAAAAAATCAAGGATAGGAAAACCTCATTTTTGTGACCCTTCGGTGTTTTAAAGTTTTAGGCCCTGATTCCCCTTTCGAGGTTTCATGGTCTTGAAAACTTCAAAACTCCAATTTAATACATGGTCAACTGATAGCTAAGACTTATAAGGCTATAGGTTTTGAGATTTAAGATCTCCAAACCCCTTTCAAGGTTTTGGGGTTCTAATAACTTGATGGCCCAGTGTATGTCAATGAAGGTATTAGATCTGGTAGTTTCAAGGTTTTGGGCCTCTAATCCCTATTCAAGATTTTGTAGCCTGAAGACCTCAATTCCCCAATGAACATTTTGGTGTTAGGTTTTTTTGTCAAATTGGTGATTTTTTAATTCTTGAGCCTTCGATAAACACATACTATGAATCCATCTACGTGTTTTCTAAAGATGAGACCATGGTTATAAGAACTATCATTCATAAATTCGCTAGTTTTTAATGACCCTAGGTTTTTACAAACTAGCCTTTGTAGTATTCATGACATTAGGGCATGTAATTAGTGCTTTAGCTTTCCTTGTTTAGCCAATCTAAAACCAAGAGAGACAATAAAACACCAAAATCAAATAGAAAACAAAACAACACAAAAATCAAACCCTAACTAGATGAAAGAGAAGGAAAGAAAACTCTACTGCAATAGAGAAGGTTGATTAATCTAGCCACGTGAGAAAATAACACTTTTGAGGTGCAAAATATGACTAGTGATGGCACGAGGTGCTAACAAGGTTGCAAGATGATACTAGAGAGCTAGGGCTCAAAAGGAAATTCGAATCTCAAAGATGCACAGTGAACAAAATTAGGGAACCTCGTGCCCTTTTATAGAAATTCATAGTCCTCGAGCTTATGTCACCTTGATCTCAACATGGGTTGGGGATCAGGGTTTCGGGGTGTTGGGGGTAAGAGAACCCCAAGCTACCCTGATCCCTCATGGGCCTAATCCATGATTAGAACTTAGTGGGGTTTGGACCTTTCAAGCTTGAGGTTCTTCGGGGCTTCAAGGTTGTGGGGAAGAATGACCTTCCTCGAACCCCAAAAGCTTGAACTTTGGCTTTCTGTGCTTAGTTAAGGGAATTAAAGAGAAAAAGAAAGAAAAAAAGTAAAAGAAAAACCAAAAGACCTTGACCTATATCGCCCAAGTGTTGAACTATCGAGAGCATGAAGAGCTCACAATTTGATGTACCCAACACCAAATTGACTAAGGTTAGACAAAGGAAACCAATCAAAAGAAGAAAAAAGGGGGTCCACAGTAGGCCAAGTGGCCAAAAATGAGGTGTGAGTTGTGGAAGCACAACAAATAGCCCCCCAAAAAGGAGAAATGACCAAGGCATTTCTTCATCAACAAACCAGCTTTCAAACTAACCCCGCACTAAAAACTATATCCAAACATTAGGTAAGGGAACACTGTTTCACAAAATTATGAATTGATACATTTGCAAATCTTTCTTGTGTGTGTTTGAGTGTATTGAAGTATTCATTCCAACGATATGCTTCAATGAAGATCACCCATATAGACACAAAATTAGAGATAGATGTTTAACAAGAAGGTTTAAACAAAACCTGAATCACAAGCTTTTCAGTTTTTTCCTTGATTCTTTGTTTCAACCATGATTGAGTTCTTTCTCCGTTTTCACCTTTGTTCTTTCTATGGCTTTCAAGAATTGGTTCCTCCCATTTTTACTACTTCCTCCTTTTGAAAAGGGATTCCAATTCCCCCTTCATTTCTTTAAAACTATATTTTTTGCAAGAATGAATGTTCTTACAAAAAGTTTAAAACTAACAATTTAAGGAATGATAATAACATTCTAAAATATCCATTTAAATTTTACTTGTTAGGTAAAAAAATTGATTCTTTTGATTCAAATGCAATATTTAATAGAGAAAAATAGTACTTTATTCTCAAAATAAGAAACCCATTAATCAAAACATGAAATTTTTCTTTCTAACAACACCATAAAAAATGACCATTTTAACCACATATTAAATCATATTGAGATTAGGGTTAGAAATACAACTTTTAAGTCTAACATGAAAATGCATATACTACATGGTATGTGCCAGATCCATCATAACCAATTACTGTTGAGGAGCTAGCCCCCTTTACCTGGGCCACACCCCCACCTTCAACTTGTCAATAATATAGACCATTTGATCTCACATTAGTAGGTTAGTACCTATAATGGATAAGAAGGAGGGTGTTGTGTTCACCAAAATGTAAGATGATATCCTTTACATATAGAAGAATTGGGGATGGTAAAATCTTCTTCTTAACCCCAAATTCCCAAAAGAAAGATCCAAATAGATTAACCACAAGAAAATGGTCAATGCATAAATGAACCAATTGATGAAGAATATGAAGAAAGAGGAAAATCTTACATTCCATTATGGAAAAGAGTATTCAAATCTTAAATTTAATTGAAGACAAATACTAACCTCAAAGTATAGAAGATCTGGAAAATGTTATTTTCTAGTGTCTGTACTGAGTTTTTAGAAATTCTGCAACCAGATCTGGGACAAGAAAACAAAGATAGAGAAAACCTAGAAATATTTTCCTTTTCTAAAAAAGTTCGACCTTGACCCAAATGAAGGTCGAACTTGACCCCTTTATGTCAACCTTGATCTGCGCTGCTCTGACAAAATTTCTGTTCGTAAATCTCGAAAGTTTGCCGAAAAGGGTATCTAGATTTGCACTGTAATTCATTGTTTCACACCTACACCTAGGAGAAAAATGGTTTTATTGTTTGGATGAGGGGTTTGCCTTGGTCAAACCCCAGTTTTGGAATTAACCTTGAAATTGAATTGAAATTGTAGTAATAAACAAAGTAAATGGAACAATTCACCTTGCTTATGTTGAAAACCCTTGTGGAGGATTTGAATCCTTGAATTCACAAGTATGGATGCTCCAAATTAATGTAGGATGTATCAAATCAATTGTCTTTAGATCTTAAACACCAATCTTGAATGAATCTTGGAATAGGAAGAAGTTTGAATGGATATGGATGGAGAAATCTTCAACAAGAGGGCTCCATAGAGATTGAATCCTTCAATGGCTACCAATGGATCTCCTTGATGAATTGGATCATGAATGCTTGAATTATTAAAGATAGATGAATGCTTGAATGCTTTCCTTCTTCTTTCTTGCTTCTTGATTTCTTTATTTTTCTTGCTTGAGTTTGGAGGATTATTGATGGATTGCACACTTGATTGATTATTGAAAATGAGAGGAGAAGACTTCCTTCAATACAAGTCTAGGGCACAAACTTCTAGAGAGGCCAACATAGGAGAATTAAATTCCCATTAAGCCTATACCCTTGGAAGTGGACCTAAATTAAATATCATTTAAGAGTTTACTGTTTTGAAGCCCAAAACAGCCGACCCAAAAGCGGGAAATAAATCTTTCTGAAATTTGACATCTGGAAACCTTCAGATTTTGAAATTTGAACCTTGGGTCAGGGTCAAGGACAACCTTGACCCAGAAGGTTGATCTTGACCCTGAGGTCAAGAACCTCAAATTCTTAGAGCAGATTTCCAGGATTAGGTAGGAAGGAAGTGGAAAATGGGTCAGAACAGGGGAAAAAGCCAAATCCAAGTCAAAGAACCATTCAAGGCGTTCTACATGATCCCAAACCACTTAATTGGAGGTCTAAACTGGTCTTAAATGGAAGTGCTTCCATTTTACGATGATACATTTAGCCCCCACTTTAGCAAGAGTATGGATTCGATGCAAACTCTTGGTAAAGGAGATCACAAAGAAAAAGACAATCTTATTGAAATCAAAGGGACAAAGGAATCCTCAAACCCCCAGGGACTTGAGTCTTTATCAACTCCAAGATTACAATAAGAGAGATATATCTAAAAAAGAGAGAAGAGGGTGTGATTACCTCACCCAATGAGAACTTATGTCCCATTGTGAACCACACAAGGAAACAACGCAGCTTGAAAGATGGAGTTGAATCACCTAGTGAATGTGGCTACTCAGTAGTCAACCCATCAAGGATTCACTCAGGAATATTCTATTCCAGAAGAGAAAATCCAAAACAAGAGAGACCCAGTCTTAAGGACACCTTTGACCTTAAGGGATCAAAACTTTGAAAATTAAAACCGGAGGGATCAAGAGATCATATAAGGTAAAAATCCATGTTTTAAGGATTAGTCACTAATCCATAAAGGGAGAAAAGTTTTTGAAAAATATATTGAAAGTGTGTGTGTGCCAAAAGTGAGTAGAGCGTATGCCCCCACATTAAAGTCATTGCTAACACTTTAATAGGATCAATGGCTTGAACGGAAACATAAACAACTCCACTGATTATGTTTCCACTATGAGATGCCCCCAAGCGAAGACAAATCAAGGGAAATACCACATAAACATACAGAGAACACGAAAGGGATTTACTTGTCGTGGTTCAGTAGGATCATAAGATAATATATATGTATATGATATTATTGCAAATGAATTAACATCATTCCCCAAAGAAAGTAGAACTACAATCACAATGGAGGAAAGAAAACACAAGAGTTACGAAGAAGAGTCTTTTTGGATCACAACAGGGAGACCAAAAAGAATCAGTGCTACCAAGTTGCAAATCCAAGCGGACTATACAAGGAAAACATTTATGAACAATAGCATAGGTACAACATAACATGAAAACAACATATAAAAGAATAGAGATACATATAGAGGAATAGTACAATAGGTTCGATTCCTTTATCACCTTGCACCAACAAAGTAACAAGGGTCGTATAAAATAATCTAACAAACATTTAGCAAACACATTACGGGAGAAGGACAATACAATAGGCAAACACACAAAAAGCTACCATGAAGGACAATTCAATCAAGTGCATCGCCTACTCTCCCCATCTCATTAATTCTATATCATTTAGGGAAGGTGGGAAACTCGCAAGAGGGACTATATCTAACAAAGTAGGAATAATAGCCAGTTCCAAACAAGGATCCTCTTGAG
Source organism: Chamaecyparis obtusa (assembly GCA_027943335.1). Taxonomy (NCBI): domain Eukaryota; kingdom Viridiplantae; phylum Streptophyta; class Pinopsida; order Cupressales; family Cupressaceae; genus Chamaecyparis; species Chamaecyparis obtusa. The sequence continues at coordinate 254,522 of BSBK01001632.1, forward strand.
AATCGTTATGTTTGATACTAGGTGTAATTATCAATTGTATTGAAAGCATATTAGGTAAATCGATATCAATATCAATAGTCTCATATTCATCATTAGCATCATTAGTATCATCAAGAGTATCTTCTTCATCAAGATTAATCAAAATAGAATCTAAGATACGAATAGAATCATCATAATCATTCATCTTAACATCATTATTAACATTAACTTCTTCTAACACATAAGGCATAGGCTGGTCAAAAGAAGATAAAGAACTTTGAAGAACAGAGGCAGGGGCCTTAGATTGAGCCTGACGCTTCTTACAACGTTCATTGGAAGATTGGTTATGTTTTGTCTTATTTGAAATATGTTGAGAACTAGGAGAAAAAACCATAGGTTCCTTCGTAGGTTCTATAAGAGGATTAGTAGGATTCTTAGTAGGCTGAAAAACAACACTAGGAGCTTGATTAACAGAACTAGAAGCCATGGATAAAGGAGGTATGTAAGGCCGCGGTTAAGATCTATCTGAGGCATGCTTAACTCAATAATCTTGTGATGTTTATAGGCTTGATATGAGAAAAAAAGGTTATCAGGTTGAGAAGGACATGAATTAGGTAATGAAGGCCAAAATAAGTTAAGGGTAGCACAATCCCTGGGCCTAGAAGGTTGATATAAACTATGATTAATCATGTTCACTTCTTCATCATGAATGAATTTAAGACACTTATGGATAGGAGAAGCAACAACATGCATGGAATTCAACCAAGGAAAACCAAACTTAACTTGAAACTGATCAGAAGTAGGAACAACAATGAAGGTAGTGTCCACAACTTTACCACAAAGTTCAACATGCAAGTTAATAGAACCAAATGTTGGATAAAGAAAACCATTACAAGTTTGAATCCACACATCCGATGTATCATAACAATCACGTTGTAAGTTCTTCATAAAAATATTTTCTTCAGTAATAACATTGACTAAGGATATAGAATCAACAAGACAACCACGTGTAGATATCTTAGAAATCCTAGCATAAATGTAGAGGGGACCATCAAGAGCTTTAATAGTCTCAGAATCATCAAAGGTAATCAAGAGTTCCCTAGGTCTTTTATTCTTAGGTTGTTTTCGAGTTTTAGGTTGAGGTTTCAGTTTAGGCTTAGGTTGAGGTGGAACTTGAAGTTGAGGTTGAGTTTGAGGCTAGGGTGGAGATACATATTGAGACAAAACAACATGCTCCACATGGTTAACAATATGATTAAGATCATCCATCTTTGAATCATAAACAATATCCACAAAAGATGACTAAATAATGGTATTAGTATCATGTGTAGGCAAAGGATTCATATAGATTTGGGGATTTTTATTAGGAGGAGAGACAAATTTACTCCCACTACCATCAAAATTATCAATAGATAAAGCATTATAATCAATTAAGTCTTGAACCTTATGTTTTAAAGAATAACACTTCTCAGTATAATGGCCATTCTAATGATGGTATTGACAAAAGGCTTTGGAATCAAGGGATTTGGATGCCATCGTAGTAGGTAAAAGAGGTTGAATAAGAGGTAAAGTAATCATATTAGCAGTCAACAATTTATTCATAATATAATGCAAAGATTTAGAAAGAGGAGTAAACATACGATTCAGATGAAAAGTAATGGATGCAGAAGTGGCATTGTTGGATGCAACAACAACTTGATCAACAACTATATTTGCTTTCTTATTTATCTTGACATAGTTGTTAGGTTTTTGAAACTTGTTGGGATTAGGAGCAGCATCACTCTTATCAATTAGAACATGAGCCATTGGAGAGTTGCTCTCAAATTGACTCACTTGTAATTGATAATGATGAAGCGATGCACACAGTTGTTGAAAAGAGGTAAATTCAGTAAATAGAATCTTATCTCCAATATCCTTTTGTAAATTTGAAATAAACATATGCTGAATATCAATATCAGGAACATGATAAGAAATTTGAGCATACAAATGCTTAAATCTACAAATAAATTCAGCCAATTTTTCTTTAGTATTTTGTTTACAATGCATCAAATCAGTTAAGGATACTTGCGGACCAATGTTATTTTGGAACTGTTGGATAAAGACATTAGCCAGTTTTGGAAAAGAATCAATAGAATAAGGAGACAAGGAACAATACCATTGCAAGGCCTTATCATGAAATGTTCTAGCAAACAACTTGGCTAAAATCCTATGGTCATGAGCATAGTCACTACAAAGGATTTGAAATGTTTTAACATGAGTAACAGAGTCTCCCTTACCATTGTAATTCTCAAGACGAGGCATATCGACTTGCTGAGGAACAAGAGCATGAATAATGTCTAGGGATAAAGGACTGCCCATATCACATGTAGGAATACTAAACTTGGATTGAGTTAAAGACACAAGTTGTTGTAAAGAAGAAACAATTTGAGCCAAACTAATGATTGTGGAATCATTAGATGAAATGGGAGGCATAGAAACATTAGAAACACTAGGGAAAGTGTAGGAAGCGGCGGGAATAAAAGACACAACCAGTGGAAGACTTGGAACCACAGTTGGAAGAGGGTTGGAAAAGGTAAAAGGAACACTATAATAAGAAGGTTTTGAGGTAGGTAGAGACATAGGTGGAATACTCATAGGAAGAGAGGGAACCAATGTAGTCACTAAAGGAGGAGTATAAGTGGGAATGCTAGGTGAAGGAATAGAATAAGGTTCCACTCTAGTGACAGGAGGAATGAATCCTAATTCTTGAGCTTCTTGAGCCAAAGGTTTGACATTTAAATGCACAAGATGAGTAATGCCACAGAAGAGATTAACACCTTGATCACTATCACGGAGGAATTTCTTAAGAGCCTCTATAGCTTGAATAGAATCTTGATTATGGTTTTCTTGAATAAGCCAATTTCCCATTTTATCAAGTTCAGTTGAAAGTTTTTGGACTTGTTCAGGAGGAACTCTTAAAGCATCATCCTCATCATGAGATGAGTGAGAAGAGTTATTCTCCATAGTAGGATTGGAATCATGAGTAATCAAATTATCATCCGGGATCCTAAGGAAAGGAGTGGAAGACTCAGGATCAAAGGACTCCATAAGTCTATGACTTCTTCTAACCAGAATATTATAAGTAGGACTAGAGGTAGAAAAGATCATATACCAATGCAATGAAATGAACTAAACTAGGGAAACACAAAGAATGAACAAATAAAAGTTTTTTTTATTTTTGTTTTATATGATTTTTTTGTTTTATTTTTGAAAATACAAGCACATGCAAGATCTAACACCATAAAAGAAAGAGTTGTCTATCGTGGGTTCACCAAAAATGTAATGGATAAGAAGGAGGGTGTTGTATTCACCAAAATGTAAGATGATATCCTTTACATATAGAAGAATTGGGGAAGGTAAGATCTTCTTCTTAACCCCAAATTCCCAAAAGAAAGATCCAAATAGATTAACCACAAGAAAATGGTCAATGCATAAATGAATCAATCGATGAAGAATATGAAGAAAGAGGAAACTATTACATTCCTTTATGGAAAAGAGTATTCAAATATTAAATTTAATTGAAGACAAATACTAACCTCAAACTATAGAAGATCTGGAAAATGCTATTTTATGGTGTCTGTACTGAGTTTCTGGAAATTCTGCAACCAGATCTAGGATAGGAAAACAAAGATAGAGGAAACCCATAAATATTTTCCTTTTCTAAGAAAGGTTGACCTTGACCCAAATAAAGGTCAACCTTGACCCCTTTATGTTGACCTTGACCTGCACTTCTTCGACGTAATTTTTGTTCGCGGATCCTGAAAGATTGTCGAAAAGGGTATCCAAATCTGCACTGTAATTCGTTGTTCTGCACCTGCACCTACGAGAAAAATAGTTTTGTTGTTTGGATGAGGGGTTTTCCTTAGTCAAACCTCGATTTTGGAATTAACCTTGAAATTGGATTGAAATTGTAGTAATAAACAAAATAAATGGAACAATTCACCTTGCTTATGTTGAAAACCCTTGTGGAGGATTCAAATCCTTGAATCCACAAGTATGGACGCTCCAAATGAATGTAGGTTGTCTCAAATCAATTAAATTTAGATCTTCAACACCAATCTTGAATGGATCTTGGAATAGGAAGAAGCTTGAATGGATATGGATGGAGAAATCTTCAACAAGAGGGCTCCATAGAGATTGAATCCTTCAATGGCTACCAATGGATCTCCTTGATGAATTGGATCTTGAATGCTTGAATGCTTGAAGATAGATGAATGCTTGAATGCTTTCCTTCTCCTTCTTGCATGCTTTTTGATTGCTTGATTTTTCTTGCTTGAGTTTGGAGGATTATTGATGGATTGAGAGATGGATTGCACACTTGATTGATTATTGAAAATGATAGGAGAAGGCTTCCCTTTATATAAGTCTAGGGCACAAACTTCTAGAGAGGCCAACATAGGAGAATTAAATTCTAAGCCTATACCCTTAGAATTGAACCTAAATTAAATATCATTTAAGAGTTTACCATTTCAAAGCTCGAAACAACTGACCTAGAAGCGGGAAATAAATCTTTCCGAAACCTAACATCCGGAAAGATTCAGATTTTCAAATTTGAACCCTGAGTCAAGGTCGAGGTGTACCTTGACCCTGAGGTCAATAACCTCAAATTCTTAGAGCAAGTTGCCAAGATTAGGTAGGAAGGAAGTGGAAAATGGGGCAGAACAGAGGAAAAAGCCAGATCCAAGTCAAAGACCCATTCAAGGCATTCACCATGACCCCAAACCACTTACTCAGAGGGGTAAACTGGTCATAAATGGAAGTGCTTTCATTTTCTGACGATACAGTACCTAAAACCATAATAATAATCTAAATATGCATCATAATTTTCCATTTCATTTATCATCATGAACATATTTAACATCATTTCAATGAATATTCGACTAATGTGAAGTAGCACAATAAATGCACATATGTCAAACTAAGAAAATACTTGATTCAAAACATGATGTCATCATAATATAAGTTGAAGAATCATGACATAATAAGAACCATCTCATAAATGTGTTTGTCAAGGAAACAAAATTAATCATGTAATAGTCAAAGAACCAAATATGCTCATAACGATTAAGGTCTATGACTAAGAAGACATGTTGACTATAGTCTACAAGTAACTCAATCACCTAAAAAGTAGGAGACAAAAGGTCAAGGCATGACATGAAGGCATATTATTTATAGTAGAAATTGCTATCACCAAAGTTTGTTGTTTGAAATGGTACGTTGAAGTCATAGTATATTATCGTAGTATAATAAGATTATAAAAAATATATCATAGTGAAGGATACGACAACAATTGTTGAACTCGATATGTTAGGATATCAAGGAAGATTGAAGACATACTTAGCTATTGAAAGAAGGTAAATCATTGTAGCGGAAGCACAAGCATGTGTGCAAACAAAATAGTGATTTTTGTAGGAAGTTTGAGATGAGTTTTGAAGGTTTGAAGCATTGATGCAATAGTTGGAGAAGGATGAAGTTATCAAGAAAAGAAAAAGTTTTGAGAAATTATAAAGACTTGAGTATGGACAACAGTAAGAGAAAAATAATTTGTAAATGTACTAGCATTCGTGGTTGAGATAGAAGGGGAGCATTGGGACGTGTAATTTCTACCACCTCAATAACCACCAATAAGATAATTAGAATATTCTAGTGAGGAACATAAATATTCTAGAAAGATAGAGATAAGGATAAACATATTTAATATTTGTTTGTAAGAGATAAGTTGGTCTAGGTTCTAGATCTATCCCAAAAACTCTATATAATGAGACATTTGTATAAGGGTTAAGCATCAAATGTTTTTTTGATCAATGTGGATCATGGCTGGAAGACTAATATTTTAGCATTTTGAGGAGATGCAATAGAATTTGATAAAATTGATTAATTAAGATAAAGTTTTGTAGCAATTGAGTTCATGTATTTGTGTATTTATTTTTGAATGTGTGTTTACTTCCACTCCATCCACCCCATTAGTCTCCAACCAAATAACCAAACCCCATAGATATTACAAAGCTAACCAAAACAAAATGTTGTTTAACATTAACAAAATAGCCCATTGCATATACAAAATTGGACCTTACATAAATAACAGATGATGAAAAACAAAATTAATAAGCCCATGAAAGAAATGATACCAAAAAATTGAAGCAAAATTTTCTTTAGCACATAGCTGAGTTTGACAACAAGTGTTCAAGGAATGAATGATATTTCTTTAGCATAAAGGCGAAACTGACAACAAGCATTCAAGGCATGAATAGTATTGGGCAAAGATTTGATGAAGTTGCCCAAAACCAACAAAATTTGATTTAACACAAAGCTAAAAGAGCCCAAACCAGAGATCAAAATTGGGAAGACGAGTCAAGGCATGACAACTGAAGCAGTACATTATAATTATAATTCTTAGTTTTTGGGACCTTCTTGAGAAGGAAATTGCTGAAGCAAAGCTAGTTGAAGAGGTGAATTTTCTTCATGAATTAGATGTCGAATAAGTCATGTAACCCCAAAAATCTATCAAGTCTTGTAGAGTGAGTGTGAGCTTCCACATGCTCAATGAAATCATAAAACTCCTAAAAATATTGTCATATTTGACATAAATCACACTTGCTCTTATCACAAAAAGGGAGCTAAGCATAATAACTATTAGTTGCTAAAATGATACTTTTATTCTTGAAGTTGGAAAATAACCTTGTCCATTCCCAATCTTAATATTATGCATTCCCATATATTCATCTCACGCTTTATTTTTATCACTTGATTTCAAACCACAAATGTAAAAGTGATCTAGATCACTTTTATAGCTACATATTTAAACTACACATTTCTAAAATTTAAATTCAAACTAAAAAACATGTTTATTTTTTCACTAGTTGCTATGAGCCAAGTTTGAATTATATTAAATTGCATGATGAGATAGTCTATTTAAGGATTTCTAATTACCTTGAATTGTCAAGCATCTACATCCATATAACATAATTAGAAAAAACAGTTATATATTTGATTACAAATAGATTAGTTTAGCATCACAACATCTTTAAAAAATTAAGGCCTTAACCCTTCTATTTAGAATTGTAAATTCAATCCATTGTGACTTTGAAATTGCTGAAAACTGGAGGGAGGAAAAACAATGCCTCAACTTAACAAAGGAGGAGGTAGTATTGACAAAAATAAAATCTGATTTGGAAACATTATAAATAGATGCTATTTTCTATATTAATAAAAACTTCCCGAGAGTGCAAACCGCTGCCATATTCAGTATGTCAGTTGAAAAACTTGAGGCTCCTAATCAAATTGAAGAGATTTCATGAAAACAAAAAGTGAAACGTTGATGCCTTGCAAGTTGAGTGTTTGTCTTTTGGAAATTTAGGAAAAAAATTGCACGTGAATTTGAATTACACTTTACCGCCAAAACGCTAAAATGTGCACCAAACACTGAACAAATTTAAATTGCAGAGATCACATGAATTTGTATAGATATCGTGCCTTTGCAACAGAGATTACATGAATTTTAAACAAGCATCACAACATTTAGTGACAAATTTACAAAATATTCCCTTTGCACAGTGCTCGATATGCTTACAAATAGGCAAATATTTATAGCTTCCCTTTTTAGGTTAATATTTGGTGCAATATTTGCAGTTTCAAATTTTAGAAAATTTGTCGATGCATCATAAATTTTTTGTGTCCAATGTGAACTTTGTTGATTTTGCAACATCAATTCTTCATTTAAAATTATCAATTTTGATACCATGAAGAATTTACCAAGAAATCTTGTGCAAAGATGAAAGAACACAAACTATTCATGCTTGGATTACCCGTCAATGGGAATCTATTATATTAGAAACAATTCATATATTTTGGCCGAGCCTCCTGAATCTGCATGCTTGGATTACCCGTCAATGGGAACTCATTATATAAGAAACAGTTCACATATTTCCTCTTGCGAGGGGCTTTTTCATAGCAAAGTTTGAGAATCCAGCTGATAGGAAATTGATCCTTTGTGATCACTTTTTCAGCTGGGATACCAGATTTATGCTCATGGTGAAGCCTTGGCACCCTAACTTTGATGCTTCTTCAGAGACTTTCTTAAAGGTTCCCACTTGGGTGAGGCTTCCCAACCTCCCTCTTCACTTTTGGGTTGACTCTTTGTTCGAGGCTATGGGGGAGGCTCTTGGAGACTTTCTGATGGCTGATGAGGAATCTGATGATATCCTTCATTCCACTTATGCTAGGATTCTGGTTGATTTGGATTACTCCAAGGGTCTTCCAAAAAAGATATTGCTACAACATCCTAAAGGATCTTGGATCCAATTCCTGGATTATGAAGGTCTCCCCTTCAGATGCAAGAGATGTTTTAAAACTGGTCACTTAGTGGACCAATGTGGATTGGAAAAAGTTAAAAAACCCGCTTCTTGGTGGAAGGGAGCCTCCTCCCAGCACTACTTTGTTGTGAAGGCCTCAACTTCTCAAAGCTTCTCTTAGATTGTCTCTTCTCCTCTTGAGACTTTTGAGGCCCCTGTGCCTCTTGGTCCTGCCTCTGGCTCTCCCCCGAGAGAAGCATCCCTCCTTGGACCTCAGCTTTGTTCAGATTCAACTGCTCGGGTCTCTGTTGGTTGTGAGGCGCTTGTCCCTACTTCTGACCATGCTTCGCAAGATCACGCTGGAACGCTTGCTTTAGACTCATCCCTTGTTTCAGCTTCTTTGGATTCTTGTGGCCCTATCCTGGGACAATCTCTTGATGCCCCGTCTTTAGGTGCCACAGATCTTGATTCGATATCTTGGCAGGATTTAGCTAAGAATAAGGAAGATGGGTGGACTTCTGTAAAAGGTAAGAAAAGATCAAAACATCTGCCCTCTTTCGACATGTCCCTCCATTCCCAGAAGGGGAAGAAATGATCTATCTTGCCAGTTGGCAGGCTCTTTGCTGATTGTTGGTAGTTTCAGGGCTACTGATTTAAATTGAAATATCCTTCGAGCAGCGGGTTCTCTAGTCAGGGTCCCAGTTTCCTTTTCCCGGTACCATATTTTCTTCAGGCTGTGGGATCCTGTTGCAAAACCCTCGATGTGGTCATGATCTGATCCTTTTCTATGTGCTATTTTGAATATCTTTTTTGACCAATATGTAGAGGGTTTTGGGGCCCCTTTAAAACCTGTTTTCCTTAATAAAAAACACACAAACTAAAATAGATTTAGGAAGAGATGATGATTGAAAATAATCAAATGAGGTGAGTGACATTATAATATATAGAACATAAGAGAATTTGAATTCCTTAGTGTGAAAGGAAAAGTGAGTGACCTAGGCAACTAGACCTTACACCTAAGAAAGACATGACACCCAAGAAAATATACACCAACACAAATTTAGGAGAGGAAAAAGAATTCTTGCACTAGGTAGTGACCACCATTCTGAAAAGGATACAGATGGATGAAAATATTAAGTAAGAATATAAAGCCAAAATTGCAAAGATTAAAAATTATGCGAGTCACTTGATGAGCCCAATTTATTCTGGTAACCCTTCATTAAGGGGTTGGCAACATTGAACAAAGATACTCAACCAAAGATCCCAATGGTTTATTCACTGGTACAAAGGAACAAAGAGAAAATTTGCATAACCTATCACTCAATAAGTTCACACAATAAATGTAGATGAGCATTGATGAAAGTTTGATGATGTGGGGGACTATGCCTTGGTTTTGTAAAAATCAAACTTTTAAAATAAGTGTAGAAAATTCTAATATTTTTTCATTATTTTTTGGATATACGATTTAAGTATTTCAACATTTATCAATCTTCTTAAATGTCATAATCAAACATACATCCCATGGGTTCAAAAATGTTATAAATTCTCTCTTATTTTATCACCTACATTTTATTTTTAATCATTGAGTTAGAAGATACTTAAAAATAATCTTCATCAATCCAAAACCTAAACCATCATTTAAACCTATTATCTTTTTATTTAAACCTTCTCTATCCAATTTCAAAACATTCACTCAAATAAAATTGCTAATACATTTTCAATCATCCTAATTTGAAAATTTACATTCCAAAACTAACAATCTATTATAGATGCCAAAAAAAAATAAAACTCAAATTCCATCATTACCAATCATTCCTAAAGTTCAACTTCCATCCTACCAAATTGATCCTAATCTTCAAGCCAAGTCAATCCAGATATCCTAATCCAATAAACATCAATATATGAATTTTAATGAGTGGGGTGTGATAACCTGGAACCCTCAACAAATTCATAATAAGAAAGGGTAGCAACTTTAAAACTATATTTTTTCGCAAGAATGAATGTTCTTACAAAAAGTTTAAAACTACAATTTAAGGAAAGATAATAACATTCTAAAATTTCCATTTAAATTTTATTTGATAGGTAACACAATTGATTCTTTTCATTCAAATGCAATATTTAATAGAGCAAAATAGTACTTTATTCTCAAAGTAAGAAACCCATTAATAAAAACATAAAATTTCTCTTTCTAACACCAAGTTGTAAAATAATGATCATTTCAAATACATTAAATCATATTGAGATTGGGGTTAGAAATAAAATTTTTAAATCTAACATGCAAATGCATATACTATGTGGTATGTGCCAGATCCATCATAACCAACTACTGTCGAGGAGCTATCCCCCTTTACCTTGGCCACACCCCCACCATCAACTTGTCAATAACATAGAACATTTGATTTCACATTAGTAGGTTAGTACCTAAAACCATAATAATAATCTAAATATGCATCATAATTCCATTTCATTTATCATTATGAACATCTTTAACATCATTTCTATGAATATTCGACTAATGTGAAGTATGTACAACAAATGCACATATGTCAAACTAAGAAAATACTTGATTCAAAACATGATGTCATCATAATATAAGTTGAAGAATCATGACATAATAAGAACCATCTCATAAATGGGCCAGTCAAGGAAACAAAACTCATCATCTAATAATCAAAGAATCAAATATGCACATAACGATTAAGGTCTACGACTAAGAAGACATGTCGACTATAGTCTACAAGTAACTCAATCACCTAAAAAGTAGGAGACAAAAGCTCAAGACATGAAATGAAGGCATTATTTGCAGTAGAAACTACTATCACCAAAGTTTGTTGTTTGAAATGGTATGTTGAAGTTATAGTATATTATTGTAGTATAATAAGATCTTAAAAAAGATATCATAGTGAAGGATACAACCACGATTGTTGAACTTGATATGTTAGGATATCAAGGAAGATTGAAGACATACTTAGCTATTGAAAGAAGGTAAATCATTGTAGCGGAAGCACAAGCATGTGTGCAAATAAAATAGTGATTTTTGTACGAAGTTTGAGATGAAGTTTTGAAGGTTTGAAGCATTGATGCAATTGTTGGAGAAGGCTGAAGTTATCAAGCAAAGACAAGGTTTTGAGAAAGTCTAAAGACTTGAGTATGGACAACAGTCAGAGAAAAATAATTTGTAAATGCAGTAGCATTCCTATTTGAGATCGAGGGGGAGTTTTGGGATGTGTAATTTCTCCCACCTCAATAACCACCAATAAGATAATTAGAATATTCTAGTGAGGAACATAAATATTCTAGAAAGATAGAGACTAGGATAAAAATATTTAATATTTGTTTGTAAGAGATAAGTTGGTCTAGGTTCTAGATCTATCCCAAAAGCTCTATATAATGAGACATTTGTATAAGGTTAAAGCATCAAATATTTTTTTGATCAATGTGGATCATTGGTGGAAGAAGAATGGTGTAGCATTTTGAGGAGATGCAATATAATTTGATAAAATTGATTAATTAAGATAAAGTTTTGTAGCAATTGAGTTCATGTATTTGTGTATTTATTTTTGAATGTGTGTTTACTTCCACTCTATCCACCCCATTAGTCTCCAACCAAAGAAGTAAACCCCACAGATATTACAAAGCTAACCAAAACTAAATGTTGTTTAAAATTAACAAAATAGCCCATTGCATATACAAAATTGGACCTTACATAAATAACATATGATGAAAAACAAAATTAATAAGCCCATGAAAGAAACAATACCAACAAATTGAAGCAAAATCTTCTTTATCACATATAAGGTGAGTTTGACAACAAGTGTTCAAAGAATGAATGATATTTCTTTAGCATAGAGGTGAGACTCACAACAAGCATTCACGTCATGAATAGTATTGGGCAAAGATTTGACGAAGTTGCCCAAAACCAACAAAATTTGATCTAATGCAAAGATAAAAGAGCCCAAACCAGAGAGCAAAATTTGGAAGACGAGTCAAGGCATGACAACTAAAGCAGTACATTATAATTATAATTCTCAATTATTGGGACCTTCTTGAGAAAGGAATTACTGAAGAAAAGCTAGTTGAAGGGGTGAATTTTCTTCATGAATCAAATGTCGAATAAGTCATGTAACCCCAAAAATCTATCAAGTCTTGTAGAGAGAGTGTGAGCTTCCACATGCTAAATGAAATCTTAAAACTCCTATAAGTATTGTCATATTCAACATAAATCACACTTGCTCTTATCACAAAAAGGAGCTAAGCATAATAACTATTAGTTGCTAAAATGATACTTTTATTCTTGAAGTTGGAAAATAACCTTGTCCATTCTTAGTCTTAGTATTATGCATTCCCATAAATTCATCTCGTGCTTTATTTTTATCACTTGATTTAAGGCCACAAATGTAAAAGTGATCTAGATCACTTCTACGCCTACATATTTAACTACACATTTCTAAAATTTAAATTCAAATTAAAAAAATATGTTTATTTTTCACTAGTTGTTATGAACCAAGTTTGAATTATATTAAATTGCATAATAAGATAGTCTATTTAATGATTAACTCTAATTAGAATGAATTGTCAAGCATCTACATCCATATAACATAATTAGAAAAAAACACTTATATATTTGATTACAAATAGATTAGTTTAGCATCACATCATCTTAAAATCATTTAAGGCCTTAACCTTTCTATTTAGAATTGTAAATTGAATCCATTATGAATTTGAAATTGCTGAAAAATAGAGGGAGAAAAAACAATGCCTCAGATTTACAGAGGAGGTAGTATTGACAAAAATAAAATCTGATTTGGAAACATCATAAATAGATGCTAATTTCTATATTAATTAAAACTTTCTGAGAGTGCAATCCGTTACCATATTCAGCATGTCAGTTGAAAAACTTGAGGCTCCTAATCAAATTGAAGAGATTTCATGAAAACAAAAAGTGAAACGTTGATGCTTTGCAAGCTGAGTGTTTGCCTTTTGAAAATTTAGGAAAAAAATTGCAGGTGAATTTGAATTACACTTTACTGCCAAAACGCTAAAATGTGCACCAAACACTGGACAAATTTAAATTGCAGAGATCACATGAATTTGTATAGATATCGTGCCTTTGCAACAGAGATTACATGAATTTTAAACAAGCATCACAATATTTAGTGACAAATTTACAAAACATTCCCTTTGCACAGTGGTGGATATACTTACAAATAGGCAAATATTTATAGCTTCCCTTTCTAGGTTTTAATATTTGGTGCAATATTTGCAGTTTCAAATTTTAGAAAATTTGTCGATACATCATAAAAAAATTTGTCCAATGCGAACTTTGTTGAATTTGCAACATCAATTTTTCATTTAAAATTTAAAATTATCAATTCTGATACCATATTGAAGAATTTACCAAGAGATCTTTGCAAAGATGAAAGAACGCACAAAGATTTGGGAAGAGAAGATGATTGAAAATAATCAAATGAGGTGAGTGACATTACGTATATAGAACTTAGAGGATTTGAATTTAGCATGCCAGTTACCTAGGCAACTAGACATTACACCTAAGCAAGACATGACACCCAAGAAAATATACACCAACACAAATTCAGCAAGCTAAAAGAATGCTTGCACTAGGTAGTGGCCACCATTCTGAAAAGGATGCAGATGGATGAAAATATTAAGTAAGAATATAAGCCAAAATTTGCAAAGATTATAAATTATACGAGTCACTTGATGAGCCCAATTTATTTTGCTAACCCTTCATTAAGGGCTTGGCAACATTGAACAACGATACTCGACCTGAGATCCCAATGGTTTCTTCACTGCTACAAAGGAACGGAGAGAAAATCTGCATAACCCATCACTCAATAAGTTCACACAATAAATGTAGATGAGCATTGATGAAGTCTGATGATGTGGGGACTATGCCTTGGTTTTGTAAAAATCAAAGTTCTAAAATAAGTCATAGAAAATAAAAGTACACATTCTAATATTTTTTTATTATTTTTTGGATATATGATTTAAGTATTTCAACATTTATCAATCGTTCTTAAATGTCTATCATCATTCATACACTTTATGAGTTCAAAAATATTATAAATTCTCTCTTATTTTACCACCTAAATTGAATTAGATAATACTTAAAAATAATCTTCATCAATCCAAAACCTAATCCATCATTTCAACCTATCATCTTTTTATGTAAATCTTCTCTATCCAATTTCAAAACATTCACTAAAATAAAATTGCTAATACATTTTCAACCATCCTAATTTTAAAATTCACATTCCAAAACTAACAATCTATTTTGGATGCCAAAAATAAAATAAAACTCAAATTCCATCATTACCAATCATTCCTGAAGTTCAACTTCCATCCTACCAAATTGATCCTAATCTTCAAGCCAAGTCAATCCATATATCCTTATCCAATAAACATCATAATATGAATTTTAATGAGTGGGGTGCGATAACCTGGTAATGAAGCAACAAACAATGAAAATGGAACCTCAACAAATTCATAATAAGAAAGGGTAGCAACTATATTTGCAAGGGTTTCTAAGATGAGGTTTGTAGAAATATTGTGATAAGAAAAGATGATGGCAGGAAGGCCAAAAAGGCTGTGGAATGCAATTGCGATCATATTCTTACAGTGAGACTCTATCTCAATACTCATGTACCTTCCTGCCACCATCTTCTCATATCTCAAGCTTTCTAATTAGAAAGTCTTGCCTCCTTTTGGGGGTATGTATGGTATTTATAGACTGAATAACATTAGCTGTTTCTCAGTCGTTTGTTTAGTGTCCAGTCTTGACCGATATTTGGTAAAATAGCCACACACAAAAACAAAATATCCTGAGATGCTTTCTTATTATATTCACCACATGTTTTGGATGTTTGTTAATGGTCAAGGCAAGGAAATGAATATTTCTATTGACTTGACTTATTAAAGAGATAAATAATGAAAATTAACATAAGACGTATCTCATGACTTCATGACTTTGAATGAGGCAAAGAAACTTTGGTAGAGGACAAGAAGAAAGCATCTACTCAAATTAAATTTTTATATTTATATTTATATTTATATTTATTTTTGTTTTTGTGGCTTTGAATGAGGCAAAGTCATTCCCTAATTCAACAAACGACTGCTCTAAAGTGAGTATGAGTATGAACACCTCAATAAAGACCACACAATCTTCCCATACACCAGTACAGCAAACGAAAATTTGAAGTAGAAATAGATTTTCACTGTTTATGGTAAATTAATGCAGAAACAAAAGTATTAATGATATAAGATTTTTATTGCAGCCAACAAGGATTATAGCTATGTGAAAGAAAGAGTGGACTTAATCGATGAGGACAGCATGGTTTATGGTTTTAGCCATGTGGAAGGAGGAGCAATTGGGACAAAGGTGGCCTATACACACTTCAAGAAAAAAATTACACCCAAAGAAGGGGGTGGATCCATTTCAACCACTACTTGCAGTTATGACACCCTTCCTGGTGTCCCCTATGATGAAGCCAAAGTTGAGGAGATCAAGGCTGGTAGCATTGCTTTGCTCAGGATGTTCGAGGAATACCTTATTGCCAATCCCACTTTATACTGCTAAAAAGCATCAAGATCCCCCTCTTTCTCAATAGTAGTAATGCCACTTGTTCAATAAGAGCATATGTGAATCTCTTAATGATAAAAATATCAGGATTCTCCTCTTTCTTAATGGCAGCAGTGTCACTTTTCACTAAGAATATGTATGTATCAGAGTTGGGTACAATAGTAAAGCTTTGAAACTTTCTCAATCATGGCTCAAATTCTAGTTATTCCTTTCAATTAAGCAGAAAAAGGAAAGTATATGTATATATGTTTTAATAATGAGCTCAAGAACTAGTCATTCTTAAGTATCCAGCTATGGTTGTACAATTTTGAAAGATAAAAACATAGGCTTGGCTTGCTCTATGGTACTTATATTACACCTCTTTTATTTTCTTTTATTTTCTTGAAGTCTTTGAAGTGTAGAAAAATATTTTATTATATAGAACTTCAAGTAAATAAAAGATAAAATATATGTGATGTAGTATTTTAATAGGAAAAATTGTATTCTATAAAAAATTGAATATAGAAATTATTTTTTATTGCTTAAAAAATAGACCATTTTCAATATAATTTGATAATATTTTTATCTAACCTTTAAGTATATAAATAGACACATCTTCTTCCCTCGTCTTCCCCTCTAATTATTATCATTTTCACTTATGAAATCCTTGCTCATGGCTGCAATCTCTTTTTCTTATGCTCAATGGAGCATTAAAACTAGTATTATTGTCTCAATTCTTTGCCCCTCTCACTCACTCGCACCTCCATACATTCTTACAACACATTGCTCCCTTTACCTCTTACTTATGCCAATTCAAGATATCCCTCCATATCCCAAATGATCCCTACCTTGGGTATCACACTTGTAGTAGTTGCATAGGAAGCTCTATAAAATGGGAACACCAAGATTTTTTTCATCTTGGGGCAAGGAGAATATTGACATGGTTTTTTCGACAATTTCAAACTTTCTAAAATTAGAAAATCATTTGGACACTTAGGAGACAATGGTTTTATGTGTCTTGGTTGGAGTGTTACAAGATGAGGTGGTAGACAAGACATTTGTCTAGATCTCTCTTATTTAGAGTCTTTTGACAACAAGGTGCCACTCAAGAAGAACATTTGATGAAGGAAAATAGATTATGGGATAGAGAAAGACAATTGGGTGTTGAATAATGTTTCTAAGAATGGTATGAGACATCTTAAAGTACACTTTAGTAGAAGAGAACAATGAGAAAAATAAATGGTTTTGGTTTTTGGTAGGATGATTTTGTTTGCGAACAAGTTGTAGTTTTGTTTGTGACGACTTCTCAATTGATAGTATTTTTTCCAAGCAAAAGAAATGGTTTTGTAATAGTCCATGATGGCAAACAACCAATTTTGTTATGTAACACATAATAAACAACATTATTCCAATTGCCTCAACAATTGACTTACTTTCAATTTGTATTCCATTTTGCATTGAAAAACAATGATGTGCTATAGTAAGCTTGAATTAAACATCTCAATATTTAAAAGACATGTAATTGAGATGAAGTGAATTTGAGATAATTCATGGCTCCACTAGATTGTGTTGAGATAAGAATATAATAGTAAGGTGTTAGAGAGTTTGCAAGTGGATTTAGGGATTAAATAAATTGCACTTAAGTTAATTGTTCTCAAGAGGCTTGAGATTGTAATTGCCATTAGAATTATGGATTTAAATGAGTTGTAGCTCACACTTTGGTGGTGTTTTCTCCCATATATACAATCCTCTAATGTAAATCCTTGTCATTATATTGTGTTATGTTATTTTTCTAGTGCAATGATATATTTAATTTTAATTAATTACAGTTGTCCTTAGTGCAAATTTTAATAATTTTTATTATTTAAATATCCATTCCCTATCTTTAATCCTGTAATTTAATTAATTCCTAATTAACTAAATCTAATCTTAGCCTAAATCCATAGTCTAAGAACCCATCACCATCACCCTTAAACCTAGCCCTTTTCTTAATCCTAGATTAATTATCCTAATCAAGTAATTCCTACAACAATTAACATTTTCCCTCAATTTTTAATTGTCTCACTGAGAACACCTTTCTAATTTAAGTAACCACCTTTCATAAATAGTTACTTACCCCTCTTACATTATTGTCCCCCATGTCCTTTTTTATTATTCTCAACGTGTGAGACATCTTGAGCCACCCCACTCCTTCACTCTCTCCCACTCTCTTTATGAGCCATCCCTTTCAAGGGTTGTTCACACATGCATGACTAACCACCTTGCTTGCATGGCATCCTCATGGCCTCCACTTGACATCTACCTCATCAATCCCATGCAATCCTATTCCTTCATTCAACTTTGAATCCTAACCATCCATTTCCCTCCAAATCCTATAAATAGGATTTGCTCCTTGTACATTTTGTACATTCTTCATTTTGCATTGTTAGATCATGCTAGTTTAATTCTAGAGACTTAGAGATCACTTGTGCAATCATAACATTTTCATAGTATCTTATTTATCATGGTGTAGAATCATGGTTTACTTAGCTTAGTTTCATACTTATATCAAGTAGGTTTGCATTTAGTTTCTCATATAGATTTGCATATTAGTATCATCGTTCAATCTATCTAGCAAGTCAATGCACAAAGTTGGGTACCAATTCCGCGGAAGTCTTGTAGAAATGAGAGATGTTGCTCGAAACGGGCACCCGTTTTAGGTTCGGGCACCCGATCCTAAATTCAAAAAATGGGCACCCATTTTTTTCTCAAAACGGGTGCTCGTTTCTAATTTTTTTTTATTTTTTATTTAGAATTAAAAATGCATTTTAACACTTTGATTTTATTTTTTAAAAACGGGCGCCCGTTTCTTAAGACATGAGCGGGAAGCACACATCCGCCTTGAATTTCGTTCCAAAGTCAGTTTGGTTTAGGCTTGGTAGAACCAAGCCTATGCCTTGACCTCCAAAAATTTGGTTAAGGCACTAGAATGCCAGATTTCTGCCTTGCCATAATGTTTTGAGGGCCTTCCTGATCGTATCATTTTACAAAAAAAAATAATCCATTAGAATTCTCATTGTCCTGATTTTAAAAATGTAAATTTCATAGTGATGTGATTATTTTTACTATTTTTGCATTATTTATTAGTTAAAAGTGGTACCTAAACGTAAAATAGCGAGGTTCACTAAAACGTTAATAACTTTTTTGCTTTTAGGTTTTTTAGAAAATAAATTATATGACACCAATCTAGATACAATTCTCTTGAAGATTAAAAAAAAAAAATTGAAAAAATATGAAATTCTCATCAAATTATGGTGTCCGTACACCAAAGGTTTTGAATAAGTATTTTATAGTCAATTAAAAATTAATAATAAAAAATATACTCAATAAAAAAATAAGGAAAAATATGCTCACCAATATTTGGTGTCTTAGGTATATTTCCCCAGAAGGATTTGCAAAAATCCATTTATTTAAGTCAAAATATGGTGTTTGTACATGGCTATGGTATGGTCCTAAAATAGGCATTTTGAAAACATGGTTTTTAAACATTCCTACTAAAAAGCAATTTATACCATGTGAGTATTTAAATAAATTACATATTTGAAAAGTCGACTCCGAGAACTACATTTTCTATTACTAAATTTTTTTGAGATTCAATCTCTAAGTGCCTCAAATTTAGACATCAATTGATAGGAAATTTGAAAAAAAAGGGAAAACACTTCCACTTTTTGCCCAAAAGTGGGACTCAACTTCTTGCAACCACCCTAGCATATTAGAATCATTTGAGAGAAATCATAGTTGTGTTTTGGAGAGCATATCTACATAGAATCATTCGATGAGCACAAAATCCAAATTATCACTAAAGACCAAAGTGAGAAGCGAGTGAAAAGAACTCACTTTTCCAACATAAAATCACTTTTCAAAAGTGACTTTTAAAATAAGTCACTTCAATTATTTAAGTGAACTATTGAGTTTACCCCAAAAATCAAATAAATTAATCCCAATAGTATGAAATTCAACTACGGAAAATTAGCTAGTAAATAAAACATTAAATTTCACAAACACATTAAAATCAACATTTTATTTAAACCATTTATGTGACAATTGAAGAACTCTAAATGCACAAACATGCTCACGGGTCTAACACAATATGCTTATGAAATCCAGATTTACCAACACGTACCAAATGGAATAATATATCAATTATAGATAAATCATCCATACTGAGATGATATTGGTTCAACATAAAGGGCTGGTGAAACTGTCTCCTGTGCTACTGTCGGGGATATAAACACACTCAAATCCTGCGGCTCAGGCATAATTTGTAGATTACCTATTCATTGAAACAGACAAACATCAAGTGTAGTTGCTCACAATATAAATAGCCGAAGCACATATAATATAACAATAAAATGCCTAATGGAACACTGACACTCTAGTGATGCGACTAGGCATAAAAAAATGTCGTGCGACACTGGTCCTTCCATTTTGTACTCCTCAATGTACAAAAAAATTTAAATAAATGTTACATTTTTAAATAAAACATTTCATCTAATATAAATTATTTAAATTAATCATGTACGACAATATGATCATAAATAAGTGAAAGTCAATAACTACTTTATTGGTTATGATGACATATATCTATATGCAATTCATCCCCATTTCATAAACTTAATAGCTTAATATTGTATTAGTATTAAAATACGAACACATCATTATGAATATGCATATACATATGAATACTCGACTCAACCCACCAAAATGAGCCGGGACCTAAAAATAAACCAAGTCTATACTCAGTCAGGATAACAAGATTCATGTCATCTTGAAAAATCCAAAAGGGTAGGTTAAAAAACTACTTGTCAGGTTACCTAGGACAATGGTTTAGGGATTGGATTAGTTTGGGCCTGAATGTTACGTCCCCTCTTCCACCATTGAGATGTAAGAGCATTCTTAGACTTGCTAATTAAAGTGAAGTTGATTCCCAGTACCCGCAACCTTGCATCAAAAAGATGAGCATGTGCATACATGCATATATAACCTAATGACAAGCAATGATGGGAATCGAGACATCATGTAGATCTCACAAGTGAGTGACTAAAACTTCATCCATCATCATATAGACACGTCATATACAAACATAACATATCTATAATCAATACACATACAGATATAGGGGTTAGTATCTTAGTGAAGCAGAAGCAATCATAACATCACCATATGTCCTAACAAGAATATGTAAACATATTTTAAACATAAGCATGAAGCAATATAAGAAATAGTCATATTGATTTCAAAGTATCATCATGACCTACTATCATAGGATCAAAGTATCATCCAAAGCATAATGCAAGTCCGACACATACATAGTAAGGTCCTAAAAGAGTTTAGTCACCTACTCTGAAATGATAGCATATGGAAGGGTATTACAAATAAAAAAACATAAGTGTCATTTGACCCTTTATTATCTAGAGTGCAAAAAGATGCATGTGATGTCGCAGTATAAGTTTGCAATAAATATTTTTAAAATGGTAAAAAAAATAGAATATGACCCTAAACTAAAATTTTTATATGTTGCCAATTTGAAATATGGAACAGAGTCGCATTCCATAACTACGAACCTATTTTATAAAATTTGAATTCTCACCTTGAGAATTGCTCTGGGTTTTGGGTCAAGAAAAGGATTGGTCAACCGAACCATAGCCTTGAATCTAGTTTGACCTGAATCTTGGAGCTCATCTTAGTACTCAAACATAATACACTCTTTGGATAAATATCTGAATTTACTTTCTATAAAATATTTGAGGATTAAAAAACTCATTATAGATGAAACTATGTACATTCCAAATATGTAATTTGTTTTTAAATTTGATTATTTTTTCTATTTTTCAATCAATTTCTACTGAAATAGGTGCAGAAACTTGAAATGACAAGCTTTCTTCTTATTTTAATAACTTTTTTATATCTACATTTCTGGAAAAACAAATTTTAAAAAATTAAAAAATAATAAGTTTAGGTCAAATTGTGCTTGTTGTACACGAAGTTTTAAAAACAGTAATTATGCCCAATAAAAAATTAATTAAAAAATAACAAAAAATTGTTCTCATCATTCTTGATTGTGTTATGTACCATTTCCTAAAAGGATTCAGAGAAATAATTTCATTTAGGTCAAATTATGCTTGTCGTACACTGGAATGGTATGGTCCTGAAAAGGTGACTTTTAAATGTAGTTTTTAGTAACATCTATTGAAAATGGATTTGTATCATCTAGGTATTCAACTAAATTACATATTTGAAAAGAAAACTTCAAGTACTATAATTCCTATTATTGAATCTTTTTAAGACTCAAGTCGCATTCCATAACTACGAACCCATTTTATAAAATTTGAATTCTCACCCTGAGAATTGCTCTGGGTTTTGGGTCGAGAAAAGGATTGGTCAACTGAACCATAGCCTTAGATCTAGTTTGACCAAATCTTGGAGCTCATCTTAGTATTCAAACATAATACACTCCTTGGATAAATATTTGAATGCATTTTCTATAAAATATTTTGAGGATTAAAAAACTCATTATAGATGAGACTATGTAGATTCCAAATATGTAATTTGTTTTTAAATTTGATTAATTTTTCTATTTTTCAATCAATTTCTACTGAAACAGGTGCAAAAACTTGAAATGACAAGCTTTCTTCTTGTTTTAATAAAAAATTTATTTCTACATTTCTTGAAAAAAATAAATTTTAAAATCAAAAAATAATAAGTTTAGGTCAAATTGTGCTTGTCGTACACGAAGTTTTAAAAACTGTAATTATGCCCAATAAAAAATTAATAAAAAATATCACAAAAAAATAATAAAAAATTATTCTCATCATTCTTGATTGTCCTATGTACCATTTCCTAAAAGGATTCAGAGAGAGAGTTTCATTTAGGTCAAATTATGCTTGTTGTACACGGGAATGGTATGGCCCTGAAAAGGTGACTTTTAAATGTAGTTTTTAGTAACGTCTATTGAAAATGGATTTGTATCATCTAGATATTCAACTAAATTACATATTTGAAAAGAAAACTTCGAGTACTATAATTCCTATTATCGAATTATATTAAGACTCAATCTCTAAGTGCTTCAAATTTTTAGGTCAAACAAGACAAATTTAAAAAATTTTAAAAATAATTTTCATTGCCAAAAAGTGGACTCAACTTCTTGTTGGCACCAAATTGGAAAAATGTAAGGAACCTTAGAGGAGAAAAATTGATTCCTTGTGATGAAATTAATGAGTCGCTCATTAAGTCCTCTCTTATAATGAACAAGGTTAGAGATAGTTACCCTATTGTCAGAAGGTTGTGTCTACACAACAACATATTTGCACCTTAGTAAACAAAATATGTTAATAAAATATGTTAGCAACATGTATGTTAGTCTATTGTATTAATGTGTGTTAGTAATTTGCAAACAAATACAATAGACTAACACACATGTTGCTAACATATTTTATTAACAACATATTTTGTTTACTAAGGTGCAAATATGTTGCTCCGTAGACACAGCCAACATAGCACCCAAAAGGTTGACAACCAAATTTCTTTCCCAATCATTGACTAGGAGAAGGTTTTCGGAGGAAGACATGTTGAGGAGAAGACAAGGAATATGGGGAGCAACAATGGTTGAAAGACAATTGGTAGCCAAACACAATTGAAAGGAAATTTTATCTCTACTCAAAGCTATTATCACATCACCACTTGTGCCCAAAATTTGGGTCCTTAAAACCTTGGCCTTGAGATCCTACTGCATTTGTGACAAAGAAAATTCAAACCAAGGACTTGACCATCTTTGTCACATCTTCATATTGAATGATTATTCCAACAAAAAAATCTCTAGATCCCTTAACCAAGCCAAGTCTCATCTCTTTTCTCATACCATTCAACCCCCTCCTTCTAACCTTCCTAGCATTGTCTTGCCTTATATCGAAGTCATTTCATTCAAAATATCCAAAATACTCACTAGGAAAGGCATATGATGTGCCTTCAAGCCTTTCTCATTGGTGACAAATTGCATCCCCCCTCAAAAAGACCCTAGAGATGTTTTCTCAAAATCAGGGGTTGATAAGGTGACTTTTTCTTGGGGAACACCTTACATAGATGAAATTGGGGGTTCCTTTTGCACCAAAATAAAAGAGCATGGTGCCAACATTCGACATGAACGAATCCAAAAATCTTCTCTTGGTGAGCATCCTGATCCACCAAAAACCATATTTGTCTAAAAAGCACAAAAATATTGTTTAAAGAAGATAAGTTCTTTAAGAGAAAATTGAAGGAAGCCATAGAAATCAATAACCACCCTTCTAACCTAAATCGGGACAAAGGATGGAGTTTAAGTATGTCGTGGAAACCGTTTCTTTCTAGTATTAGAAACCTTGGTTACCTCCCTCCTTAATCTTCTCTCTTGTTTGTCTTCCCTCTTTCTCAACCCTCTCTTTTCCCTCTTGCTTTGGTGGTTGGCAAGTGGACTATGGAAATAATATTGGGGAAGCGAATATTAGTTGGTGTTGTTGGCTAGGTTAGGTAACTGTGACTGGATCTAACCCATATTCTACAATATGATATTTATAACTAGGTTAACAATTGGAGAATTTGGAGGCAAAGTTGCATCGCCCATGTTGGCAGTAACATAGGTAGTAATAGCACTAGTGGAAGTTGCAGTTGCATTAACTAAAACATCATGTACTGTAGAAGTTATCATAGAAAATTTGGGTGGCAATATGTTATACCCCAAGGGAGTCTAAGAAACATTGAGGCTATGACTGACAAGATCATTACTTGTATTTCCTATTAGAAGATTGACTATAGGGCCTATATCTGCCATGTGAACTATATCCTAAGCATCACAACACCCAACTCTGGACCTATGATGTCTAACTATGACTTTTGGAGTTTAGGTACATCAATGGTTATGTGCATCTCTACAATATTTGTCAAGGTATAAGCTTCTCAAGACCCTTACGATTTGAGATGAGCATTTCTCTCATTACTGATAACAATCTCACCTGGGAAATGTCACTCAAAATCCCTTAAGTTCTCTTCCAAGGATTGAATATAATCAAATTAGATTGTAAGATTAGATTCATGATCCAAAAGATGAGCCCCGCCAGAGGTATTCATCAAAGTGTTATTTTCAGTTTGATGTAGTTGAGGCCCCAAAACCAAGAGGAAAGGAATGAGGACCAAAAGGATTTGTGTTTCCCAAAAACATGTGATTGAGCCTTGTAAGACTATAAGAATCAATAGGAATGTTGGGTCTCATACTCCTTACCATAGTTCTATAGCTTGTCTTGGTTGTGAAACTCGTAGACAAGATTCACAACATCTAGGTAACCCAGAGAATGAACAAGAAAATGTTAGAGTAAAAAGGTTATTTAACTTAATTAATTTAATCATATTGATTAATTAATTAAATAAGTCCCCCTTTTTCTTTTTTCACTTAAGCTAAATTTAGGAAGCTTTAGTTTGCATTTAATAATTCTTTTATTTTATGCATACATCCTAGGGTTTGTTTTTTTAGATTGAGTTAGTTTTTTTTTTTTTGTTAGCATTATTGTTTTCTATAAAAGCAATGGATCCCTTTGTAATTATTACATCATTGCAATATAGGTTTTTGCTTCATGCGTTCAAAGAACCTTTCGTGTTTGACGATTATCTCTTGTACATGGTAGGTTATTTGCATGCAGGTGATTATTGGGCTTGTGGGAATTCACCAATCTTGAATTGCAATATGATATCAAAGCTCCAGATTTGACGCTTCTTGTTTGTCAATTTTGATATTTTTCTTACAACAAAGTTTTATGTACATATTGGGGCAGTTTGGATCTCACAATTAGATCCAGAAGGTTCGAGATAATCTGGATCACCTTTTATTTCATTGAAATCAGATATACGAGATCAATTTTACAAGGGTTTCAAGTTCTAGAGTTTTCTTTGTTTCATAGGGTACCCAAAAACTCAGAGTACTTTGGGCCCAAATGGACCTCAACATTAACTTAAAAAGGTTGACTTGACGAATCTTGATATAAAATTCAACCTATTCCAATCATCAGAGCATCTGGGGCAAATATTTTCCCTCTAGGCCATACAAGTACAGAGGCACAATTTTTGAGAAAAAATAATTTTAAAAGCACATAAATTTTTTGATTTTTTAATAGTTTTTTCAAAAAAAGCTTTATTATTTTCCAAAAAAATTTTATAAAAAAATTTAATATACATGGGAGCACTTTTTGTATAAAAAGCTACCTACTTTTTAAGGAAGTACATTCACTATGTAGGTAGGTATGCTTGCATACTCAGGTTGTGACATCAACAGGCCACAAGCCAAAATTTGACAGTCGTCAACCTGTCACAGTTTGGCCTTTTTGTCATAAAGAGAAGTTGTTGGTTTTTTGGTCGTATCTTGAGAAAACGAAGGTGTTTTTTGGCAAACATGACATCGTCATAAAGGTGATTCCAAGGACGGAGTTGTTTTTGTTGGTGAGGTTTTCTAATTTTGCCATTTTGCAGGATTTTTTACCAGTTAAAGTCAGAATTTTTTTTCCTTCCCAGGGGCATATCTTTTGCATCTAGACTCCATTTTTAAAAAATGAATAGTTATTGGAAAGGTGTTTCAACGCTCTTTCCAAATCTATAGTCAATTTTGTCATATTTTTTACCAATTACAAAGAGATCAGACATTAGTGTATTTTATTTTTTTGCACTTTCCAGCTTTCAAATTTGTGCTAGGGTTTGGGTTCTTGTATTGTGGGGAGGTATTTTCCTCTAGTTCACATGGCAGACCCTTCCTCTATTGAGTGGCTTACTCTGGACAATTACCACACCTAGAAGGCACATATGACCTGCCTTCTCATGTCAAGGGGGTTATGGTCCTATTTGGATGAGGTTCAACCTCAGTTGACTTGCTCATTCAAAGTCATGCAGCACAGGAATAGAATGGATGAGGCCATTGAGATGCTTTCCCTACACATTTTAGATAATGTTTTGTTTCACCTTGAGGGTTGCACTAGTACACCTCGAGACATGTGGACCAAGTTTCTATTAATATAATTTAGAACAATAGAGATGGGGGGTGAATCAGTTGTTCTCAGGTCTAGATGTATAAAATAATCTTTCAAACTCTTCAACAAATCAGATCTAATAACCAACACCTACTCGGTCATTACTGATTGCATAATAGAAACATATAACATTGCAGTCCACTCATCCAATAGCATCTAACTTGTAAAACATAGAAATGTTCAAACCAAAACATTCACGCAAGTATCAACACCAGGATTTATAGTGGAAACCCAATTTGGGAAAAACCACTTTGTAACATGTTACTATTATGTTCACTCTTCTGAAGTGAGCTCGGTGAAAAGCCAACCCTGTCAAAGGTTACAAACACACTGTCAGGTGTGACCCGATTAAAGGATTTCAACCACTCTGTTAAAAGTGTGCCTTGTTATAGGACTTACATACACTCCATTAGAATGCAACCTTGTTCAAAGGATTTATACATATGACTGTTAGGTCAACTTCTGTTAAAAGGATTTTTACTGTTACAATGGTTAGAAATTAGCAGTAATATTGATCTGAGAAACATACAACTCACTTTGCAAATATCAAATCCAGTTCCGTACACATATGATGGCTTACTGACTGTGAACCTTTTCCATCTCCATCACTAATATGCTTGGAACCCTTCAAATGATCACAACACTTCTCCTTCAGCCTTTTTTGCTTAGACAGTCAATAACAATACTTCCAGCATTCACTTCTTTTTGTCTCTCTCTCTTCTTTTTTTCAACCTCTTGCTTAGGTTCCCTTAATACTACCTCTATTAGGTCAATACATCTTTTGTTACTTAATCTCCTTCGTAGATCTTAGGGTTAGGTCAAATTCATTGAATCCGCCCTACATTATGTTCTTCAGCTTATCTTTGAAATATCTCAAATCTTTTAAAGATTTACAATAAAACATTTTACAGTGCATTAAATGCTTTCATACAATCAATAAATAAAGTCAACATGTTTTACATAATTCAAGAATCCAACGATGTCGGCTAGAAATCTGAATTCTTCAACAAATGCAAAATACTCACGCTCAGTCAATACTATGTCCAACTTCTCGATCTTCTCTAGAAAGCTCGGTCACCACATAAACTGTTCCCTCGGCTAATACTATCTTCCTTGGCAATTAACTGGTGTTTGGTCAACACTATTTTTACTCAACATTCACTAGCTCAGTTGACACAAAAAACACTCGGCTTAAACTAGATTTCTTCACTTATTCTCGGTTAAGCCTACCAATTTAGTCTTCATTCTTATTAAGATAAACAATACATTGTCTTATCATTGTACCACATAATCAAGTACTCATTGAAGTATCAAGATAACTCAACCTTTCCTTAGGTGTTGTTGTTACCAACCTTGCCTATCCCCTTAGAAACACTCAAATAGATATAGTACTTTCTTAAATAGAAATAGTCTTACCAGTTAATGTTTGACATCAATGACAATACAACAATTGCTTCAATTGCAGTTTCCAACAATCTCCCTCTTTGGCATTGATGGAAACACCATATGAATATCACATGAATTACCAACCAATCCAAAACTTATCTGTCATCAGAGAAATGTATAATATCTTTAGCTTCATCCTGATATAGAATTTATTAGCCATGCATGACCGTCCACTGAATTTCTCTCACTGTCTTGATCTTCTCATTCTGTGTATTCATCTGTATTCAACTGTCATTATCTCCCTCTTTGACAAAAATGCCAAAGCAGCAACAAAAACATACATCCTATAGATGTGGATATCATCCTTTCAGTTCAGTAGAATATTTCTCCCTTTGTCATCTTGCTTATGACTTATTTTGACTTGTTGTGCTCTTCACAACTCTAGGCTGCTCCTAAAGTGTGACCTTTCTCTGCATCAATATGTTATATTTTCTTTGCAGCACGCTTGATGCAGTGTTCCTAGCTTGACTAGGCAGCCTCAATTAGGGGAAGGACCCCTAATTGACTTCTCAGGTATTCATGAGCTTCTTTAGGTAAAGCTTTAGTGAAGATATTTGCTATTTGTTCCTTGGTATTCACATATTCCATGCGGACCTCTTTATCTTGTACCAGTTCTCTCAAGTAGTGATACTT
This sequence comes from Chamaecyparis obtusa, assembly GCA_027943335.1. Classification (NCBI taxonomy): domain Eukaryota; kingdom Viridiplantae; phylum Streptophyta; class Pinopsida; order Cupressales; family Cupressaceae; genus Chamaecyparis; species Chamaecyparis obtusa. Next base: position 283,567 of record BSBK01001632.1, read on the forward strand.
GATGGCAATGTGTTTGGTCTTTGTGTACATCACTGGGTTTTTAGAGATGTTGATAGCACTTGTGTTGTCATAGAAGATGACAACTAGTTCAATGATTTCTTCTTTCATGCCTACCAATAATTGCTTTATCCATATCAAATTTGAACAATTGACAGTTGCAGCCACATACTCAGCTTCAGCAGTAGATTGGGAAATGCAATTTTGTTTCTTGCTTGTCCAGGAAACTAATCTATATCCAAGAAAGAAAGCTCCACCACTAGTACTTTTTCTATCATCTACATTTCCTGCCCAATCAGCATTTGTATACACTCTCAGTTCAAATTTGTCATGCTTCTTGTAGTACAATCCATAGTCAACAGCTCCTTTCAAGTATCTCATGATTCTTTTAACCGCCATCATGTGAGTTTCCTTAGGATTGGCAAAAAATCTTGCCACAATCCCAATAGTTAATGCAATATCTGGTTTGCTATGTACAGCATACTGTAGCTTTTCGATCATAGATCTATACAAAGTCTGGTTAACTTCTACAGCATCATCATTTAGACAACTTTTGTCTAGTAGCCATGGGAGTACTTACTGGCCTTGAGTCTTCCATACCAAAGGTTTTCAGTATCTCATGAACATATTTAGATTGGGTGATGAAGATTCCTTTCTCCATCTAATATACTTGCAAACCAACAAAAAAATTTATCTCTCCAAACATACTCATTTCAAATTCAATTTGCATTTCATTTGAAAATTTCTTACTCAAGGCATCTTGTCCACCAAATATAATATCATCTACAAAGATTTTGGCTAACAGGATTCCTTGACCTTCTTCATCTTTCGTGTACAGATTGCTTGTGTCATTTGTCCTTGAGAATCCAATATGTATTAGGTAGTTATGCAATCTCTCATACCAGGCTCTGGGAGCTTGCTTTAATCCATATAGTGCTTTATTCAGTTTGCAAACCATGTGTCTTCTGTTTGGATCAAAAAATCCTTTTGGTTGTTCAATATATACTTCTTCCAATATACCATTTAAAAATGTAGACTTGACATCCATTTGGTATACCTTGAAAGTTTTATAGGCAGCATATGCAAGCAGAGCTCTGACTCCTTCCAATCTTGCTACAGAGGCAAATTTTTCCCCATAATCTATTCCTTCTTCTTGTGCATAGCCTTTGCATACCAGCCTAGCCTTATTTCTCATGATTTGACCATGTTCATTCAGCTTATTACGAAATACCCACTTTGTCCCAATGACATTCTTATCTTTTGGTCTCGGCACCAGAGTCCAAGTATCATTCTTCTCTATCTGGTCAATCTCTTCATTCATTGCTTCTATCCAGTCTTCATTTTCTAATGCTTCCTTTGTTGTCTTAGGCTCATATTCACATAGTAAACATGTTGGATCTCTTACCTTGCTTCTTTTTTTAATTCTGGTATCTTTATCTCCAATAATCTATTCAGGTTTTTGATGCCTCCGTACATATTATGCTAGAACAGGTTCTACTCTTTTTTCATTCGGCTCATCAGGTTCTCTGACCAGATTGTCAGATTCAGCTTATGAATGCTCGGTAACCTCTTCCTGATACTTGACAGCTTCTACCTATCGCTCGGCATGTTCTTCTTCTCTCTCAGCATTGTTATCCTGATGCTTGGCATTGCTAACCCGAGACTCAGCATCAGGTGCAGGTCTGTCACTTGCCTCTTCTTCCTCTATATACACAAAAGATCTATAATCTTTTGGTACTCTGTTACTGTCATCTTCATTTTTCTCTGCATACTCATCAACTTTGACATTTACACTTTCCACAATTTTATTAGTGTTAGAATTCAGACACTTATAAGCTTTACTTTTTGTGGAGTAGCCTAGGAATATACCTTCATCACTTTTAGCATCAAATTTTCCATTCCTACTATCCTTCAATATGTAGCACTTCCTTCCAAAGATTCTAAAGTATTTTACATTCGGTGCATACCCATGCCATAATTCATAAGGTGTCAGATTTGTACCTTTTTTGATCTGTACTCGGTTAAGAGTATAAACAGTTGTACTTACAACTTCTTTCCAATACTTATGTGCGACATTCTTTTCAATCATTAATGTTCGTGCATAGTCCAAGATAGATCTATTCCTTCTCTCTGCTATACCGCTCTATGAAGGAGTTCTAGGTGCAGACATCTATCTTTTGATCCCTCTATCATTGCAAAATAGATTGAACTCATTTGATGTAAATTCTCCACCTCGGTTAGATCTCAAACACTTCAAGTTTTTACCTGTCGCTTTTTCAACCTTGGCCACATACCACTTAAAAAATTGAAAAGCATCAGATTTTTCTTTTAAGAACATTACATGCATAATTCTAGTATAGTCATCAACAAACAAGATAAAATATCTAGCACCACAATAAATTTGTACACCCATCGGTCCACAAAGGTCAGTATGAACCAAATCTAAGACATTCTCTAAAGTAAAGGTTTTTCTCTTGAAACTAGACTTAGTCATCTTACCCAACTAACATTCTTTGCACATTACGTTCTTAGGTTTCTTCAATCTAGGTAAACCTCTCACTTTCTCTTTCTTGCTAATTTCTACCAGATTATCAAAGTTAACATGACATAGTCGCTTATTCCATAACCAAATATCATCAAGTTGTGCAATCATACATGTTTCTTCAGATAGGTCTAGATAGAACAAATTACCTCTTGTCTGTTCTCCACTTCCAATCAGTTCACCTGTGGCATCAAATATTTTGGCCTTCCTGTGATGAAATTTCACTCGGTAGCCAGTGCTATTAAGTTGTGCAACACTCAACAGATTATAATTAAGACCCTCAATCCAATAAGTATTTTCACAAGAGGTCTTATCAATCAACTTAATCAATCCTTTTCCTCTAACAGGACATGGTGCATCATTTCCAAACTTTACACTCCTACCTTTATAATGTTTTAAGGTATCAAACTTACTCTTATCTCCAGTCATATGATGTGAACAACCACTGTCAATAATCCATTCATCATTCTTGTTCACATAGGATATCAATGCAGTTTTCTCATCCTCATCAGATTCATCTTTCATTGCAACATAGACAACTTCAATTTCAAAATCATCATTATCAATGTCAATCTCTTCTTCAGCAATGTAGCAGGATTTCTTACCTTTCCCTTTGTAGTCTTTGTATCTTCGGTAACCTCTATCTTCTCTTTTGTATTTTTGCTTGATGTCTCTTTCTTCATCCTTGTTATCCCTGTCAGGACATCTAGTAGCTATATGACCAACCTTGTTACACGAAAAACATATAATAGGGAGTTTACCTTTGTACCTTCTTTTTCCCCTTTTCAGTCTTCTAGCCATAAGAACTTCTAGATCCTCAAGTTCTTCATCAGATGTGCCACTATCACTATCACTTTCACTTTCACTGATCCATCTTTCTTTTTCCTTCTTTGACTTATTCAAAACCATCTGAGACTTAAAAGTAGATTCAATACTACCAACAGTGAAGTTATCATAGTTAGAAAGTTCAAAAGCAGTAAGCTTGCTGACCAAACTTTCTAAGGTAAGGACATTAGGAGAGTTGCATCTAGATTCCTGGATTGCAGAAATTTTGATTGCATATATAGGACGCAAAGTTCTCAACACTTTTCCTATTACAGTTTCATCCTCAATAGTTCTATTTGCTCCTCTAATAGCATTTACAATTTTTATTCTACCTCAATATTGTGCAGTATTCTCACCTTCTTGCATTCTCATTTCATCAAATTTACCTCTTAGGCTTTCAGATTTTGCTCTCAACACATTCACATCACCACCATAAATGCTTGCAAGGGTGTCCCACATTTTCTTTGTGATACTGCAATCTTTGATGTCTTCAAATTCTGGATAACTTAGGGCGGACGCAATCTCCAACATTGCTTGGTTTTGTTCTTGTTTGGCGTTGATTTCCTCGGTAGTCAGAGGTGTAGTAGGTGTGACATAGTCAATGTTCAATGTAATACTTAGTAGAATCACCAATACCGGCTAGATGCGGCTTCATCAAACTTTGCCATGTAGGAAAGTTTTCCTTATTCAGCTTGGGTACCTCCTTATACATCTTGATCATTTGCTTCAAGTACCTTCAAACTTGTTCTCTATAAGCACCAACAGCTCTGATACCAATTGTTAATATGATTTAGAACAACAAAGAGGGGGGTGAATCAGTTGTTCTCAAGTCCATATGTATAAAACAATCTTTCAAACTCTTCAACAAATCATATCTAATAACCAACACCTACTCAGTCATTACTGATTGCATAATAGAAACATATAACATTGCAATCCACTTATCCAATAGCATCTAACTTGTAAAACATAGAAATGTTCAAACCAAAACATTCACACAAGTAGCAACACCAGGATCTATAGTGGAAACCCAATTTGGGAAAAACCACTTTGTAACATGTTACTATTATGTTCACTCTTCTGAAGTGAGCTTGGTGAAAAGCCAACCCTATCAAAGGTTACAAACACACTATCGGGCATGACCCGATTAAAGGATTTCAACCACTCTATTAAAAGTGTGCCTTGTTATAGGACTTACATACACTCCATTAGAATGCAACCTTGTTCAAAGGATTTATACATATGACTGTTAGGTCAACCTCTGTTAAAAGGATTTTGACTATTACAATGGTTAGAAAGTAGCAATAATATTGATCTGAGAAACATACAACTCACTTTGCAAATATCAGATCCAATTCCATACACATATGTTGGCTTACTGACTGTGAACCTTTTCCATCTCCATCACTGATTTTCTCAGAACCCTTCAAGCGATCACAACACTTCTCCTTCAGCCTTTTCTACTTAGACAGTCAATAACAATACTTCCAGCATTCACTTCTTTTTGTCTCTCTCTCTCTTCTTTTTTTCAACCTCTTGCTTAGGTTCCCTTAATACTACCTCTATTAGGTCAATACATCTTTTGCCACTTAATATCCTTCGTAGATCTTAGGGTTAGGTCAGATTCATTGAATCCTTCCTACATTATGTTCTTCGGCTTATCTTTGAAATATCTTGAATCTTTTAAAGATTTACAATAAAACATTTTACAGTGCATTAAATGCTTTCATACAATCAATAAATAAAGTCAACACATTTTACATAATTCAAGAATTCAACGATGTCGGTTAGAAATCCGAATTCTTCAACAAATGCAAAATATTGATGCTCGGTCAATACTGTGTCCAACTTCTCAGTCTTCTCTAGAAAGCTCGATCACCACAGAAACTATTCCCTCGGCTAATACTGTCTTCCTTGGCAATTAATTGGTGTTCAGTCAACACTATTTTTACTCAGCATTCACTAGCTCGGTCAACACAAACAACACTCGGCTTAAACTAGATTTCTTCACTTATGCTCGGTTAAGCCTACCAGTTTAGTCTTCATTCTTACTAAGATAAACAATACATTGTCTTATCATTGTACCACATAATTAAGTACTCATTAAAGTATCAAGATAACTCAACCTTTCCGTAGGTGATGTTGTTACCAACCTTGCCTACCCCTTAGCAACACTCAAATAGATATAGTACTTTCTTAAATAGCAATAGTCTTACCAGTTAAGGTTTGACATCAATGACAATACAACAATTGCTTCAATTGTAGTTTCCAACAGTTTCATGATCTTTTTGGTACCATTAATTAGTTTTGAGCACTTCAGATTGAGGCACAGTTGACCTCTTTGGTACCTAATTCTTTTCCATCTATTGAGAATTTCTTGAAGAAATTCAAATCGGTATGATCATTGTTACAGGGTTGTAGTAAGAACAAAATAGACATTGAGTATATATACCTTATTCTCTCTAAGCTTTGACGTTCATTTCAAATAATTTATTCTACATACTACACCACCATGGGTGTTTTGGGTCCATGATTTGTCATGCCTACCTTTGAGGTATTCTACGATCAGTTGGCATGTGAGCAGTCCAAGCTCACACAGTTGGATGCTCTTCTAGGATCATAGAACCAAGCATTGGTAGCTCAAACATATCTAGGGAAGAAAGACCAGAAATAGAAGCCACAGACCACAAATCCTAGGAAGCATTCTAGTTCTTAGAACCCCTCTGGCCCACCTTATTTTAAGGGGGAAAACTTGAAGACATAAAGAGTTAAGTGTGCTTATTTTAAAAATCCCAATCATGATGAGTCTCATTGTTATGAAGCATTCTATTTTACAAATACTAGGAAGCATTCTAGTTCTCAGAACCCCTCTGGCCCACCTTATTTTAAGGGGGAAAACTTGAAGACATAAAGAGTTAAGTGTGCTTATTTTAAAAATCCCAATCATGATGAGTCTCATTGTTATGACAAGAAGATAGATGGATATGCAAAACAAGTTTCAGATTTGATAGCTCTTCTTATGAAGATCAACATTGGTATTCCTTCTTCGTCTACTTCTCATAGATCTTCTTCATCATCATTCCAAACAAATGGGTAGGATAGAGGAAAGGGTCATGCACTATGTGCAACCATTGGTTCACACTCTTCTAGATGGCTCTTGTATTCAAGTGTTTCACACCATATGGCATCTTCTTAGGATCTATACTCTTCTTTTAAGACTTCTCCTACCCCACACAATTTGATGGGGAACAACACTATTTTTTTATTAAAGGAAAAAGTAGATTTTGAAGGGGACCCTAAACCCTGTACAAATCTAAAGATTAAGATAATGCTTTAAAAGTCCCCAAATAAAATAACAATCCAGCCAAAACAAAAGGCTAGCCCCTCACACAAAACACAAAATAATGTTGTAAAAGATTAGACATTGAAGGTCAGAAGCCCAAAATCAAATACAATCATTATGATTTTCCTTTAGTCCCCAACTTATAGGAACCAAAGCTTCATGTCAAAAGAAGGTGTGGATCGAGTGGATTTTTTACCTTTAACCATGATCCATTCTTCTTCAACCTTGGCATCCTCATCCTACTAGCATAATGAATCTAGAACTAAGGTCTCAGCACCCAACAAGGGTCCATCATCCAACAAATGAACAATCAACTAAGAGAAACCAAAACCAACAACAACTAAAGAGGAAATAGCGGTAGAGATTGCAAGGTCAGCAACACTCAAACTATCCCCACTCTGGGAGGGAAAACAAGATCTAAGGGAAGGGCCAGCTGAAGTAGTAGGGACAATAGACAGATGGGAAACAGAATCCAAAGAACAGGCAGGACCAACAGTGGGGCCAGCAAAAGTTTGAGAATTCGATGAAGGTCCAGTAGGAGAGAGAACATCAAAACTAGAAATAGCCAAAGAGTCTACCACCACCCGATCAAGAATAAAATTCCCAATGGGAGAAGCACCAGCAATAGGATCAAAACCACCCAAAGAGGGATAGCCATCTCCCTAACCGAAACATCAGAAGAAATGTTATGAGTGTTGCCATCAACTAGGGACACACCAGGAGCAGCAAAAACAACACATGGTGAACCCTAGACAACCATGTGGGAGAAAGATTTATTCCTAACCGTATAATGCTCAGAGGAGACCCCTTTCCACCAAGAAACATGTTTTTTTCTTTTTATCCAGCTCGCATTGAGCAGAAACATGACTAGTCTTAAAACATTTGTGACATCTGAAATTGATACCCTCATAATCAAGTGGCTAAATCCAAGACCCCAACAAAGAATCAATCATGATTTCAATAAGGGGACCTTTGGAAACATCCAGATCAACCAGAATGTGAGTGTAAGTAGAATGCTATTCATCATCAATCATTAGAAAATCCCCCAAGGAATCACCCACTTCCTCCAGGAGGGGAACAACATAGTTATGATTATATGTGGGAAAGGTTCTATTGACATTGATTATGGTTCATTCAATGATTTACTATGTGTTCCATCTTCATCCTCTAACCTTCTCTCTATCTATGAGATTACTCACAGTGGGACAAGGAAGACAATTGAGTTCGCATGAGATTATTTGCACGTCAGAGACAAGCAGTCAGGAAATATTGTTGCAACATGAACAATTGAGCATTCTTCCCGCTTGTACTCTTTCTCTCATTTTGGTCCACCATCTTCACTATCAAAGAATCACTCTCTTTCTTCACAAGAGCACGTTAAGGTGAAGTTGGGTCACTTGAAATTATGTGTTGTTCCTGAGACCGATGTTTTGACTTCTACACCTCCACCTCTTGTTGAGTTTGCATTTGTTCAGCAAGATTCTTCTTCAACTTTTCCAAACATTGTAGCTCCATGCATAGAGCCACCTAGTGTAGTTATTGAGGACATACTAGAAGACATTCATCTCCTCTCATATGATAGATCCAACACATTTTTTATCCCATCTTCATTGGAGATTCCATTATAGGATTATCATGAATTCTCTTTTGAGCATCATCCAAGCCTTCCAGTTTCAGCTCACATTTAGGGGTTTCCTCTTCTTTGTATATTGCCTTTGTTTCTTCCATATTGGAGCCATATTGGTCTGATCATCGGCACAGGGGTTCTATGATTGTGGGGGGACTTTGGAGTCTTGATCCTCTCTCATGGGGGGGTTGGATGTACTTATGGACTTATGGCCTTTGGTCTTGAGAGAGTCTCTTGAGACATTGCATTTGTACCTATTTTCCATCTCTTTTTGGAGATGAGTTTTTTTCCCACTAAATTTTCTCCTTTTCTCTATTTTATAGAGATTTGGTTGTGATTGGATACCTCATCAAGCCTTGTTATCGGGACCCAAGTTTGCATTCTTCATGTAGTTGTATTCATGCACTTAGCCTTTTAACTACTCCCTAAGTTTATCTTAAGGGGGGGTGTTAGAGTAAAAAAATTATTTAACGTAATTTAATCATATTGATTAATTAATTAAGTCCCCCTTTTTTCACTTAAGCTAAATTTAGTAAGCTTTAGTTTGTATTTAATAATTCCTTTATTTTATGCATGCATCCTAGGGTTTTCTTTTTAGGTTGAGTTATCTTTTTTATTTTTAGCATTTTTGCTTTCTATAAAAGCAATTGATCTATTTGTAATTATTACATCATTGTAATATACATTTTTGCTTCATGCTTTCAAAGCACCTTTCTTGTTCGAGAATTGTCTCTTGTACATGGTAGGTTATTTGCATGTAGGTGATTATTGGGCTTGTGGGAATTCACCAATCTTGAATTCTAACAAAAGTAACAAGACAAGCAAGTTTTGAAAAAGTATTAACATGTTTTATCAAGGAGGCAAGTTTGGGTCAGGTTCACCAAAACATAGAGGAAAATCAAACCACTACGAATAATAGTCAAACCCCTTAAGGACTCGATATCCAAATCTCCACTCGGAGAAACCTTTGAGGCACTATGACCTTAAAGTTCACTTATTAGAAAGATGTTATGTGTGTGTGTGTGTGTAACTAGCACAAATTAACAAGTAAAAATGTTTAGACTACATAAGTCGAAGACATGGGTTATGAGGCCCTAGTGGAAAACTTTGTATACTCTCTACCTAGGACACACGCATGGGTCCAGGACAACAACATGACACACAAATGTCTTATATGGACAAATTATATAAATTCATATGAGAAAGTGTCAAACAAGTATATCGTTTAGCATGCTAAATACGATGAACTATGATAAAAGCTAAAATATAGAACAATAAATGAATGATTAAAACAAAAAGGGAGAAGGGAGAGGAAAACTTACAAAGGGTCTAGCTATGAAGCCTCTAGCACATTTCACACTCTCCATTGTACTTACACAAATATGACTGAGGATAAAATGTCAGGGAGACTATGATTACAGGCTTGTCACGGTCAAATATTGGGTCTAGGTGATGCAGTCAAGGTTGGTGGATCCAATTAAGGACTGACTGACCTTGTAGCCAAACCAATATGTAGTGGAAATACACAATAACAACAACAAATCTGAAATCAAATAGAAGTCTTTATTCATCAAATCACCGATTACATGCAATGTGTCAGGTTGTAAGGCCTTCCCAGTTACGGCCAATTACAATGTAAGTAACAGTCTACAAGATCTCGTAGGATCCAAATCTTTTCCACAACATCAACATTCAATTAGCCCAAGTTTGTAACACACAACACACTAGTAGGCACCCAGGAAAGATCTAAATTTGTACTCAAACTTCTAAGCAATCTTCCTATTCCTAAGCTCGCAGGCTACTAACCTTCCTTCCAACAATCTGATGCCTAAAAATCTACCCAAGCAACCTATAAATATTGATTCCCAGCCACAAGTTGGCTAATGAAACAATAAACCCCTACAAACAAATATTAAATGCTAAAACATCAGTCGACTCTCACATAGCCCTACAAAATAAATAAACTCTCAAAGATCACCCCAACGGTCATCAGATCTGCATAGAAGAATGCAACACACCAGATCTAGGTCCCCACACGTCCAACGGTCAATCCATAACATGAGGAGCGCGACCCAAATTAAATGCACCATTCGAACAAGCCGATCTATCCAAAACAATCCAGTCGGTAAGCAAGAACACCGAGCAATAGAAGAAATAACCGAGCACCAGTCAACTGACCATGCCAAGCATGATCGAGCAACGTAGTTATCATTGAGCACCAGTGAACCGACGCCTTAAGTCACCAAGCATTCTTCAGAGACCAAGCACCCCAGTAACCACATAAACCGAGCAACTAGTCTCCCAAACCGAGCAAGAACTCCACCAAACCAAGATCAAAACTAACAATCTACCTTCAAACACAAACATATTTTTGGATGATATAGGATTTCCAAGAATCCTAGGATGCTCCTGCATCAGACACCCCAGGTAAGAAATATTTTCTCATAAGGAAATTAGGAACATCTCAAGGGAATCAGAATAGGTATGCCGAATACGTTCTTCACCCACATCTCTTCTTGTCCTTCATCCCAAGTACTCTTCATGTCATTCACTATCTCATGCAGAAAGTCCTTCTACTTTCCACTTTGTTTACCCCTCCGATCAAAAACTAATAACAACTGACTCTGACCACTACCGATCACCTCAGTGCCTTGGTAAGGTTCATCCTCCCTAGACTCCTCAATCAACTTAGTATCATATGCATCTCTCTATGTCACAAATGTCACCATTTGTTGAACCATCTTTGCTAGCAAAACCATTTGTCTCTTAATCTCAACAAACTCTTTAGAGATATCATTCTCCTTCTCCTTCAAACTAGACTTAACAGGAATAGGTTCATCAACCTTCTGCTCCTAAGGTTTGTCATAAGGACAACACCTGATAACTCCACATCCCTTAATCCCTGTCTCCTGTAAAGGTATCAGTTTATACTGAGCTCCTTCATGCCTAACCACATAGGTATTAGCGCAACCATCAAACAAAACATTTATGTCAAACTACCAGGGTCTACCGAGCAATAGATGACAGGCATCCATAGGCAATATATCACACAATATCTCATCATGGTAAGATCCAATCTGAAACTTAACCAAGCATTGTTCTTCAACTCTAACCTTAGAAACATCTTGTATCCAACTAATCTGATAAGGATTAGGATGTTTCCTTCTTTCCAAATTCAACTTACTAACCATTCCATCTAAAACAAAGTTCTCAGAACTGTCGCCATCAACTATGACATTACATACCTTATCCATGCACTTATATCTGGTTCTAAACAAATTCCTTCTTTGCACCGGTTCATGGACACATGTATCTAACCTTCTAGTGACAAGACATTCACCTTTCTCTGGAACATTCTCAATGTCTTCTTCAGCAACTAATGCAACTCTTTTCTTAGGACACTGCCAACTTCTATGACCAGCTTCACCACAGTTATAACAAGTTCCGGTGAACTCATTCTTCCACCTTTTTCTCTGTCCAGTATTCTTAGTAACTTGACCACTACTAGATCCCACATCAATCTTAGGATTCTCTATCACATTACTCTCAGCAACTGTCTCACTAGTTTTACCACCTCGGTTCCTATTGTTCTATTTTCCTTCATACTTCCTATTCAGCTTCTCTTCAATCTTCAATGCCATCTGATAAGCATCACCGATTGTTGTCATCCACACAGTAAGTAACTCTTCTCGAATACTAGGTCTCAAACCATAGACATACCTAGCAACCTTCTCTTTATCAGCTTTAGAATGACCAGTCCTAATCAGGATTCTATAAAACTCCTCGGTATACTCCTGTACAGATTTGTTAGTATGCTTCAAAGCTTGCATCTTCTTAAACATGTCCAATTCATAATCCACTAGAATGAATTATTTCTTCAACTTGTCAACCATTAGGTTCCACTTAGTGATCTTTTCTTTTCCTCTTCTACCTCTTTCCAACTAAACTTCTCTCCACCGGATATTTGCATGACCCTTCAACTTAGTCTTTGCAAATCTAACCCTATCAAGATCTTCTATTTCTTCATACTCAAAGTATTCATCAATCTCATTGATCCAATAAATCAATTCTTCTGGCCTAAGGCTTCCAGCAAATGCAGAAACTTCAATCTTAGGTCTTTTCCCAATCTTAGACATAGCTTTCAGAATTCGGTTCTCCTCAGGATTTCTAGCTTCTTCGACAGCTTCTTCAAAATGATCTTCCTCGAATTCATCTTCACTATCCTCTTTCAAGGTAGGCTTCTTCTTTCTCAATTCCTCTTGTAAGTCTTGCACTTGTTTCTGCAAAGCCCTAAAATCATCAAGACAGAATTCACCAGTAGCTTCCTCTTCCTCAGAGATCTCACGATTGCTCCTCGGAGGCATCTTCAAATCAAGATCTAGACACAAACACACTAGATCCACTCGGCTCCAATAGGAACAAACTTTGCTCAAATAGGAACAAACTTTGCTCAAACAGGAACAAACTTTGCTCTGATACCACCTGATGCAGTCAAGGCTGGTGGATCCAATTAAGGACTGACTGACCTTGCAGCCAAACCAATATGCAGTGGAAATACACAATAACAACAATAGATCTAAAATCAAACATAAGTCTTTATTCATCAATTCATCGATTACAGGCAATGTGTCGGGTTGTAAGGCCTTCCCGATTACGGCCAATTACAATGTAAGTAACAGTCTACAAGATCTCGCAAGATCCAAATCTTTTCCACAACATCAGCATTCAGCTAGCCCAAGTCTGTAACACACAACACACTAGTAGGCACCCAGGAAAGATCTAAACTTGTACTCAAACTTCCAAGTAATCTTCCTGTTCCTAAGCTCACAGGCTACTAACCTTCCTTCCAACAATCTGATGCATAAACATCTACCCAAGCAACCTATAAATACTGATTCCTAGCCACAAGTCAGCTGATGAAACAATAAACCCCTACAAAAAAATATTAAATGCTAAAACATCAGTCGGCTCTCACATAGGCCTACAAAATAAATAAACTCTCAAAGATGGCCCCAACAGTCATCAAATTCGAATAGAAGAGTGCAACACACTAGATCTAGGTCCCCACACATCCAACAGTCAATCCATAACATGAGGAGAGCGACCCAAATTAAATGCACCAGTAGGCCAAGCCGATCTATCCAAAACAATCCAGTCGGTAAGCAAGAACACTGAGCAACAAAAGAAATAACAGAGCACCAGTCGACTGACCATGCCAAGCATGACCAAGCAACACAGTTATCGTCGAGTGCCAGTGAATCGATGCCTTCATTCATCGAGCATTCTTCAGAGACCGAGCACTCCGGTAACCACATAAACCAAGCAACCAGTCTCCCAAACCAAGCAAGAACTCCACCAAACCAAGATCAAAACTAACAATCTACCTTCAAAGACAAACATATTTTTGGATGATACAGGATTTCCAAGAATCCTAGGATGCTCCTGCATCACCAGGACAACAACATGACGCACAAACATCTTATATGGATAAATTATAGAAATTCATACAAGAAAGTGTCAAACAAGTATATCATTTAGCATGCTAAATACAATGAACTATGATAAAATCTAAAATATAGAGCAATAAATGAATGATTAAAACAAAGAGGGAGAAGGGAGAGGAACACTTACAAAGGGTCTAGCTATGAAGCCTCCAACACATTTCACACTCTCCATTGTACTTTCACAAATATGACTGAGGATGAAATGTCGGGGCAACTATGATTACAAATTTGTCACAGTCAAATGCCCACTTTGGTGGTTCTACCTCCATGTGCAGCTAGATAGATATGATATTGATCCAATAAATAAAAGATATAAAGACATCTAAAATGATAATGATAGAACAATTGACATGATAGATATTAGACAGTGAGAACAAGATAACCTGGAAATGAACCACTTCCTATCAACACCAGGAACTAAGAGCTTGTTGGAGTGAGGAATAGCGTAGACTTCCCAAGTTAGAAAAGTTTCACTATGAGCGACAATGGAGAAGTACTCATTGTGAATAATACGATGAGTGAGCAAAAAAATGGAAGTTGCAAGAGATTGAGAGTGTGAGAACTTGGGAAAGTGACTTCTTGTGTATTACTGATGAAATGAGGCCAAAATGGTGAGATATGGAGGGTCACACGTTGTCTTGATGTTGGTGCAAGCACATAGGAGTGTTACACTACCAAAAATTAGAGAGTAATGAATAGCCAACTTGATTGCAAATATTTGCAAGACATGTGTAAGGGGCACGAACATCTCCGGAGAGCACACATGTACAATCATGATTTGGGCCAAACAGTCGAGAAAACATTGGGATGTTGGTTTCTTGATTGTTGAGGTGGGGAAGATTGAGGGCGTTGTCTTTTTTCCCCTGGGGACTTTGATGATTTCATACCCTCCTTTTTTCCCCTCATTTCTGGGGTCTTTATCCTTGGTTGGTGAAGGCACAATGTCACGGTCTCTTACTGATGTTCCCTATTGTGGTGGGGTTATCTCCTATGGAGGTGGAGGTAGGTGTTGGTGATGAGTTTGACGGAAGCTATCTAAGAGATGAGGATTTGATTGACTATTTTTTTTATTTCATATTTTGATGGTTTTGTTATTATTATGGTTTTCGGAGCCATGTCAAAGCCATGTTATGTGACTTGGGGAGCCATCAATTCCATTTGGATCTCTTTCTTGTCGAGATCAGATTTATGATGTAAGGTTTTGGCCTCTTGGGCAACTGGCTCTTTGGTTGTTGTTGGTTTGTTGGCTCTAGGTTGGCTTTGGGCTATTGTTCTTTAATGCTTTCTATTTTTGTAGTGATTCGTCTTAGCGGGGTTCTTGATCCCCCTAAAATTTATTTGTAATGGGTTTTGGGGTCTCATCAAAACTTGTTTTTACATAAATCAAAAACATGACAAGCGGCAAAACAAGTTGATGAAAGATAAAGAGTTCACATTGTCTTAGATTCGACTAAAGAGGAAATCATATGTGGTGTGAAATGCACAGAGTGAAAATTATAACATAACAAAATGAATTGGAGCTATTCATACAAAGTTCTGAAAAATTAAATGTTCTAGTAAAATATAGAAAACTTATAAAATAAATGCATGGTATTGTATTTATAATTTTTAAGTTAAAGTTTCTATCTAGATGTCAAGGAATTATTTATGGAGCCTTATATTTTTTTCTTTCATAATATCATGTAAATGACTTCGCTAACTGGGGTCTCTTCCACAAATCATGAAAGCATTTGGTCACAAGTGCACAAATGATCTTGATGCTCAAAAGAGAACCTGTAACCTGTGGCTCTGATTTAGCTTATTCCTACAATTTGTAACTTGTTTGTGTTGATTCTCTAATATATAAATTGTGAATCTACATAAAGTACTAAAAGTGTTTACAAATACCTTTGAAAATTTTCTGAATTGTAAGGGTAAAGTTCCCCAATTATACCCAAGATGGATAAATCTAATAGCAGTTAATCATGCTTGAAAACAACAAATAAACATGCAATATGCTCATTAGATGATGGTGTCCTGATATAATCCATATGCAATAAAATTCTTAGATTTTCTCAAACCTAAGTGTAATTCATTTCTAATTATGTAGTTTTAGAATCTAGACTTCAACTGTTGTATAACAGTAAAGTGAAATGGATGGCAAAATTTGAATATTAATTTTGATTTTGAAACCTTGGTGATTGTATCCATAGGCTTCGTCTTTAAATACAACATTATAACGTGTAATTTCAATTTGATAAATTCACAGTAGTCAACTCATATTGGTCAGGTCAAATGGATGGCAATCTGAATTTTAACTTTAAAAGTTTAGATGTCATATCCGCAGAGGTGAAACTGATCCAGATCAACTCTAGACACGCAATTAATCAACTCCACTCATATTTAACCCAAGAAAAAGAAAATAGAATATTTATAAAACAAAATGTAACCTAGGGATATATAATGATGGTGTCAAGAACATGTTGTGTTATTTGCTACAATTCATGTAAAATAGATCATGTTACCTTTCAAACACTTGTTGATGACTTAGCAATCTAGTTGATGCAGACACAAACAAGGGCATTGGCACACAATTTTCACCATTACAATACTAAAGTTATCCTCTTTTGTTAGTGACAAACTCACTCCAAACAATCAAAGTTGGCCACATTATGTTTGCAGCCTCTGTGATGATTGTCTGGACTCTGTATGATCGTCACATATCATACTTGTGATTTTATATGTTTCAATTGTCGTGACTATTTAGATTCTAACATAGTTATATAACCTAAAAATGCATAATGCTTGGTATAAATTGAATGGTTCATGTAATAACAATTTTACAAGTTACTTCTACATGAAAGCCCAAACACACATCTGCTAATTGAATTCCATATCCACTTTCGTGACATCCAATCAAATTTATACAAATGAAGAGCTACTATGATTTATAATGAATGAGAAATCTCCAGTAGAATCCTCAAGTTACAACCTCACTCAGAACCGCAGTAAAGATCAAACAATCAAGCTAACTGCATTAAGTTTGCAGCATTGATGATGACAATTTTGGTATGATGACCACATCATAATTGTGATATCATTTTTTTGAATTGTCGTGACTCATAACTTTTTAACTTTACTATAACTTTAAAACCTTAAAAAATACTTGTTCAGCCTTAACAGAGTGATTAGATGTACTAACAATTGTACAAGTAGACACTCAGATCACACTTAATCGGCAGATCAAAGAAATTGCATTTCGGATTAACATGCATAGTTAAACAAATATAAGACATCTTCCTACTAACCAGACAAAAAAAAGTGAAGTTAACTTTTAAAATCCTAGATCATACAATCTTCATTTCAATTAATGATGCTTCCAAAATAGGAAACTCTAGATGGCATTAAAAATGATACAGTATATAGATCTCTCGAATATTACTCAAGGTTTTGATTCTCATAATGGCACACCTCTATAATTCGACAACTTTTAATAAACCAAACAATCTTCCAGCAAATCAATGAAGCTAAGAAAATGTTTTAGAAGACCGTACAGACCTGCTTGCTATACTGGTCAAGAGCTTCACTCTATAAATAAAATCTTGCATATGATGTCTACCTGTTGTGTGCCTATTAAGCCTTGGGTTAATAGAATTATGTTCATGTTGACATAAAGTTTGTTGTCATTGGCAAAGTCATTAGAAAACATCAAACACACCGGTACAACACATCGGTATTAATGATAGAACAACGGTAATGAACTAGTAGAATGACCAAGTGAACAGTGTACCTTAACCGGTCATGCTCATACCGGTCTGGTCTTGCTTATACCGGTCCGGTCTTGTCCAACCAGTCTTGGCAAACACACAGGGTGCGGATGACTAACCGGTTAGACATCATACATCGGTTAAGTGCTTGATAATCCAAACCAGATTATGCGGAGCATTTTTTCAGTCAAACTGGAGTTAGCTTTTTTAGTTGAACTAAAGTTAGCTTTATTTTTTCTGCAAGTGTTTCAAGGTAAACTACAGATCAGTTTGTAATCTTTTTGATGAAGAGTTTTACATGTGTGATTTTTCTGAGAGTTGTAGCTTGGCGGTACTATTAGATGCATTTTTAGAACATAATTTCTTATAAATATAGGTCATGAGAAAGTTGTTGAAAATCAAGAGCACAGAGCGAGAGAGAGAGAGAGAGAGAGAGAGAGAAAGAGAGAGAGAGAAGAAGAGCAGAGTCTTCTGAGAGGGAACATAGTCACATAAGGTGAAAGGGAGAGAAAAATTCAATAGCCAAACAGAGGAAAGAGTGAATAGGTATGATCTGAATCGACAGATATAGTGTTATCATAAGATCATTTCTTTTATTGTGAATCATATTTAAATCCCTTAATCAGGGTGAACCCTAACAGGTTCCATTGTATAAAGCCCTTCACCGAGAGACATCTTTGTTGATTTTTTAAGTCCTCTAATAAGGCGACTCCTCATAGGGTCAAGATCCTAACAGGTCTTCTATTAAATCCCTTAACCAGGTAGCACTCTCACCAATGCTTTGTAAGCCTTTAACAGGGCAACTTTATTACTGCAGTTGTGGAGTTTCATGGGTTTTATCCCACCGTGGTTTTTTCCTTCTAACCGAGGGTTTCCACATATAAATTTGTGTTGACATGTGCATTTAATTTATGCTTATGATTTTTAAAGTATTCTTTTGATTTCAGTATTAACAAGAATATTTAATTGTGAGAAAAGAGGAATAGAAATTGAATTTACTGATTCACCCCCCCTCTCAGTAACCGGTTAGGATTAACAATTGGTATCAGAGCCTAGTTCTCAGGAATAGAAAGCTTAACCACTTGAGAAAAGATCATGGAGGGTTACAAGTATTAGAAGCAGTTGGAAGAAGCCAACAAAATGATTACCTCTCTTGAAAACAGACTGAGAAGGTCTCTTTCCAAGAGAAAAGAGTTGGCTCTACAACTGAGTGAAAGTCAAAAAACCATTGAGGAACTCTCTGGACAGAGAGGTTCTGATGAAGCTGAAGAAGCGGTCACTAATCTCATGGAGAAGAATTTGAACCTGACCGATCAAATCTTCAATTTGAAAAGAGAATAGGAAGGTCATGCTTTGAGGGTGACTAAACTCATTGAAGCTAAAAGAAAAGCTGAAGATGAGAAGAATAGTGCCATAGAAGCATAATTGACTGTTGAGAGATAAAGAAATATGGTTGAGGATGCATTAAGAGAAAGTGATGCTCTCATACTGCAACTGCATGCAGACATGCAGGACATAAATCAGGAGAATGCAATCATGCATGAGCACTTGCATGATAAAGATGAGGCATGCAAAGAAATGGTCACTGAAATTGAGAAACTGAAAGAACAGCTGAAAACTCTTGAGGAGAGGAATGAGAGACTCAAAAGGTATAATGAAAGTTCTGAGAAGCTTGATGAGCAACTGAGAGCTCAAAAGAAGCATAAGGATCCCACATGACTTGGGTACATCGGTCAAAGCAACAATGAAACCGATGAGTCCTCTGGAGTCAAGAAAAGTAAGAAGGAAAAGAACAAACCAATAGAAGATAAAGGTAAAAAGATCTTCAAACCCTCTTGCAAACATTGTGGCAAATCGGGTCATAAATGTAATGACAACATGAATGCACCGTTGAAACCATTCACTTTTAATAGTTACTGCAACAACTGTTATAAGTATGGTTACATGACCTTTGATGCAGGTATTTTCCAATAGTGTGTCTAGTGGAAGAAGGGGAAGCTTTAAAATATATTTCTATGCATGCAATAAATTTAGACACAAAGCGGAAGAATGCAGGTCTAAAAGCATGGCATTCAAATTTCCACCAAGACCAGTATTCCAAAATAGGAATGTTAACCAGAGCACATCTAACTGTGCTACCTGTGGACCATTGGGGCATAGGAACATTGATTTTCACTCACCCATGGACAAGGAAAGAAGGGTCAATCCATGGAGAGGAACCGCTATGGCTTGTTACAATTGTAATGAGATTGGGCATATGGCCAAGGACTGCAGAAACCGATCAATGAAAAAAGGAAAAGGACCAACTAAACAAGTCAAGAAGCATGTCCTCAAATCAAAAGGATAACATCAGTAAAGAGACCAACAAGGAAGTCAACAAGACTTGGTCCAAAAAGGGGACAAATATTTCTACTGAGGAGAAATATGAGGTAAGGTCATCATCTGTCGATGGTGATATCTGGTGATATCTCTTCAGCAAATTAAGCCAAAGGGCTTAAGGGGAATAGGTAGTGAAGCTATTGTCCCTAGAAGAACTAGTGAGGTATGTTCTCACTCAGTCAAGGATTGAAACCGGGAAGGAGTCGTCGTTCTAACATATTAACCAATCAAGCAAGAGTTGCTAATGTATCAAGGTGGATGTCTCAACTGAGGATTAGTGAACAAGTAAAGAATCAGTGAATCGGTTATTGAAAGAAAGGTTAGGTAAGGGTAATTAATACAATAACCATTAACAAATGTTACTATTTTCTAATTATCGTTACACCTAAGTGTATAAAAGGGAAAGCCGATTACTCATTTCACTTTACATTGTGTTTTGTGATTATTGTTTGAATAGCTTGAGTAATCTTTCTTGCTATGATTTGTGATCTTTTCTTTGTGAATTTTGTATATCATGTCAATAACTTTATGTGTTTACCGGTCAAGCGAAATGGCATCATCATATTCTGTAGTGAGCCTCATTGATGTCAATCAACGCAACCGACCTATATACGATATTATGGTGGTGAAAAATAGAGCAAATGATATGGTTAGTGTCCTATCATCCATCCCCGATGGTGTATTGTTGACAGAGGATGTAAGTGCTTTCATCCATAACAAACAGGAGGAATTGGGTGAAACTTACATTCAATGTGTATTTCTCGTGCTCTGCAAAGATGGAAAGCTTTAGGTGAAATACATGAAGTTCAAAGCAGCTGGTTTGATGAACGGAGTCAAATATCCAACTGTGTTTCGATCCCACTGGATTAGGCTGGTGCTCAACAGAGTTCATGATCCAGGAATGTGGCTAAAAAAAGGTGTCGTTACTCTAATTACAAAAGAAGATTTTCACAGACTAACTGGGTTCAATGCCATAGGGGAAGCTCTTACCCCAAGGATGATAGAAAATGTTGAAGTCGCATGGCTTACCAAGTCTAAATACGACAGTCGAATGATGACTGTGAATGACATTGCAGACGATGGTGTTCGGTTTGCTGCTGACATCATCGGCTACAAAGTGTACCAATCAAGAAACCTCAACAACATACCAGGTGGTGTGATCCATGCAGTGTACAGGATCATGCACAATAATGCTCAATATAACATTTGTGCTATGTTGAGGAACCAGATCTTTGAAAACCTGAAAAATATTGGTGTGGTGAAAAAGAAGTTTATGAAATATGGGACTTTGCTGGTATAGCTCTTTTTCTATTATCAGATTTTTTTTCCATGAATAGGTAAGGTTACCTGATTGGTAGATAAATCGGTAATGGTTCAGTTAGGAGAGATAGTTAACAATTTGGGTAACTGATTCAACAAGGTGATGACTGATTACTTTGAAGCTTATCAATTAAGAATTAACCAAAGGGAAAAAATTCCTTCGAGCATTATGGAGGAGTACAAGGATGAGATATGCTTCCTGGTGAGCACTGATCATTGCATCATCCAAGTTGTTGAGCCTAGGACCGAGTATGCACCGGAGCTTGGTTATGAGATCACAACCAAGACTGCCAAAGCTTATGCCAATGCACTACAAGAAAGAAACTTAGATCTTTCTACCAAATGGTTTGGCACTTACGAGGAGATTAAAGCAAGTTTGAAGAAGAATGCACCTCCCAAGGCACCAAAGAAGGTATATGTTGAACGGTCTCCAACACCAAGGAAAAAGAAGCCAGTTGTAGAAGAACCGAAAGTTTAAAGGAAGAAGGCACAGCCAGTGTCAACCGAACCTTCATAAGGTGAGGACTTAGAGGAAATAGATACAAAAGAAAGCACAACATATCTTAGAAAGAGGAAGATCGGGAAACCGGTAAAGGAAGATGTACCAAAAGGAAGAAAACTAACCATAGATGAAATGGTTGAAAGAGTAATGGAAATGGGTAGAATGGGTGTAGTCGAAAGAAGATATGAGCTTGCAAATGAGAAAGATAAGAGAAAGCTAGAAGAGGATGTAGTATATTGTCTTCACAAGTTCAAAATAGCAACCACTAAAATTCATAAAACAATACCTGAAGATTTGCATGAGATAATTGAAGGTAGGTGGAAATTTTAAACAGCTAAGGAAAGAGAGTTGAGGATAAGGGCACTGCTAGAAGTGCAAAATCATTTAAACCTTCCAGAGGCAACAAATCAAGTTGGTATGTACAAACGGAGTTTCAACATCAAGAAGAGGATTGGTCAAGCCCTAATAGGATAAGTTGACATAGTTCATGATGAAGGGGTCGCCATCTAGTCAATCATTCTGAAATAGAAACATCAAGCTGAAGTTGAGTGTCAAAAGACCACAGTACAACTAGAAAAGGACACTAGAAAAGGAAAGGGCATTCTGTGAGTCGAGACGTCGGTTCAAGCAAAGCTTGCTACTGAACCGGTCATTGTAGACATCACCGGAGACACGGGCGGTGATCAAACGCCTCCAACTATCCTTGCATCTCCAGAAAAAGGTAAAGCACAAACCTTAACTGTAGATGATATAGTTGATGAAATTTTGGATTTTGAAAAAGTGACCAATGTTGCATAGTGGTTCAGTGTTTTGGGCATTGATGATAAAGATAAAATTGAAATTGCTCTGTTAGAGATCTTTCTAGATTTCAAGCGGGGTCCTACAGACTACAGGCCCCACTTCCTTGTTGAATCGAATAAGAGGCTTATGACCAAATGGAGAGCCGGTCTAACACAAAAGAAAAAAATCTTAAGGGAAGCTTTGGTAAAGGTGAATCCAAATCTTGATGATGATACAGTCAAGAATTTATTGGAAGCTGAGTCACTCAACATGGATATAAGGGACAGGGTGGCCAAGATAATAAATGGTCATGATAAAGAAGTGTATGAAGACACATTCCAACTGTGGAAGAACTATAACTTCAACACTCTTAAGAAATGACAGGAGGAAATAACAGTAGAAATTTTTTCTAAGGAAACACCTAAATCTACAGGTCCTCAAGATATCTCTTTAGATGGTCTGGCAAAGGAGATGGTACCACCTAAATAGTTCACAACTGGTGAAAAAGACTCCGTAGATGATCAGGGAACAACCGGTGACAAAGAAATTACCGATGAACAGTTCACAACCAGTGAACAGGTAAACCTCGGTGAAGAGGTTGCAAAAAGTGTACAAGATACACCAATGAGACAAGTAGAACAAGAACTGGGGGAGTCAACAGCTAAGATGGCTGAATAAAAAGATACAGAGAAGGTAGAAATAGTCATGAGTGATCAACAAGTTGCAAAGGAATAACAAGAAGAAGAGTGACCACCAGAAGAAGAGGTGCATCTAGAAGAGGTACAACAAAAAGAAAAGCCTCAATAAGAAGAATGAGTGGTTTGTCATTTTTTTTATATTAAAAATATTGTTTAGACTCGGTCGAGTCCTACTCGGCCCAGTCTAATGGGCCACGTAGATGCCATTTGGCACCGCGTGGCACCTACGTGTATTCGGTCGTGTTAGACTCAACCGAGTTTAACTGGACTGAGTGATTTAAGTTAGCCCAAAAGGTGACACTCAATTGTGCTTTTACCCCAACAAAAGAGCTTAAAGAAACAACATCAAAATTTGATGCTAAAACCTCTTCTACAACTGAGTACAGTCGTGAGCTAACAAGTTTAGCTATGACATTGAGAAACGCATCAGAAGAAAACACCAAAAGAATCCAAGATCTCATTGGATTTCAAATTTACATTGTGTCAACTTTTGATCTGATGCAGAAAACAACAATTGATGCAGAAAGACTTCTCAGTGAGCCTGATTACAAGACAATTGAAGATATGGAGAACCTTTTTGTCTCACTAAAAGATATGAAGAATACTTTAGATCAAGAAACGGGTACTTGGAAACCTTTCCTAGTCTCTGTAAGGAAGATCTATAAAGATATCTTCAACAAGCTATAAATATGAGTATACACCCTTTGTCCCTTGGAGGCAAAAAGGGGAAGATAACAGGGATGAGAAGCAACAGGATGAGGTTGAATAGATAACAGAGATTTCATACAGGTAGAGAAAGTCTACAAGACACAGGTAGA
The DNA here is from genome assembly GCA_027943335.1 of Chamaecyparis obtusa. Classification (NCBI taxonomy): domain Eukaryota; kingdom Viridiplantae; phylum Streptophyta; class Pinopsida; order Cupressales; family Cupressaceae; genus Chamaecyparis; species Chamaecyparis obtusa. The sequence continues at coordinate 307,648 of BSBK01001632.1, forward strand.
GGAGAAAATTTACAGGGGAAGTATGATATAGGTGATGTGTTGATGTGTTTTTCCACCAATGCTAAAGGGGAAGATTGTTGACATAAAGTTAGTTGTCATTGGCAAACATCAAACACACCATTATAACACATTGGTACACATGATAGAACACGGTAATGAACTGGTAGAATGACCAAGTGAATAGTGTACCTTAACCGGTCATGTTTATATTGGTCTGGTCTTGTCCAACTGGTCTTGGCAAACACATAGGGTGCAGATGACTAACAGGTTACACATCATACACTGGTTAAGTGCTTGATAATCCTAACTGGACTACGCAGAGCATTTTTTCAATCAAACTGGAGTTAGCTTTTTCAGTTGAATTGGGGTTAGCTTTATTTTTTCTGTGAGAATTTCAAGGTAAACTAAAGATCGGTTTGCAAGCTTTTTGATCATGAGCTTTGCATGCGTGATTTTTGGGAAAGTTACATCTTGGCAGCATTGTTAGATGTATTTTTAATAAGATAATTTCTTATAAATACATGTCATGAGACATGAGAAATTTGTTAAAAATCTAGAGCATAGAGCGAGAGAGAGCAAAAGAGAAGAGTCTTCTGAGAGGGAACACAATCACATAAGGTGAAAGGGAGAAAAAGATTCAACAGCCAAACAGAGGAAAGAGTGAATAGGTATGATCTAAATCGACAAATATAGTGTCATCATAAGATCATTTCTTTTATTGTAAAGCATATTTAAATCCCTTAATCAGGGTGAACCCTAATAGGTTCCATTGTATAAATCCCTTCACCAGGTGACATCTTTGTTGATGTTTTAAGTCCTCTAATAAGGCAACTCCTCATAGGTTCAAGATCCTAGCAGGTCTTCTATTAAATCCCTTAACCGAGTAGCACTCTCACCAATGTTTTGTAATCATTTAACAGGGAAACTTTATTACTGCAGTAGTGGAGTTTTGTGGGTTCTATCCCACCGTGGTTTTTTCCTTCTAACCGAGGGTTTCCACGTATAAATTATGTGTTGACCTGTGCATTTAATTTATGTTTATGATTGTTACTTTGATTTCAGTATTAACAAGAATATTTAACTATGAGAAAAGAGGAATAGAAATTGAATTTACTAATTCACCCCCCCCCCCCCCCCCCCTCCCTCTTAGTAACTGGTTAGGATTAATAGTTCAAATTTATCTCAATTCAGATTCTCTTCCTTTAATAGCAAGTAGTATTAATAATCGTTGAGTTGATTTCCATATCAATGGGTGTACTTCTATCTAATTTAGAAACAAGAATGTCTTTCAGATAATTAGTCTCTTTAGACAACCACCATTTTTCTTTGTTGACTGGTCAGAATGCCTTCATATGCTTCGTTCACTTCTAGAAAGAATCTGAGATGAGTGTGATTGATAAGGTTAAATCTAAATTCCCAATAAGGGCATAGTGTGATGGTGGTGTTCTTGCCATCAAAGTTCAAACCCTGTTGGGGTAGTGTTGTTGAATGTTCTCTATCAGAGATGAGGTCCTTCATTTGTGATCTCACCGGTTCATAGGTCTAAATCAAAAGCATTTACCCCCATTAAAAAAAAGGTTAAATCCAAAAGGGAACTAGATCAGCAAAGACAAAGCATTCCAAGGAATTGTGGAGAGGTCACTTCCTAGGAGGTAATGCATTGCAAAGGCTCAACAACAGAATACCATTACTGCCATATCAAGAATTTTTAGCTCATACAGAAGTCTGGAAAGTTCCAACATTGCAAGAGCAACCATTAGAGCTCAGCAAGAACAGAGGTATGACACAGTAGTATTCTACCATAAATAAAGGAGAGCATATGAAATCTTGATAAGAAATATACATACTTGCAGATTTAATAGCAGACAACTCCAAAGATCAATAACAAGATGGATACACATATGAGATAAACAAGGATCTTAGCAACTCTGGTGCCCATCTCCACTCTCAAATTTTTCCTCTAATTCTATCAAAATCCTGCTAATTGAGGGAGCAGCTCACCAAGGGCTTGCTCTAGCAATTAAAATCCTAGTGGACACAATGAGCTTACAATAGTGTGAATGACTCCACACCCTTAGACTAGGGATTGGATATAGGATTAGCACTCTCAAAGGAGAGCAATATGCAGCATGTCTGCTATGACAAGGTCTATTTGTTGTATTTTTGGAAATATACCCTCCTAACAGGAGTTTCTTTGGAGTAGGTTTTTTGTCTTCTTAGTATTCATGTTTGTCTTAGTAGGGTCACAGTTAGTTTTGCTTATCTTTATCTTAGTTTATCTTCTAATCAGGATTATGCCCTCACTCTTATACTCATTAGCTTGTTTTGCATTTTTTATCAATACAACTCACCATTTTAATATAGAATATCTCTGTAGCACATTATCAAGATGAAGGTGCAAGAATACTGAATATATTTCCTTGACTATATTCCTTGTAATGTTTCATGGTAATTTCTAGTAGTAATCTCACCTCTTCCAGCTGTTAATGTATATATGTTATCCACACACTATAATAACCTTACTAATCATCGATCTATCATAATCTGAGGGTTGCCTTGTCAATAGGACTTTTATGACCAAGAAAATGAAAAACTACAGTGCATTTGCTATTGTCAAACAAAACAAAATTGTCTCCATTACACCACCACACACTGTTACCAATAACAATGCACCAACACAACTGAGAGGGGGGTGAATCAGTTGTGTGCTAAATTTGAAACTTAAATCCTTTTAATCTGATTACTTTAAATAAACTGAAACAATAATATAAGAACACCACAAAATTAGAATACCATAACACAAGAATTTGTTGTCGAGGAAAACCCTATTAAGGGAAAAAAATCTGGTGGGAATGGAACCCACTAATGATGCACTTGAAATATTATGTCCCTGTTAGGAGTTGATTATTACATTCAGTACATGTCCCTGTTAAAGGACAAACCCTGTTAGGAGTGTTTACAACCTTGTTAGGAGTTGAGTGCAAAGGTAGGCTCACTACCCAAAGTGAAGGTTAAATCCACCTTCTGAAGGTTAAACCCACCTTCTCGATCCACTGTCCAAATAAATGTATAAGAGTATACAATAACAATAATGAACTCACTTACAGCAACTATCCTTGCTTATACAATTCCAATGAAGTGCTCAATGAATGATCTCTGCTCTACATCTAGCAGACCTTACAACAACAAGCTCGCAACTCCTAAAACTTCATCAAACTCTCAAAGGAATGACTTTCCTTTATACAAGTTACAACATGTCATGCCCAAAAATAAACAAAGCAAAAATGCACAATTTTTTTTTTTAAATAAACTGAAACAGACATCTACAATACACAAACGAGGGAACATGGTGGTTGAAGGCGTCAACAAAAAATAAGGTTAGGGTAATACCCAGATCATCACCCTAGGCTCCCTAGAACAACAATAGTAGGAAATTTCAACGGGCTACTAATGGACTACACTGGTTTGCTAAATTCACCGTCATGCTACTTTATTAAGATGGTCAACATTGGGTTTGCCCGACTACTAGGATTTAAATGTGAGTATAAACACCCCCATAAAGATAGCATATTACAGAAGGAAAATAAGAGCACTCGTCTCCTAAGTGTAAGGGAAACTGGTTTTAGGGATGGTAGCACTCAATTATGAATCTCGTTAAAATTTATTTGCAATTATCCTAATATGAGTGCTAGAAGAGTTATAATTTCCAACTAAGTAACACGTTAGATCAAGTGAACTAATTTCTCAAAAATATACACTTGGAGTTCATATAAATATTAAATCCATTGGACATAGTCTCATTATAAAATTATTTTTTAAAAATTCATTATCCTATGAATTAAATGTTACATCCATTTCTTAAGGAAGTTTTTAATATAATAACTTTTATTAACAAACAATCAAATTTTCATTCCTCCATAAATCTAGAGGTGTTAACATATTTATTATATTAATTAAATATTATCTCAAAAAAATCTGTTATTTCCAACTAATAATGTGACTAAAAATATATATATATATAATTTTTTTATTTAAATCTTTCTTTTTTTTTAAAAGAATGTAGTTCAACCCATAAATTAAATCCTAATTTATATATACATAACCAAATCATTATTAAATGAATAATAAAACTGACTATAACCATATAATAAAAGTTAATCTTATCTTAATTAAAATAAACTAAAACTATTTAATAAAACAAATTTAAAAAAATTTAAATTAAAAAAATTACAATTAAAAAAAGTTTGTTTTAAGTCCCATTGGGACTGGGCGGGCCAGCACTGCCATGGCAGTGCGGTACCCTGCCCTTGGTAGCGTACCGCATGTCATGGCAATGCGGTGCACTACCTAGGTAGTGTACCACCCTGCCATGACAGTGAGGCAAGGGCCGCCTGTCAATGGCAGCGCGCGTGCGCCCCAAGGGGGTGTGGGCAAGCGGTCCCCCCCTTCATTACACTTATATATATATATATATATATATATATATATATATATATATATATATATATATATATATATATATATATATATATATATATATATATATATATATATTATAACGAAAATAACAATGTCTAAGTGGTATTATATATTTATTTTTTTAATATGCAAATTTGATATTATATTTTTTATAGAATTTCGGGAGTCCCTTACTATATAATATTTTTTTTAGGAGCCTTTTGGCTTCTTTGGTGGTGACCCAGGTGGGTCCCACCCAAGTGGGCCTACTTGAAATCTAAATATCCTATTATTTTTGTGTTCTCCTTTATGCCAAGTGGGTGATGAAATATTATTTTTATAATGACTGTGTTTTTTTTTAAGGTGTATGGGAAATTTTATTTTTCTCCCATACAAATTCCAGAGACCTGTAGGTCTCTTTTTTTTTTCTCTTGGTTTTGTTGCTTCTTATATTATTTTTTTTCATGTTATGAAAGCACGCTAAAATGAATGTTTTTGTCTAGAACTATATGACAATTACACTTTAAATCTAATGTGCTATCACAATTGAACCTATCAAATTATTCACTTCCTACTTCCATAATATTTCAACATGAATACATATGATCATATTATCCAAATCAAGTGAAAATGGGAGAGTATCTCATTGATTTTAAGATATCACTATATTGTAATTACAAATAAAAATGCAACATTATTTAATTCTCTATCATAGATTTCAACATGAAACTACACATTTAAGAAAGTAAGACACATTATTTTCATTTCATCATTGAAAACACCCTACAATGAGCATGGAACACTTGAGCATACAACTTGATATACATCACAATATTACAACTCAATGACAGACAAATGAATAGTGTTCCATATTACATGCTACAACATTACAACTCCAAAATTGTCTCCACAATAACAACAAAGAGAGGGCTTCTCCAAGCTTCCTTCACAAAGAACATGGCTTCCAAAAAACCTGCAAGTAAAGATAATACACCATGGAGAGCTCATCTCACACCCAAGGTCTAAAAGAGACCACCCCCAAGCTTGGAGAATCAAGGGCTAAATGGGTATATACAACCAACAATGCTCACAAAACATACATGCGACAAAACTACAATAAACTCCCAAAATCATGGCTTTACAAATAGATTCCTATAACTCATTGAAATAGGGTGAAGGTGGGCTTTTCCATGGAGGAGAATGTCATTACATTATACATTTTCCAACAAGACTTTTCATGCATTCCAAAGGCTACCATATCAAAACTTTCATACACAAGATTTCATCATTATCATCCTCAAGATGCAAAGATTACAATATGACTTCATGGAGCCCATATCCCATGAAAATTTCTCTCTTCTCCAAAAGAAGAAACTCTCAACTACAATAGAAGCCCAACTAACCCCTTCACCCAAAACTACTACTTCCCTTCTCAAGGGTGAGTGATGTCTTAAATTCCCATGAACAACATACCCAAAACCAAAAGAAAAAAGAATGAATCAAAATCCAAATACATCCAAACCCAATACAACAATAACAAGATTTACACACATGAATAACATACAAGATTTACATGTTCATTCAACACAACAATATAACAAAACTAAAATGCAAGAGCATTCCTTCATGGCAAGATCACCAACCTTGGTCCAAAGCAAAATGGTAAGGAAGAAGTTGAGAAGAGCCCTTATCCTTTTCCTTTGTCTTTTTCCTTTCTCCAACCCTAAATGTCTCTAAAATTAGAGAGTGGGTGAACACTCACTAAGTTTCTCCAAGCCCTCTAAAAAGACCTCAAAAATCCTACTCATGATCTAGCAATTAATGGGACATGACCTTTAGTCCTCGACCTTACCTCTTGTCCCCCCTCTTAATGGTGAGTTTAGCAAGGAGTGTGGGACAAGTCAAATGCATGTGGCCATCTCCATTTTCGCCACTCTCGAAGAGAAGATTTTATGGAGGGTCATAATGGTGATCTAGACCTTCCCATAGGCAAAATATAACCCCTAACTCAAGGTACCACATAGGGTTAGCTAATTTTGGCCAAAAATGCACTCTATGGTCACTTTTAACCCATCTACAGTACCACTTAAGCTTGAATCCAAATTCCAACTTGATGTGATCCCTACAAGACATTTACATGCAAGTGGGATTAATAAAATATCCTATTAGGTTGGGTGATTCTTGTCAAACCCTAATTGACATGTCACTATCACATGGATATTACAAGTGTCAAGTGACACCATAAAATACACTTCACATTCACAAATGACATGTCCAATTAACAACATGAATTTAATCTATTAACATACATACAAATTACGTTTACAAATAAAAAAATCACATTACAATGAAGTTTCAATCTCTTCATTAAATTAAACCTTGACTTACTCAATTGCACATATGTTTAGCCCTGATTCTCTGAATAATTTCATAGTTTTCTTTCCTGCACACTAAACTCGAGCATCAGTAGTCCAAAGTAATAAAATCACATGTAAATATACATACAACTCATAATTTGCAAACGTTGGTCAATATGTAGAATTCAATTTCTAATTACAATTTTCATTAAAGTAATGTTCAAACATAGTACTTACATAATTCTAACATCATGACATATTATCCATGCTATTTCTTAACTTTAAAGCATAATCCATGAAATAACCAAATCTAACCATAATTAGGTCTTTCTCATCAATTCACATATCTAAGCATGTATAACCAAAATCAATAACATGTTCAAGGTTCCAAACTGCATCATAAATAAAATCCACATAATATAATCATCATCATAAGAACTAATATCATGAGTCTCTATCAAAACGATTAGAAAGTGTATCAAAATATCGAATCATAAGGTATCAAAATGTGAATGTGTCAATAGTGTTATGATGGGTCGGGGTGAGGCCTCACACAACAAGCAATTAGGTCAGCCTGTTACGACTTCCCCAATGCACAAATGAATACATAGACCATTGCTAAGATACACACAATATCTTAAACAAGTATACAACAAATACAAATCATCAAATGCACACCAAGATCCGCAATCCACGCTAGAAACTCTCTAAACACGTTATCTCCTTTGGTCGGTCCCAATAGGTCTTCGTAAGATCACACACCACATCTGATATAACCACGGTCCTAGCGACCCAAGAATCTCACATAATGTTCTCCCATGTGTCTTATGTCAAGCCTCAAACTTGCATACCACAATCCATGCTCGCATCCAAGTTATCCTAAAAACTCAGAGACCATCTCTGATAAAATCCTCTGTTACTGCACTATAACCAATCTCCACCAAATCAGTCATAACTTATGAAAATAACAAGATAATGATCTGTGATCTTAGACATAAGGTCTACACACCTCTTGCTTCACAAATCTAAGCTCGCGTACCCTGAAACGTCGTACGTTGTTCGTACCACTTTGTCAAACTAGTTTGTTTCTGTCATAACCAGTCTGTCTGAGACCCCTGATGAAACCAACTGAAACATATGTTGACATCAATGACAAAACATGAATGTCAACACCTCAATCGGCAACAATTCCAACACACACATGCCCCTGCTCCACATTATACCATGATGAAAACGGGACAGAGTGAAGACAATACAACAAAAAATAAGATCGACCCTCTTCAAGAGAGAATATGAACTAACAATTATAGTGGCTCCATCAAGACATTTGTTTTCTTGCCAGTTTTCTGGAACCCAGTACAAGATAACTGCCACTAGCATAGCTACTAGTAAATGCCATAAAATGTTCATATAAAGAGATTCCCAACACTATAAGCATGAGTATTCGAGCAACCTCTATGATAATCTAGAACATTTAAACTCTGCCTAATCACTCTTCCATCATTACATACCATCAGCCACACTTCTTCCCTGAAAGCATCCTCATCATCATCACAGATGTGATATTTGGGGTTAGAGATGAAACTAGAAACATCAACTATAGCATCATCGGATTCAAAGGTGGATAATTTGATAACAATATCTATGGAACAAGGCATCAGCTCATCAAAAGGTTACTCGGAATCCATAACAGCGTCAACTTGAATTCAAATTTCACACCCTTCTTGCCTTGGAGAAAATTCTTACATCTCTGCTAATCATCATGATCCACACATTATGGCAATCACATTTGTCATGTTCTTAAGGAAATAGATCATAACACCCAAACATCATGATCCATGTTTTATGACACCTAGTTACTAGCAAAATAGATTATTCCATGTTTAATCTAAAGGCATATTCATAGAACTTTTAAGTGGACATGCAATTGGCTATTATCTTGTTCTTTACAGTGTGCTCACCATGTTATGCTTTTGTATAAGCAAAAAGCCATTGATGATTGATTCACTACCATAACATCCACACAAAGGTTAATTGATCACTTCCAGAGGGTTGATCTTGTATAATAAACATATATATCCGGCATTTCTCTGAGTTACCAGGACATGGAGACAGGGTTTAGGGATGGCACAATTTCCAAAAACTTTGGGGACAAGAGGGTTACAGTTAATAAAATAATACTGACTATTTTTATATTTAAATAAATGAAAAAAAATATCAATTATTTCATAATGGTTTCTTGAGTAGAAGATAACAATTGGACATTGTAGAAGCAAATAATAAAGTCAATTGCTAGAAAAATTGATGATGGCTACTAAGAGTTCTGCTGCAAAGTCCCAGCAATGTTTAACGCACCCAGAGTTAGAAAAATGTGGTTTAGGTCATCTTAAAAAAATAAGTTATAGTTTTACAGATTGATAAACCATTGTAGAAAACATCTGTAATTCTTCTCTCATGCTGTTTACTAGTCATTCATCCAAATCAGATTCTTGACAGAGCATGATGTTGAAACACTGCTTTCTGTCATCAATAATCTTTTCAAGTATCTAACACGTAAAGTTGGGATTTCTACTAAAAGAAACCCAGCTGCTTCTCAACCAGATAAATAAAATTTCAGTAGCAATACAAATATCAGATAAAACGTCTTCTGACTTTCTATGATGTTTAAATCTATAACTGTCCGCACTAAAACCAATATTAAACATACAATTGAAGTAAAATTTTATGTCAGATTTTGGACCTTGACTAACTTGCTGTATATCCAGCCTTACTCTGCAGCCCATTGTTGGCCTGCTGCAGATTTTACTTGCCAGCTACTCAACCATGCTATTAATTACAGCCCTTTGTGGCCCCAAAGTTTGGCAGATTGCACAGACATCCAAGCAGTATCTTTAACAAGAAAATGATCAGGAAAGGAATGAAGCATTAAAAAATGAGATTAAAAAAATCTTTTGTAAAATTGAACTTGGCATCTGTGAGGGACATCCTGAAGTCCCCAGGGCTCACGGGGACATTTGGGACAGCAAGCCATACCAACAAAGTCCCCAAAAAAAAGAGGCACCCCAGGAAACATCCCCAAGAAAAATTAAAAATGTGTACAGGAAGGGAACATTCTTTCCCTGCCCCCTCATTCCCAAAACCCTGTAAACACCCTGGTGACACGCTGATAATACCAGAGTTGCCTGAAGAAGCATAGTACAACTATATTACACATAAATATAGGAACCACAATATGTGGATATAGGAATGGAGACACAGTCCTCATCGCTGAACTGGTGTCTCCTAGTGAATATGTTATTGAATCAAGATCCACACCATGTATTTGACCAGAATGCCCTGGTGCATAGACTGCAACGCATATACCTTAAAGATTGTACAAGTTCTCTGACATGAAAGTCCATACATTAATATGACACAGTCAGATCATATTTCTTCTTCAGATTGAAGACTATATATTTCTGAACATAGCTAGAGCAAAGATAGTTGACATCTTCCAATCATCTAGAATCTAGATAAAACATGTTAGCTTAAATTTTTACAACTTCGAAAATTGTGAAACTTCATTTCAATTTTATACACTTGCAAAAGTGAGGATTCCAGAGCCCTTATTTCCAGAACCCTGTAATTTGTAAGCACCCTGGTGACACACCAATAATACCAGAGTTGCCTGGAAAAGCAGAGTACAACTATATTACACATAAATATAGGAACCACAATATGTGGATATAGGAATGGGGACACGGTCCTCATCGCTAAACTAGTGTCTCCTGGTGAATATGTAATTGAATCAAGATCCACACCAAGAACTTGACCAGAATGCCCTGGTGCATAAACCCCAATGCATATTTCTTAAAGATTGTACTAGTTTTCTGAGATAACAGCTAGAATCTAGATAAAACAAGTTAGCTTAATTTTTTTTTAAACTTTGAAAATTGTGAAACTTCGTTTCATTTTAATACACTTGCAAAAGTGAGAATTCCACGACACATTACTGGTGATAATAATAAAAATAGCAAAATATATGAGTAAAATATATGAATCATGCGAATCTGAAAAGCATGGCTCAGTAAAAAGCATGTTTAAAGGTAAAGTAACTTCTGTTATTCACAAGATACATTAAAGCACTCGATTATCATATGTGCCAGTGAATTTCACCTCTCTGGTAATGTTATAATTATCAAGTTTCACATTGTCTGTAGGTGCCTTTTGAATTGTTGCTGTGCCATCAGTCCCCACTGGCACATCCTCTACAACCACAGTGAACACACTCGATCACCTTTTCTTCTCTGAGATGTTTGGGAACTCTGCAGACACAGGTTGTAGCAAAGTTGTGATCACGAGGTTGCATGCATCGCAAACAACAAAGGCGCTCATATCCAGACTGCATAGAAAAAATGAAGGCATAAAGTAAGGAACCAAAACCAAAAAAACTTAGAGTGAAGTATGATTCGTTCTAAATTCCATGCATGTATTAAACTACCCTCAAACTAACAAAGCAGTAAAAGCTGTCTTACTAGATATATTCATATTAGAACTTGTTTAGCTACTACTTAACATAGCCATGTGCATTTTTTACAATTAAAACTTCCCATTTTAGATTCACACAAGTTTCATTAATTTTTCTTTCAGCTACTTATTTCATTCGAAGGTGCGTCTACTTACTTTTCTCCATTTCGCTATCAGATTACGATCTGCATAGCCTTGGTCCAAGCAGAATTCATAGAGTTCCTTGGATATCTCCTTTCTGCGGTAATACAAGTCAAATATATATCGACTCTTTTGATGTGCAATCTTAAAAATAGGCCATAGAGTCTCACACTTCCTTTTACCCTCGTGTGTCTCATTCTCCGCTGCAGATAAGCCCAACAAAGTCAGATGTTCACAGTTATTCAAATCACCACAGAAACATATAAATCAAGAGGTAAAACAAATCATGCGTACTGCAAGTACATTCCACATAACAGAAAGAGACAGACATGCCAAAGAGATCCTTAAAGAAAAGAAGTAATTTAAATGTGAAATAGTTTCATTGATTTTTCAACCAACAAGCATAACAACCTGATGCACTTATCTGGAAACAACTAAATGCATTAGCTGTGGAAATCCCAAAAATTTAAGTATTATAGCTACTCCCTATCAATGTACTCAATCTAATCACTAGAGAGAAACGAAAAAGGGTAGATTGTGAGGAAGGGGATGAATAAATACCTTCTCGCATCTTGGTCTCTAAATCCCTGAGAGTGGGCTCAATGAGCTCCCATCCGTTGGGGTACTTGACACGGTTTGTCCGAACCTTGGGCATTTTCTAGGCTCTATCTTCAACCAAATCAGGAAAAGAGATAAACAAGAAGACCCCAGTTACTTCAAATACGATGAAAACTACAGACAAAGTGGCTTTCAGCTATAGCCTGTTACATCAATACAGAGTCCCTTCCATAAATAAAACTGGATCAAGCTGCTAAAAAAAATTAAAAAGCAACACTAGCACCAAAAGGAGGTGCAATGGTTACGCCGATAGTAAAATATATGTTAAATAATAAGTTGGAGAGTACAAATCAAGGATTGTGAAAAGTGAATTTAGTAGTGAATCAATGTATGCTCATTAACTTAAAAAAACAACACCAAACCTAATTTACATCTCACTGAAAAAGGGTATGGTCATTAACTTAAGAATAAACCATACTTAATTTACATCTCAGTGAAAAAATCCATGCTTAATTGACATCTCACTGTCTCAGTGAATCAATGGCACTTATTTATCACAGCAATGTGAATGCATCAAAAACATATTAATATTATACCTTAGCAGTAGCACTATCAGTCAACTCCCAAAAGCTTCTTTATGTCTTTCTGCAATCATAAATTTGCAACTATTAGCAACTATTCTGTTAGGACAAGTATAATTTTTAAATACCTAAAAGAGCTATCAGTTTTGATGCAGTTGACAAGATGTAAGCAGAGTAAATCATTAACCAGAGAGTCATTGGATGGGAAAGTCCAATATAAAAACTTATAGATAATTAAATTGTTTACAAGCTAAATTTTCAAATAATTGAGCTTCTCAATATATATTGAAAGCAAGCAGGTCTAATCATTCTATATGTAACCTGATCACGTATCAGAGTTCATCTTGGATTTATGATTTGTTGTTTTAAGGGTCACTTCAACATCTCTTAATCCAACTGTTTTCTAAGAAAAACCAGATTTGAAATCAAGAATATGGCATGGTAATAGTGTGCAGATTTAACTTAAATAGAACTGTATATTTCTTCTGTTACAGTGCATCCAGACTGCCTTCATTAGTCTGTTCTTGTCCCTAGCTTTTGATGTCAGATTGGGTATTATTCTTTCCCACTTTAGTGGCATATCATCTACTGATAACTAATTCTGAACAACCTTTTCTTTTTTTGGCTAAAAAAAGGAGTTTCTCATGATTATTTGGGGGACTACATCGAGTTTTAGATACATTAATATAAAAATAAGATGTTTAAGATTTAGACCCATATTTGTAACAAATTAGTGTCTCAAGTTTCAACTATGCATCATGGTATAACTATATATGTTTTTATGTTAAATCAAACCTGTACCCCTCCATTTGTTGTAGTCTTTGAGATCCCTGTATTGTCTCTGTTTCTAGGCTTTCTCTAATCATAACAAAGAATACATGGATTCCCTGCAAGCTGTTTTACCTTTAATCTTTGTGGTTTTTATTATTTACAACTGTTAGCAAACAATAATCTTATAAAATATTTAAGCTTTTGGTTTACAAATATGTAAATTTCCTTGATGCTCCCAAGAAGACATCAAGAGTATTTTTATCATAGAAACTTCTTACTTTTACCATGTGTTTACCCTCATGGGGTAACAGACAGTAATTGCATACAAACAACTAAGTACTCAACATAGAATATAAAAGAGCATTGTATTCATGTATTCATAAGAGTTTTCCATACATAACCATTGTCTTTATCAAAGGGACAAGTACATATATATAACGTCCGAAGGGGTGCGAGGCGAACCATCGCACCCGTGTAACTCCTCCAGACGGACCAACCGTCTAACTACCCAAATTACCCAACAACATCATCCCCCCCAAAAAGAAAGTCGTCTCCGGACGACCACAACAAGAAGGACAACAATGCATAATAATAATATCAAAACTAAATGCTCGGAGGGGGCCGAGAATGCATCCCTGAAGAAGCTGACCCAGTCAACCGTGCCAACTGCTCGCGAAGGGCATCCACCTGTTCCATCCTGGCCTTCAACTGGCTTCGAAGTCGCAACTCATTTTCCAAGGATGACCTCACCATAACGGTTGCTCGTTGGATCTCTTGTTGTGTGGCCTCATCCGAAGCCCATGCCAGATCCCTTTCCTGAATAAGGGCAGCCCGCTCAGTCGCAACTTGTGCCTCCCAATCTGCCTTTTCCTGCTGCTGAGTCTCGACATATTCCTCCATGGCAGCTCGCTCCCTAGCCCAAGCAGACATCTGAGTGACCCAATCCTTACGCTACTCCTCCAAAGACTGCTCCAAACTGACAAGGTGAGTGTTCAACATCCGCTGAGATTCAAATGCCACCCGATGCTCTTCCTCATAAGAGTGCTCCATCCGGTGGAAGGCATAGTACTGTTGGCGAAAGGCTCTCTCCAATTCCGTCATCAAGGCTTCCACCCTACTGGCTACCACAGGTTCCATCACCTGCCAGACCTCCAACATAGCCGGTGTCTCATCACTAGGCCAATCCCTACTAAAACATGAAGCAAACTGGACAGGACACTCCGTCCTTACAAAAGTGAGAAGGCGTTGCAAATCGGTGGCTACATCCTCTAGTGCTTGTCCCTACGCACTCGCTACCATCGCTCGTCCTCGGGTCACTACTTCTGTCCAGAAAGCCTCCATGTCATCTCTCCGTTGTGGCTGACTAACCATTGCGTCGATCCTACCCGTGCTATCTCCAATCTCCTCTTCCTCCTGCACCTTGGAAGACAGTATGATGGGTGCCTCTCTTCCTACTACGTCTACTACCAAGACCTCCTCTGCTGGTGGAGGGGAGATCCTCTTAGGTTCTTCTGCCTCTGCCGGTGGTATCTCAACCTTGGTAAGCCACTCCTGCATTGAAGCCAACCGGATGTCTTCATCATTAGTCTTCGAAAACTTGTTGTCCATACCCTGCCCCGTTGGCTGGTGCTTTGCTAACTGCCTGGCCGGAGGGACAACTGGACTGAACACCACTGGTGCCCTCGGTTGCCCAAACACTGGAAGAGAAACCGCATCAGGCAAAGCAGTGGCCGGAGCAAACTGAATATCCCCAAGTTGTGGTAGAGTGAACAACACTGGTGCCGACTCTACTGCCAACTCCATACGGCCGCTAATCTAGGATGAACTGTTGTCACCAGATGATGTTGGCTCCCAACCACTATCGACCTCTTCCTACTCCTCGGGTTGGCATTTTCTCTTTGATGCTGAGGTAACCTCTCCAATATCCAAGTAGCGCCAGAGGAAAATCATTGGTTCATCCGGAGCTATGACACTCCTTGGTTTCAGTACCAATTTCTCCTCTGGGATCTGCAACCGTGTAGCCTCCAAGAATAGCCCAATGGCATAGTGTGGCATATAGAAGGTTCGGTGCTGCAGGGTCATGAAATCATACATCCGGTGTGCAAGCAGTGTCGCCCAATCGTACAATGTACCATTCAAGATACCACACATCAATGGGATATGGGTGATGTGATGTCTGAGGCTCGGCTGGCACCCGTGAGCCGACTTTTGATGACGTCCATGATACACCGCCAATGCCCTTCGGCAATGTCAGCTCTCTTCAATCCCTTTCCTACTTTTGTCGTTGCCAATGCAGTTACGCGCTCAGGGGTGATGCTTCCTGAAACCCTGCGTATCCACATTTCCTTAGCTTCTTGTGTCAACTTCCGAGGCTTAGTGTCGATCTTCTGCCCTTTCTTTCCTAGAATGTCAAACACTTTGGTGAAATCTCCTGCATGAGACGAAACTGTAACATGGTATCCTAGGTAGCAGACTGTGCTCGTACGAGAAAATGTGTCAAAGTTCTCTATCATTTGGCGCAGTTAGGGCTCAAAATCTTTGATGCAAAATAGGGGCATTAGGATGGCCCAGTGGACCCCTACATGTCTCAGACTATCCTTCACCACTTCATCCTCCGATGTCTCATGCCACCATTTTCTGTATTCCACCCCATTCAACCCTTCAAATGTGATATTTTGTGCAGTCACCGCTTCCTTTGAATCTGCTGCCTTCTTTTTAGAACTTCCAGCATCCATGGTTCTCTGGTCTACATACTGCAATCATTTCCGCCAACTCCTCTTTCTAGCCGAATTCATAACGGTTTCTTGAATCCTTCTTTGTAAACCAAAATATTAAATATTGCACTGTTGGCTGTCGTATGATGCTTGGGTTTGAAAAACCCTTAACTGAAAAATAACTATCGTACGGTTGTTGTTCTTCCTCCTTATTGCTACGGCTAGAAACTATTCCCATGCCCTTTATTTTTCCTTCCTGCTACGGTGGCTTTATCCGTGCTAGTTGTGGTTCTTTTCTTCTTCCCCTGCCCGTGCCATGCACTGCCCCTTCTTTTCTTTTTCTTTTTTTCTTCCTTTGTGTGAGTGATTTGGTAGCTCGAGTTGGCTTTTATATCCTTCCGTGCTGGCTTTATCTTTGTCCCGTTGGCTATGGTTTGGTGGCTTTACGCCCCCATTCGATAGGCATGCCACCGTTCGGTGACATGTCCCACCATTCAGTGGGCATGCCATCATTCGATGACATGTCCCACTGTTTGGTGGGCATGCCACCGTTCGGTGGGGTCCTCCACCGTTCGATGCCTCTTTTTTTTCTTTTGTTTTGTTTGTTTTTTTGAAATTTTTGTTTTTTTAAATATATACTAATTGCCCATTTGTCGTCGGCACGAGCTCTCTGACCTCTGGTGGTAAATTTTCAGCTTGGAGCCATTGACTGCATCGGGAAGTTTCGTGCCGTCGAGCGCCCATAGCTTAATTGCTCCGTTGCTGCCGACTTCCCAGACTTTATAGGGGCCCAACCATTTCACTTTGAATTTCCCGGGCTTAATCTCATTTCGTCCGTTATACTTAAGAACCAGTTGTCTTGGTATGAACCTTGCCCAACGGATGTGCTTATCATGCCAGTGCTTCCTGCGTTGTTGGACGACGTCAGTTACCCAATGTGCCATCATCCTCCTTTCATCCAGTTTGTTTAGAGCATACAGACGTTCCCGAAGACTCTCCATATCGCCAAGTTTGTTGTCAATTGCTATTCAGAGACTTGGCACCATAAATTCCATTGGAACTACTGCTTCCTAGCCGTACATCAGCTGAAAGGGTGTCTGGCCTGTGGTCACCTTGTAGGTGGTGCAGTATGCCCATAAGACCAAGGGTAACTTCTCCTCCCAGTCTTCCTTCTCCACAGCACACAACTTGTAGATTACAGAGACCAAAATCTTGTTGGTCGCCTCCACCTAACCATTTGCTCTCAGATAGTAGGGACTAGATAGAGAATGAAAAATCTTAAATTCTGTCGTGAGGAGCTTTACCACGTGATTCACGAAGTGACCTCCCCTGTCACTTGTTAACTGAATTGGGATGCTGTATCGAGTAATGATTTGCTCATAAATGAACTTTGTTGTGCTCACAGTCGTGTTATCAGGTAAGGCACGTGCTTCTACCCATTTCGTTAGGTACTCCGTAGCCACCACTATGTACTTGCATCGTCGTAGTCTACAGGTTTTCAAAGGTCCCACAAAGTCAAGTCCCCATCTCTCGAATAATTCTTGAGCAGCCGAGGGATTTAAAAGCATGAAATCCCTCTTAAGTGGTTTTCCGGCCCGCTGACATGTATCACAGCTAACGACCCACTCCCTGGTGTCGTTGTGCAACGTCGGCCACCACAATCCTACCAATAGTACCTTCCTGGCTGTTGTATCAGGCCCCATATGTCCTCTGGCCGGGCCTTCATGTGCTTCCCTTAGAATACTGGGAACTTCTTCCTCCATCACACATCCTCGGAGGACTTGGTCTGACCCCATCTTGTAGAGAAGTTTGTTGATGAGTTGGAATGTGCGACTTCTGAGGACCAATTTGTGTCGTTCCCCTGGTGACATTTATGGGGGGAACTGTGACGTGGAGAGGTACTCACCAATGCTGGTGTACCATGTTGGTAAAACGGCGATGCGGAATAGGTGCGCGTTTGGAAAATCATCATTCACCCCATCGGCCCGCTCTCCCGATTTGATTCTCAACAGTTGATCTGCAATCACATGGCTTTTGCCCAGCCTTACTATAATGGTAAATGTGAATTCTTGTAGCAGCAGCAACCGTCGGCTCACCCGTCCTTGAATTATTGGTTTATTCACCAAGTACATTAAGGCTTGGTGATCTACATAAAATGTGAAGGGTGTCGCCAACAAGTAGTGTCTAAATTTTTGTACGGCGTAGGCCATGCCGAGTGCCTCTCTTTCCGTCATACTATAGTTCTTTTCTGCCTTCGAGAGTAGTCTGCTGGCAAAGTAGACCGGGTGATCCAATCCATGGTTACCAACTTGAGCCAGTGTCACACCTATGGCATAATTGGAGGCGTCGACGTGCACGTGGAATTCTTTGTCCCAATTTGGATACGCCAAAATGGGCACCTCCAACAGTCAAGATTTTAATTCTTCGAAGGCTTCCTTCTGAGCTGTCCCCCATGCATAGGGTTCTCCCTTTCTAGTGAGGTTATCGAGGGGGTAAGATATCTAGGAAATTTTTTTAATAAATCTCCGATAGTAGCCAATATGTCCCAGGAAGGATTTGACCCCTGTGACATCTTGTGGAGGTTCCATGTCCACAATCACTCAAACCTTATCAAGGTCGGTTTTGAGTCCGGCCTTGCACACGATATGCCCCAACAGTCTATCTTGAGGTACCATGAATCAGCATTTCTTGGGGTTGAGTGCAAGCCGTGCCCTTCGGCACCTGTCCATGCACTCACCGAGGGCCTTTAGATGTGTCTCCTCCCCGTTGTAGATGGGCCAGTCATCCAAAAAAGCCTTGAAGTTACCCACAGACATCTTATCAAAGACATGGAGGATTATTCTCTGGAATGTCATTGGTGCATTGTAGAGACCAAATGGCATCCGGTTGTAGGCATATACTCCGTCTTCCACCACAAAGGTTGTTTTCAGTTTATCCTCTTCAGCGATTGATATCTGATTGTAGCCCGAGAATCCGTCCATGAACAAATAGATTTCATGGCCAGCCACCTCCTCCAGGATAGAGTCTGTAAACGGAATGGGAAATGGATCTTTGATAGTACCTGCATTCAGGCGCCGGAAGTCGACACAAATCCCGATTTGGTTTCCATCCTTCTTGAGGGAAATCACGATGGGGGATACCCATTCACTAGTTTGGACCTTGAAGATAATAATCTTGGCCTCGAGCATCCGTTTGATTTCTTCTTTTACTTTCGCAACGTAGTTTTTGTTCATTCTATATGGCCGTTGCCGTACTGGTACTGCACCTGGTACCAACGGAATACGGTGGACACATAGTTCGGGTGGGACCCCCTTCAAGTCCTTATACGTCCACGTGAACACATCTTTGTATTCGATGAAAATTTTGAACGCGGCAGCCTTTAGGACTGGATTCCAGTCATCCCCTACGAGGATGACTTTTGCTTCTGCCGCCGTGCCGAGATTCAGAGGTTTCACAGATGGTTCCTCATACCTCATGGCATTTTGGTCCCTAAACTGGTGTGCTGGCGCGGTATCAATTGCAGCCTCCCCTTCCTTATATTCCCCGTACTCTGGGGGGAATTTGTCTGATTCTTCCTCGATGCTTAATACATTGCATGAGGGTGAGAACATCTTGTAGTCCTCCATCTGCCAATGGAACAATTCGTTGAGTGAATCGGTATCATCTTCTGAGCATCCTCCCAAATTTAGTACACCCTCCTCATTTGGTTCCATTATGTGCCTTCCTTCGTCCCATGGGTCATTTTCTCCTTCAGATTCTGACCCTAAGGAAGAGGCGAGTTCCTCACTCACCAACTGGGTCCGGAGATCAATGGTAAATTTCCTACCTCCCCTCTCCATTGACAGTGTATTCCGTTTCCAATTATGATTTGCTTTTGCTGCCACTAGCCACCCTCTTCCCAAGATGGCATCGTACCCCTTTTGTTTAAGTGGGATGACCACAAAGTCAAGTACAAATGGTTGTGCAACCATCGTAACTGGTTGTACCATCAGTGTCCCGAGGGGCTTGATCCCATGCTAATCGACACCTAGCAAATTAAATGTTGGTGGCCACAAGGTAGGTTTCCCCAATTTTTTCCACGTGTCCTCTAGAAGGACATTTACTCCCAATCCACCATCGATTATGGTGTCCGTTAGGATAGTGCCAAGAATGCCCATCTCCACCACAGTTGGGTGTCTGCCATTATTGACGGCCAGCAACATTGGATCCGTGGCGGATCCTCCGGGGATGGAAGTGTCCTTGGGCATGGTGTTGGTTTGGCCGGCTTGTGTACCCAATAGGGCTATCCCCAAATGTGGCATGGTGTGTAGGAGGTCCTGGAGTTTCACCGGTACCTCCAGTTGAAGCATCTGTCATATAATGTTTCATTCTACATCCTGTCTACTATAGGGTCCTGTTGGTTCTTGTGTCCCGCATTGGGCCTTCATGGCTTTTTCTAGTTTTTCCCGTGCTTCTAGCATCCTCTGTTTCTCTGTACGAGGATGGGGATACTTGGCTTCCTTAGCTTGCCCTCGAGTGAGAGCCAATATAGCTTCTTTTGCCTTCGCATTGCCTTCGATATCCAGCAGGTTAGTCCCCACACCAGACTTGGGGCAATTGGCATCTTCGTGGTCACCAAGGCCACACCGCTGACACAACTTTTGAGGGGCGTCATTATTATTGCACTCTCTCGCAAAATGACCCCATTGATTACATGCTCTGCATTGGATCATCAGGCGTCCTTTTGCATCGTACTAAATTCCGGTACGGGTGGAATTGTTATTGTTCCCTCGTCCACCTCGTCGGTTGCCTCGGTAGCCCCCAGAAGATGCGTTATTGTTTGGTTCCATAGCTCCTGATGTGGACGGCTGCTCTTGTGTAAAGAGCACTTGCTGATTTTGTGCCTTCAGATTATATGGGCATTCCTTTGTGGAATGTCCCATAATCTGGCAGATGTCACAGAATGCCTTTTAGGGACAGGCACCCTTCGTGTGGCCACTCTCCTTACACTCCGTACACCAGAGTTTGTCATCTTAACTCGCATTCCCCTTTATGGACTTAAATTCTTTCAACATTCTCTCCATGTCTTTTTGGAGTGTCGTGACTTTCTTTTTCGGATGGTCATCATTGTTGCTTTCTCCTTCAGAAGTGTCATCATCCGACGACAAAGATTTACTTTTCTTCTTTTTTGACGTTTTGTACTCACTTTCTAGGTCCATGGCTTGGTTATATGCATTCTCATAGGATGTCGGAGGTACTATTTTCATCTTCCGCCGTAACTTAGAGTTCAAACCCTCAACGAACCATCTCTTTTTTAAGCCATCTACTGGTTGGCTGTCCATTTTCCTGACTAGTTCCTTGAGTCGGCGGCCATAGGCTCGTACGGTTTCCTTTTTGCCTTGTTTTGTGCCATATATTTTCGAGACTATCTCATTGTCGTCCCTAAGGACCTAGAACTCCTCAAATTCCTTCTTCAGTAGGTCCCACGTGGTTATCTGCGTTTTATCCAAATTGGAGTACCAATCGATGGCAACTCCTCTCAATGTGGCAGGAAATCGCTTCATCCACTCATCCTGGTTAGTGACCCCGTTGGCTGACCAGATGGTTTCACAGGTATAGCAATGCCATACTGGGTCGTCCTTGTCGTCATCATGAAATTTGGGCAATTTTTTTTTATGTGCCGCCATGGGTGGTTTGGCTGGTTGTGGTTGTTGTGTCTACAGTGGATTTTGTGCTCCGGCACCGCCTGTGCCAGCACTCGTACCCACACTTGGTTGACGTGTGTAGTATTAACCGATGGCACTTGTCCTTGTGCCTACGTAACTGGTGGAACCGTACTATGTGGAGTCCTTGGCTCCAACGGATGGTTCGCCTGTGCGTCACTAGCACCTTCGGCCGTACCGTCCCCTCCTTGGGATGGGTTCTCCGAACCTGGTGTACGGATTAGACCCTCTTCGAACCAATCTCTCTCCTCCTGAAGGAAGACCTTTCTCAAGCGTGTTTCCTCAAGTAGTTCCTCCCTACTCCGCACTCTCCGATGTTTCGACAAAGTGAACTGTGCCTCGTCAGCCTATGCACCTTCCATACCACTTCCGAGGTCCCCTTCGAGCAACCCTCCGGCAAGCTGGTCCTAGGCAAGTTGTCTCAACCTATATCGGCATTCACATTGCTGTGCGGAAATCAAAGCCTTTTGTGCGGCCTCGCCTTCATCATCTCGTGCTTTCTTATTTCTATCTTTGTTTAAAAAATTGGGCATCAAAACTGAACACAAAACATCACTTTTCAAACAAAAAGAACACTTATTTTATTTATTCATGTTCGTTTACAACATTTTCAATTGCATTACAATTGTTTCTGTGTTCCCTTCTCCCTTCCATCCGACTTCATATTTCAAAGTCCCCTACGATTGCCATCGCCTTCTTCCTGACGGCAGCGAAGGTGCTCCCGAGCATGGTAAGCGCGAAGGATTTCCTAACGGTGCTCCTCTCGAGCAATCTCCTCCTGGCAAGCGCGTTGTGCAAGCAACGCTTGTGCTAGCAAACAAGGGAGGTGGTTTAACAGTCTATTGGCTACAGGGTTAGCCTCGATCGCGGCCCACACAGCACTAGCTGGAACTTCTTTGCCAATGGCTTCTCGACGAACGTAGGTTTCTATCGCCACTTGAAACAAGATTCTGAATTCTCGTGTCTAGTTATCTTCTCTTTTGTACAGTTCCGTACGGGCATCGTCGGCTTCCGGATTAATTTCCCCAAGCAGTAAGCCCATTGTGTCCACACGCCATCCGAGTGCATCTAGGCAACAGCGCCAGATGTTTACCCTCGTGGGGTAACAGACAGTAATTGCATACAAACAACTAAGTACTTCGCATAGAATATAAAAGAGCATTGTATTCATGTATTCATAAGAGTTTTCCGTACATAACCATTGTCTTTACAAAAGGACAAATACATATATATGACGTCCGAAGGGGTGCGAGGCGAACTGTTGCACCCGTGTAACTCCTCTAGATGGACCAACCATCTAACTACCAAGATTACCTGACAACACCATGAATAAGCAAGTGACCTACATCATGATTCTGCACAAGTTTTTACAAAACCAATGAAAAAAAAATTGACAGTTTGCAGGAATTATTACAAAATCAATACACTGCAGAATTCTTTTTAAAACAGACAAACTAAAACCAACCTCTGTACAGCTGTTGTTTCAATCGGTTCATAGTAAACAGAAATAAATTTTGTTAGTTTCCTTTTCTCTCCGTATACTTCAATCCATTCCCAGTAAATGCATCTTTTGTGTATTTGTCTTGGCTTGACGGGGCAAATGGAGAAGAGGAGGAAACATAGAATTTCCTGGTGTGAGAATACTGAGTTCTGGTGGGCAATGCCCATGATGTATAGCCTATTGGCTGATTATTTGGTGTGTTTTGATAACTAGCACATGCACTGTAAGGTGGTGCAATAGATATATCAATTGTTTGAAAGGCGTTCTATATTTGAATTTGATAATCTATAAATAGTATTAAAAAAAAAGATACAACATTATGATTTTGTAATAATTAGTATTAATAATTTACAGGTCTTGATTCAAAAGATGAAAAGAGAATAATAATATAACTTAAGGAGCTAATTTTCGGAGCGCGAGATATGAAGAACATACGAATTCAGCGAAAGTCTTTTCTGCAGCAGCGACAGATTAGAAAAGGACTCCTTTTCCATCAGAAAGAGGAGGCAAGAAAGCAGGGCGTCTTCCTTCCATCTTCTTCCCCCGAGGCTGGCTTTCATGGGAACACTAGCTCGAAACATAGAGATGCCAAGGTTTTTACTGGTTATTGTTTCAATTGCTTGTTATATGGGCACAAAATGTTGGAATGTAGGGAACCAGACCAAAGATCATATCGATCAGATTATGAACACTTAAAGGGTTTCATTGCTAAGCAGAAGGAGAAAAGCATGGCCGAATCTTCTCTAAAAGAAAGAGGGATTGAAGAAAAGAACTTTAGTTTCTTAACAGAGGCTTCGACTGGCTTTAAGAAATTAGGGCAGAACAATGAACCTACATTTAACATTTTTACAGTTCAATCTCTGGATAGGCAGCTTGATATGTTTGCAAAAACCAAGTATGTGTTAAGGGCCAAGCTTAGCAGCGGGTACGCTAGTATTCATGAATCTGGAATTAATTCAGATCATAATGCCAATATACCCCAGTCAGGTTCAGGGGAAGGAAAAGTTACAGCACGGGCGACCTCAGGGCGCTTCATAGATCAAAATTGGGCATGGCATTCAGTTAAAAGGAAGAATAAGGTTAGGGTTTCTACTTCGGCTCACATTGATAATAGTTTACCATTAAGAAATGCATTTGATTTACTAAGTAAGAAGGAAAACTTACCTGGCATATACTCGCCCCCGCATAAAAGGAAGGGAGTTATGATAGGTAAGGAAATTAGGGTTCAAATGCATAGGGCACCAACACATCAGAGCAAGAAAGATGTGATAGCACAGCCTAAGCAAAGGAAACCCTACCCTATTATAGCCAAAAATCCTTCCTTCTCTGCGGGGGATTGGAGGAACATTGCAACTACCAAAATCTATAGCCCTCTGCATCGCAAAAGATTAGCAAGGCCCACTCTGTCTGATTGTAAGCAACAGGGGCAATACTCTGTTCTGCAAAATAATAATCACCAGAATCTCACATATACGCCTCCCCATAGGCGCAGTAAGGATCTGAATAAAGGCATCTCAAAGGTTGGCATGCACTATGATAATCTCATCCTAGATAGTGATGTTGTTGTCCAAAAGCAGAAATACCTTGCAGACACAGGCTTAATCTGCATATGGAAAGGTACAGGGGTTCCTATCAATGTCTTAGTCACAGAGCTGACATCACTACTTCCCGGAGAGGTAAGTATTTCTTGACTCATGGAAAATTTCATGTCTATTGATTGCAAGAATATAGATATTAAAAATAGCATTAAAAGAAAAAAGTGTCTTAAATTTAGAAGTACTCCTTTTGCTTTGTTTGATTGGATCCCTCTATTCAATCCCATGTATCTGAAGAATCTTAAAGTTGAAAAAGTTGTAACCATTAAGAATGTACCATTGGAATTGTCTGGTCAGGATATTTTCTGCAATATAGGAAATAAGATTGGTAGATTTATTAGAATGGCTGAAACAACAAACATGCATGTAGATCAGATAATCATTGTAGAATTGGATTACCACCAAATATATATCTCTCCTATACAATTAAGTTTCAATTCTAACTCTATTATTGTTAACCCAATTATCTTAGAAGATTATATGGAAATTAACAAAGCCACCAATATAGAACAAGCAAGCACTAATCCATTAAATCGGTTTAGCAATGATTATGAAATCCACTTCTGTAAGGGCAAGGGAGGTTTCAATATAAAGGGACCTAAAGAATATAATGCAGATAGACCTATATCTCAATTTGAGCCTAGAACTTTAGGGGAAGATCAGGGCAAATTGATAAACAACCTTCCACAGGAGATTAAGGATACAGGAATTTGCCCCTTAGAAGGAGAGGAAAAGGCAATAGTTTCCCCCTCTCTTCATAAAGCAATGCAGAAGGAGGACAATAGAAATCCAGTTCTTAATTTGGAAATGGGGGACTTAGCTGATAACAGTATGCCCAACCCAAATGTGGAGGGTATTCTATTTTTGGAAACAGAACAGATAGAGATAGAAAGCAAGACTGTCAAAGATGATACAGATTTATTAGCAGATCAATCGGTGAACCCAGAGGGCTCATCCACAACAGCAAATAGGGATCCTGAAGAAAAATGTAATGAGGAAGTAGACCAAATTATAAAGTGCCTAGGAGAATCTCTTGTAGAGGATCTTATGAAAATGTTCATGGATGAAATTTTTGATCTGGAGGAACTAAATTACCAGAGAGAAACATTAATTAGATATATCAGCAATGCAAATTTAGTTCAGGCAGAGAAGGAGAATAATGAAACAATACAACTATCAAAAACCCCTGATCAAAGTGGTGATAGGCTCCTAAGAGACTATGACATAAATGCAAAGGATAAAGGTGAAGACAGACAGAGTCCAAAAAAGGACCCTATTTCTATTCAAAATGAAGGCTCAAGAAATGAGGGAACCAATAAAGAGGTTCCCTGTTGCAATATAAATGATACCAAATCACTGCACAAGGGGAAGGAACCAGAAGCAGCAATCCCAATAGAAATAGAATCCCTTAATGTGATAATACCAAAGAATCCAGATGAGGTAATTGAGACCTATGGTAAAGAGATTATAGATAACAATGAGATCAATATACAAACGGAACCAGAACAAGTGAGTGCAGGGCAGCAGGACAAGATCATCAGTATAGCGGGAAACATGTCAATGGTTAAAGATTCCATAGAAGGCCTCTTTGGCATAACTAATGAAAATAGACATTTGGGAATAGCAATGAATAGAGGATACCTTAGTACACCAAATATTAATAGAATCAAAAAGAAAAGAGGGAGAAAATCAGCTGTTGAACTCAGAACCATAGATGGAAATTCAGGTAATCAAAAGAAATTAGCCGATATTCTGAACACAGGGAAGGGGAAGTGCCTTCCCCATGAACAATGAAAGTCACTACATGGAATATTAGGGGACTAAATGCCCCTAATAAGCAGAGATTAATTAAAAGATACCTTAAAAATTTTGACTCCGAAATTATTTTATTACAAGAAACTAAACTTAATAAAGTTGAAAGCTCCAAGTTCAGCAAAAAATTAGGCATATGGAAAGCAGAGTACGCGACCTCAATAGGTACTTCCGGAGGGTTAGCAGTATTATGGGATCCTAGGAAGTTAGCAGCCACACCTTTATCCCATAATAGTAACTGGTTGGCTCTAGAAATTAAAAGTCTAAAGTCTAATTTAAAATTCAACATAATTAACGTATATGGCCCCATACCTAATGAGGATAAGAGGAGAGTCTGGCAGGAAATCCACCTCTTTTTATCCGTAAATTCAGAATCCCTCTTCTTTATTGGAGGGGATTTTAATGCTATTTTAGATACAGAAGAGAAATATGGGGATTCTCAATATATATCACAAGCTCATAAGGATTTCAATAATTGGGCATCGAACAATAATCTAATTAGCATAAACACAAACAATGGCATTTACACTTGGAACAATAGAAGAACAGGTTTTAGCCATATAGCAGAAAAATTAGATAGATTCTTCATTAAGATGAATGATGGAATCTGTAACTTATTGTATAGTGCGGAGATTCTGCCAGAGGCAGGATCGGATTATTTTCCGGTTAGGCTCACTATTATAGAGGATTCCAAACCAGCTAGAAGTCCTTTCAAATTCGAGTTTATGTGGTTCCAAAACCCAGAGTTTATAAATCTCTTGGAGGAATGGTGGAAACAAATTTCAATAAAAGGATCTAAAATGTATTGTTTAACAGCAAAATTAAAAATTATTAAACATAAAGCATTAGAATGGAATAAGAACAATTTTAATAATATCTTCGAAGAAAAGGATCAGTTGGAGCAAGAAATAGCTGACCTCAACAATTTAGTTATAGAACAAGGTATGGACGAACTAAGCTATCATAGAGAAAAGGAATTAATGGCTAAGTACAATGATATTCTTCTTAAAGAAGAAATTTTTTGGAGACAAAAATCTAGGGAGTCTTGGTTAAAAGAAGGAGACAGCAATACAAAAAAATTTCATAACACCACTAAGTGTAATAGAAGCATCAACAAAATAGCTAAAATTAAGTCCAGTGATGGGCTTATAAATGAGGACCCTAAGCAAATATCGAGTGTGATTACGAACTTCTATCATACCCTTCTCAATGGTGCAGAAGCATCTGACCTTTCAGCATAAAATGAAATGCTTAAAGCCATTCCTAAACTGATTACGGAGCTCGATAATAAAATGTTAAATAATAAGTTATTCCTCGAAGAAGTCAGAGTGGCAGTATTCCAACTTCACCCGAATAAAGCACCAGGTCCGGATGGTTTTCAAGCAGGTTTTTTCCAGAAGTGTTGGCATTTTATTGGGGAAGAGGTATGGCAAGTAGTGGAAGCTACCAGGAACGCAGGGTCCTTGCTAAGTGAAATCAATAACACCTTTTTTGCTTTAATCCCAAAGAAAAACAAAAGTGTGGATCCTGGGGATTTCAGGCCAATATCCCTCTGTAACACAATATACAAGATCCTCTCTAATGCTTAGCAAATAGACTTAAAACACTGTTGCCCAATATAATTTCTGAAGAACAGACAGGTTTTGTAGCAAATAGATCGATCCTGGATGGAATAATTATAGCACAAGAATTAGTCCATACTGCTCAAATGACAAAGGTACCAAGTATGTTTATGAAAATAGACATTCAAAAAGCATATGACAAAGTAAAATGGAGATTCCTTTGCAAATGCATGGAAGCTTTCGGTTTCTCTAAGCAATGGGTCAATCTTATTTTTAATTGTATTTCAACCCCTAAGATATCGGTTCTAATTAATGGCACTCCGGAAGGCTTCTTTAGTATCTTGAGAGGCATTAGGCAAGGGGACCCAATGTCCCCCTTTCTATATGTAATCATGGCAGAAGCTTTGGGAAGATCTATAACAAAGAGAAATTTGGAAGGAAAGATCTCAGGTCTACAGGTCGCTAAAAACATTTCAAATATCACACACCAACAGTTTGCAGATGATACGATTCTACCTGGTCAAGCCAACTGTCAAGAAGCTAAAGCATTTAAAGATATCCTAACTATTTACATGAAAGCCTCAGGGTAGCGGGTTAACCCCACTAAATCAGAAATTTTCTTCATTAATACCTCACCGAGAGTAGAAAGAGAGATTTGTAAGTTGATGGGTTATAAAATTGGCAAGTTTCCGTGTAAGTATTTGGGCATTGACTTGGATAAAGGTCTCCTATCTTCCAAACTTTGGCAACAAGTGATTACCAAAGTCCAAAATAAGAAGAGCTCATGGAAAGGAAGATGGCTAATAAAGGCAGGTAGGACAACTACGATCAAGTCGGTCCTTTCGGCCATACCCACGTACCAGATGTCAATTCTCCCTTTACCAATAAATATTAAAAAGAACCTAGATAAAATGTTTAGAGAATTTTATTGGCAAGGCCCATTAGAAGACAAAAAACTTGCCCTAATAAAATGGGATACCTTATGTAAACCTATTTCTAAGGGAGGCCTCGGTATTAAAAACCTTCTATGGCAAAACCAAGCCTTGGGAGCTAAACTTATATGGTGAATGTATAAAGAACCTAGATGTAAATGGGTGTCGATATTATTACAGTAATACATTCTCAATGCGGATCCCATCAACATCTTCAGGTCCTCCACACATGTCAAAGGATACAAGATATGGAGTTTCATCAAAGAATGCAGAGGAATTATTAATAACTATTTATCGTGGGATGTAGGTGTAGGGGATCAAGTTCTTTTTTGGGAGGATTCGTGGGCAGGTCTCACTCCCCTTAGCAATTTGGGTTTTTCCATGGAGTTTATGGAAGAATGTAAAAGAGTCAAAGGCGCCTTTCTCAAGGATTATATATGTAAGAAAGAGAGTAATAAATGGAGCAATTTAGAAGAAATTGACTCTGTATGGCAGGAGAAGCAGAAATTTACGTCAATAATGGAAAAGAGAGAAGTTGTACTTAAAAATAGATTAGACAAACTGATTTGGGCAGGATCAAAGAATGGTAACTATTCTGTAAAGGAGGGCTACAATACCATTATCCGAGAACAGAAGATGGACAATATAGATATCCCTCTGAACCTTTGTTGGAATAAATCTGGCCTCCCAAAAGCGGGTATGTTTCTATGGGCTGCCTTGCAAAATAAAATTCTGACAACAGACAGATTTAAGAAATTGGGTTTTGAAGGGCCGTCCAGATGCCCCATGTGTGAGAGTCAATCCGAGGATGTTAATCACATCCTCCTCAACTGCCCATATGCCCAAAACTGCCGGAATTGGCTTCATCAATGTTTAGGCTGGAAGTCTGCTCTCCACGTTGATCTATTAAGTAACCTTAAAGCATGGCCATCACTTTATAAAGATAATCTATATAAGGATATATGGACCATCTCCCCGGCAATAGTTGCCTGGGAATTATGGAAAGAAAGAAATAGGAGGATTTTCACAGGTCAAAAATTACCATGGAGTTCAATCACAAATAAAATAGAAGCATCAATAGTAGAAAATATCAATAGTAATCTCAGAAACAAGCTAAGCTATGAAGAGGCATTCAAGAATTGGGATAACAAAATCAGAGCAAAATGGCCAAAATTAGATATTCCTCCCCTATATGGCAAAGGGGGACCCAAAGTGAAGGCTGACTGAGTTTCTTGCAAATGGATCCCTCCGAGAGAGGGATGGTATAAACTTAACTTTGACGGAGCTTCTAGAGGTAACCCCGGGGTAGCAGGTATTGGGGGGATTATTCGCAATTGGAAGTCAGAAGCCATCGCTAAGTTCTCCAGTCCCATAAATCCTTCCACGAATAACATGGCGGAATGCGTAGCGGCCTTAGAAGGTTTAAAATTGTGTAGGAGGATCAACTTATCCAAAGTAGTTATCGAAGGAGATTCGCAAATTATCATCAATGCCATTCGAAACAAGAAAACTCCCAATTGGTCCCTTAACTCGAAAATAGAAGAGATTAACCAAGTTATCGAGGGGATCCCGAAGTATGAAATAAGACACACATATAGAGAGGGTAATACAGAGGCAGATAAGCTAGCCAATCTAGGAGCCAACGGAGTTACAATTATGGATCGGTATATCTAATAATCTACATAGGCTTATATTCTAACAAACTTTTTTGGTTTTAACACACATGCAGTAACATTCCAATTAATATGAATTTCTACTAAACAATAGGTTTGTGGTAGTTATAGGGGGATTAGTACAAATTATAGGAGGTCATTTAGCCCAAAGACATTAAATTTGGCTATAGGTAGATATTAGTATTAGCGGCCTTGCTTGAAGAGCCCCAAGCAACCAAAAATTATTACCTGTAAAACTCAGCTAAGACAGGAGGATAGGGATGGGCCGGGGTATTAGAGTAAGGGATGTAGGTACCTACAAACTTGGTTTATATTCTGTACATAGTACGCCTTTTTATTTAGAGGTGTGCATCAGGTATTGAGTATTTGCAGAGCCTTTTTTACAGGTAGCATAATAAATAGCAGAGCACTTGCAAATATAATCATAATTAAATGCACTCAGTTTTCCCGTTCTATGGTGAAAAACTACCAACAAGGCATAAATTTGGATCATCATCTCTTATACTCGTGAGCTCATCATGAACCGGCAGGGAATCAGAAATTAATCCTTTTTCTCCTTGTTATCATTTCAACTAGTGATTACTTATTGAATAATAGCCGAAGCTAGAAGCTTAGTGCATTACTTGTATGTTTGCTTGGGGAAGTTATCATTATCATCATTAGCGAGATTCTGCCAATGATAATAATGATAGATAAGCATGTATGTCTGTAAGCATAATATCAAAGTTTGAGACTCTCTATGTAGGAGATGTTTTATGTTACAGTGCGATATAAGAAGATATAGCTTCATGATGTATAGCAGATGCTCCTATACCTTTGTACGGTCATTGATTAGAGATCATTTCATTAAGACTCACTAATAGGCAATTTCCAACCGGATAAATAGCGTCTAGGCAAGAAGATATTGTTTCAAGAGTAAGTTTTGGATTCATAAATACTGATGACAGTTCACGGGTGAGAACGCCATCAAGTTATTCAGGGAATGCGAAATGTTAGCTTGTAGCCTCTAAGCTCCAGGTAACAAAGGAAAAGGGTATTATGCAAAGAGAAATACCACCCCACTTATTTGAGTGAAGTCCGGAAGGATCTCGAACAAGGGAAGGAGTCTTCTGGAAAAGTCCAGAATAACCGAACAATGGTTGTTTATAAAAAGTTTTATTGTTTATAGTTTCATAGAGGAAACATGGACACTAGACTCAGCACCTACTACATTAAGAGTGACCGAGCAATGGCTTTCAGAGGTTGCATTTATCCAGAAAGGTGGAATCAAATGCTGAATCCTATGCCGGATTCCACCAGAAGGGCGGTGGAAAAGTCCATTGGAGATCAATTCTTCAACAATCTTTATTCCTATAGAACAAATGGAGAAGTGATAGGGCAATTCATTGCCCTGTCCGTCTTTGCTGGCAAAAGCAAAGAAGATATTATTAAGGTGGCTAAAGAAGTTTTCGCTAAGGAGCACTTAGAAGGGCTGGAAAAGATGGTTTACTGTGTAGACCATAACCTTACAATACCCTACCCGGAAGTCACGAAAAACAGGCCATACTGCATTTGAAAAAGTCAACGTTGCATGATCGCATGAGCCCGAAAGGCTTCATGCGATCATGCGACAAGCCTTTGAGATCTCACCCTGCTGCCACATAGACACCCGGGCCCGCTAGAACCTTCGCCACCTCAGTCCAAATGGATACATCACCGTCCACAGACCCACCGCCGGAGTCAAAGTCCCTGCTGACCGCTAGAGGCTTGTCGCATGGTCGCATGCGCTTAGGAAGCCACATGCGATCATGCGACAAGCATGAAACCGCACCACAAAAACCGTTGTGAACTGCCTTAACTGTGACCGCTGACGGTTTGTCGCAGGGTCACATGGGCTCGGAAGAGCCCATGCGATCATGCGACCAACCATAAGATGTTAACCACTGACCGATGGCGGCTTGTTGTTTGCTTGACTACTGACTGGCCCCGCGGTGACATTAGAAACTGGGACCCACCTGGTCGCAATAGCGTGCTTAGGAAATACGCCACCTCACTCAAAAAACGCAAACCCACTGAGATTCTAATCTGACCGTTGTCGCATGATCTCATGGGCTCGAAAGATTCCATGAGATTATGCGACAGCCGTCGGATCTCCAATGCATTTGCACGGCTATGCGGAACTGGGACCCGCTTGGTCAGAGAAGGTCGAAAACACACTAGGTTTTCGGGCCAAAAGGCAGAAAACATAGAGGGTTTTGACACTTGAGCATTTTTTGGAACAAACAAGATGCGGCCAAAAAGGGAATGATAGGGAAATTTTGGGCAACAGTACTTTCACAACAGCAGATTAAAGGGCGTCTCCATAATACATGGTTGACATTATTATACACTCTTAGAGCAAATACTTGGAAATGATAATCATGATCGGATTCCCTTTGACATGAACGTATTATTAGCTAATTTGTTATCATTATATGGACTAAGTCATGTTAATTATGTCACTGTAAGGAGTTAATAAAATCCCTAAGGCGATGCCCCTGGGAAGGGGATCAATGGATACTTTTACTGTTTTACTACACAGCTAGACATGGGTAAGAGTATATGAATATATGTATAGGTATATACATATATTCATATTCTTCTTAACAAACCTTGCTAAGTGCTATATTAATGATGTCCTCAGACAGGATAATGGTATGTACATATGCTTATATATATGCACATTATATATATATGTATATATAAACGTATGTATATACCATCTTATCTTACTTTAAGCTAGCAAGGTCTTCTAAGCATTGTTTTTACTCAGGGAAGCATTTCGTGTTGCAGAAGATGAGGCACAGTTAGTAAAATTGCATGCATTTGAGAATAAAGTACGGAACCTAGTCACAATTGGTATTCCTATATTAAGTTAAAGGATCCTAAAGTCAGAGTATATATTAGGTATATAGATATATATATACTAGTAATAGTATATATAGATATATATACTGATGCCTAAAGCTAAGATATAACGATTTGCAAGATCAGAATCAGGAAGTCTTCAATCCTGTTACCTTTTATAGTTTAATATATATAAATATAGATATGTTGATAACACTATATCTATATTTATATACATTTGATCACCTCCAGAAAACAATCTAAAAGAGGAAATAATTCAGCTAGGAAATTTAAAATTAAGTTGGAACATTCAGCACAGGATACATGTATGATAAGAACTGGGGATGTATTGAGCAACAAATAAAGTTATTACTTGCTTTAATGGGCAACTTGCAATTGAATCATTTCCTTAATTGAGAATGTAGTATCAAGAGACAGGGACATATGTTTTTATGGTATATATAAATATATATATACGGGTGTTTGTATATATATATTTATATATAAATTCTAGCTTCCTCCTATGAGTATTTCAAAATGGCTTATATATAATAACTAACAGGGCTTTAGAGTATGTTTGGCTTAAGGTACTGGACGTTCTTCTCTTTCCTGTTACTTTTATATATAAGAGTCATAAATATAGGTATACTAATGACAGTATACATATATTAATATATAGAGCTTTGCAAATATATATTTATATATTAGATAAGCCTCGGAAGATCTCACAAATCCGGTAAGGGTATGAACACATGGTTATATATATATAACCATATGTTCAAACTAATTATTTTTTGCCTTACAATTTGAGGAGATTGGAAATCATTGCAGCTTTTGCTGAATGATGTAAATATTAGAGGCCCATAATGAAACTCTGCTATTATCTTCTTTCCGATAGTTAGCCAGGTATGACTTGAAATTAGTCAGAGCACTAGTATAGTGCTGAGGAGTATATTTAGTTCTGCTGTAAATATGCCTAAAATGTTAAGACTCTCGTGGCAGGAATTGTTAATCTTTAGCGGTAAGGATTTTTAATCACAAGAGTATTTGTTTCTAGTATTATATTGTCAATAATAAAAGTGTTTAACTACAAGCTTCATAGTCAATATCAAATATTCTTAGATAGGTTATGTAGCCAAGATGTAGAATTTTTATCTTGATGCAGGTTAACCTTGGTCTCGGAGGAATTTTGTCTTGTTTTTTTAGGAAGGACTATCATTCGGATGTTCAACACATATACTTGACATAGTAGGAGGATCAGAAACTCTGCTTCAATTGTACAAATGATGTAATCCTTGTCTAATCGCCATTCTATGTATAATTCATGATTTAAAAAAAAGCAATCTAGAGTTTTTTTGGGACGTGGGTATGCCTACGTAAAATATGTACAAATCTCGATAGGTATCGAGCCGTGGGTATGCCTACGGAAAATTTGTATTTTAACAAATCTCGACAATTGTCGAGTCGTGGGTATGCCCATGTAAATTTTTGTATAAGGTCAAGACCTATGGTCCCGGGCAAGGCTGGAGGTTTTCTCAGCCTTGCTCTTTCCTACCAACACCTGCAGTGAGCGGGGTCACATTGTAATATAACTATTTATATTAATAAAAAATGTCTATGGCTTCGGCCTTTTACTGATCAAAAAAATAAAAATTTACAGGTCTTGATTCAATAGTAGGTGGAGTCTTGAGCTAAGTGACATCATTGTACTAATATTTGATGTCATGCCCATCGACATTTTCAATATTGATTTTTGTTAAGTATAGAATTGGTTCTACAAAGAGTAGTATTAGAGTTAGAATAAAGAAGGAAGTGAAATCCATATATTTGTGTGTATTTGGAATTCATGTAATTGATAAATTATCTAATACATGTTTGCATAATATAACAAACAAAATTGTTTTTGATGATAAGGATTGTCTTAAAGTAAAATAATTAAATTTACAATTGATGTTAGCCAGTAATATTTCCCACTTGTAATTGATGTTGATCTTTTGCAGACAATTTTGCCATGCATTGGAGTAAGATTCTGCACAAATTTATTTACAAGTGGACTTTTTTGCCCTTTTTTGTGGGCTGTGATTGTTAAGCATCCAACTAGACACCAAAAAGGTTTGAATGAGTTAGTTGACGAAAACAATTTTCAAAAACCAATATTATAAAGCCTGTAGTTTGAAATTAAATTTCAAATTAATGCAGAAGGGATTTGATTGACAATTGCATACCTAATTATTTCACAGTGAGAGTGATTGTAATCGAACCTCCTCTTTTTTTTTATAATTGTGTATGGATTCTTGTGCATTCTTGAGTACCACTCAAAAGAGAATGTTGGTAGAATACAAAGGTCATTTAATGATTTGACTCTCAATATAGCTGTAAATGTTAGTCTTTGTCTTTCTATTTTACCAATATTAATTGTTGTTTTTTGTAGTATTAGGCCTTAGGGTTTATATATAGACTATAGTTATTGTCTGTGCCATCGATAGTGGTATTTGCCTACAATTACCTAGTAATACAGATATTACAGATATGATTTTTTTGGGTCATTTCTGTATAACGAAGAAAATCAATATTCTTTTGAAGTGAATGCAAAATTTGGCTGACTATATTAGGGTGCAATCAGTTTATCTTACAAGAAGCACAAAAAGGTAATCCAAGTCCCAGCAAATAATTGAATTACTCCAGCGGCTTATCAAATTCACATTCAATCACTTTGGAAACTTTTGTCATCTTTTCGAAGTTTTTGGCTAAGCCTACTTTCAAGAAAATGTTCAACTTTTGCATTGAAATAAGCCACTCTAAATTTTCACAAATTTGTAATTTTTGAACAGATGCAGAATGCTTCTGTTGAAAGCTGTCAACAACTAGGTCTTTCTTACTATTAGCTAAGCATTCAATATTTTCTGGACTGGCTTATCAACTACATCTACTCCATCCAATAAAATAAACTGAATATTTTTCTGAGGGGATGAATTGTATTCTTATGTGAGCATGCATTGCCTGAAATAGTTCCTCCCTTCAGGATGAAGCATTACATATTTTTTCTCAAAGCTTTTCTCTGATGGCCTAAAAAGGAAGAGACATTAAACTCCAACTAAAAACATTATTTACTCTTACCCATTGATAAAATTTGTATCTGGGTATGACTCTATGCTCAAGACAATGAGTCAAGTACAATGGACATAATTCAAGGACCTGGAGTGGGTTGCTTACAGAACTGCGAAGAAAATCAACTTTCCTTTGAAGTGGATACAAACTTTGGTTGAATATACCAGGTTGTGCCCAGAGTATCTTACAAAGAGCACAAAAGAGCAATCCAAATCACAGCAAATAATTGAACTGCTCCTGCAACTTATTGAATGTCTATACAATCCTTTTGGCAACTTTGTCATCTTTTCAAAAAAATTTGCTAAGCCTACTTTCAAGAAAGTGTTCAGCTTATGCATTAAAATAAGGCTCTCTAAATTTTCCCAAATTTAAAGTTCTTGAACAGGTGCAGAATGCTTCTGTTGAAAGCTGTCAATAACTAGGTCTTTCTTTCTATTAGCTAAATTTCCTCCTTCCATCATTATGCTTCAAAAAATTTCTGGATTGGCTTTATTAACTACATTTACTCCATCCAATAGCATAAAGTGAATATTTTCCGGATTTTCTAGACTGGCATTATCAACTACATCTACTTCATCCGATAACATAAACTGAATATTTTCTCGATCATCTTTGCACGATGGAGTAATTGGTTTCACATTCTCGACCTGTTTTTTAATGAATGCATAAGTTTTTTGCTTTTCAAAAATCATTCCTACTGTGTATTCAATTCGTACTGTGTATTCAAGAAGCTTAATGAGTTTACCCTATAACAATCAATTTCCTCTCTTGCCTCCTAGTGTAGTCCAGCACTTGCTAGTTTAGTATACAAAATTTTGGGACTGCACTATTTTCCTTCTATATTTCTCAACTGGATAATAATTCTTTCCCATTTGTTTGCCCATTGTTTTGTTTTGATTGGAGCTATTGGTGGATGCAAGTTTCTTTGTTTCTCTCTCCAAGGCTCTTTGGGCTCTTTGGCTAAGTTGCATCCACTGTCTCTCATCCGTCAGGCTGGCAGGAATGGTGCTTTGATACCAATTGTAATGTCCCCTTTTTGGATTACCCTATATTTTGCCCTAGAACCACAAATTCAATAAAACAGGGAACATAATATAGTTAGAGATATAACTTTCTCTGAAGGATGTAAAGCAAGATAAATCCTTGTTGAGATCCTGCAATCATGTTAGACAAACATTGAAGATACAATTCATAAGATCAACCATTACTAGGGATAAAGAACATATATTCATAATCGTCGTAGTCATTTAACAAATCTAATTTATTGTTTGGGTTCAATCAAAATGGAGCTCCGATAAGGAAACATGATAGGGCACCCAAAGCGATGCTCTACCCTCAGCCCAAGAGCGGATATACCATCCCTCTTGGCCCCATGTGGCCTTCCGCCATCTCATATGAGGTGGTGTACCTAGTGAGGAATCCTATAGCTGTTCTCCCTAATCATGCAACCCTTATTCACCCTCCTATGATTGAGACTCCCTCGAACCCATCCCAGCAATCGCTCAAAGTAGAGGTTGGAGGGGGAACTACAATCGGGTGCCTAAAGCAGTCCTCTACCCAAGGCCTATGAGCAGATATACCATCCCTCTTGCCCTCATGTAGCCTTCCGCCATCTCATATGAGATGGTGTACCTAGTGAGGTGTCCTATAGTCATTATCCCTCCTTTTTATTTCCTTCCTCACCTTGCCATGATTGATTGCTGCTATTTGGAAAGCCATATTATTACTTATATCTAATATATATGGTGTTTATGTGCCAGATATATTATCTTATATTAATATGTAAAAATTTGTGCATTATATTGCTGCATATATCAGGCATACACGTGTGTGTGTGTGTGTGTGTGTATCACAACAAACAAGAATGTCACTGCCTGCTGATTTGTAACACATTCTGATCTGATCCTGATCACTGTTATGAAATTGCTGATGTTCTGTGCTAGTGCCTTCTCCATTGTGGCCCTCTCTATATATATCTTAATGGCTTCATGAAGATAGGTATCTTTTGAAAATTACTGATCCTTCAGCAGATGATACAACCCTTCATAAATCACAGCCCTTCATAAGCCACTGCCTTCTTGAATATTAATCTTATTTTATTTCAAGCTAATAACATCCAAATCGCTGCTATATATATATATATATATATCAAGGCTGCACAGGGACGGGGGCACTTGGGTACTTCGGGTATGGGTACAGCTATTTTACAAAACAGGGGACGGGGGTACTTGGGTACGTCAATTTTTTAATATAATTTAATATTTTTATAGAAAATCTGAAAATATGAGTCATGACAATGAGTTTTCAAAACAAGAGCAGTGATAAGTTTGCAGATGTTATGTATTGTTTTCAGTTTTAGATTTGCAATATGTTTGTAATAATAATATATGCTAAATGTTTAGATGCATAACAAAGAAGGCAAACTTTAAACATGAACAAGAAGATCATAAATCATATAACAATGACATATTGTAAATGATAAACTTCTGACTTGAACAGTGATAAAGTAACTGTTGATCAGTATTGTATCAAAATTTCAAACTGATTACATATTGAATTAAGCTTGATAAACAGCAAGCTGATATAAATCAGAAATATTAATCAAGGTCCTTAGCTATGATGCTCTCCACTGAGTACCCAGTACTTGGGTACATGTACAGTACCCGGTACGCATCCCACATCCCAGGAGTGTGGGTACGAGTACCCGTGCAACATATATATATCAGCTTATATATACTACACAGGTCTAAAACTCAGTTGGTCCTCCTCGAGGTGTTGTGATCCAGGGTATAAAGGCCTCATCTCAAAGGCATGACGGTCCGCCCTTCCCCGAAATTGCTTGTCCTCAACCAATAGTTGAATGATCATGGAATCTAATTTGTAATCCACCTTTTGTTGTGCTGCTCTGATATTATCTCAGGTTGCAAATTCGAACTAGGGTGTATTTTGTCAACTAAACAACAAAACCAAGAATTGGAAGTTGGCAATGTCCATGGATCTTTAGGAAAGAAAGAAATATAAATATATATATATACTACACAGGTCTAAAACTCAGTTGGCCCTCCTCAAGGTGTTGTGATCTAGGGTATAAAGCCCTCATCTCAAAGGCATGACGGTCCGCCCTTCCCCAAAATTGCTTGTCCTCGACCAATAGTTGAATGATCATGGAATCTAATTTGCAATCCACCTTTTTCTGTGCTGCACTGATATTATCTCAGGTTGCAAATTCGAACCAGGGTGTATTTTGTCAACTAAACAACAAAACCAAGAATTGGAAGTTGGCAATGTCCATGGATCTTTAGGAAAGAAAATCACCAATCCTGAGAATCGATCACTTATGTTTGCAAAGAACCAATTTGGTTGACCCAACATCTCTGAGTCAAAACAAGGGATGAGCTTTTCATATATTAAGATGAGGATTAGAAGCATTATAGACATCTATGCAATGTTCTAGAGAGATATGTCAAGGTAACATATTAGAATTTTTACTATTGAGATTGGTTGGATGTGTTTCTAGAGCTTGAGGAAATAAGGGTGTGGCAACTGCTAGATTTGCTCAAAAGCTCCTTATTAGCCAATCTCGATTCCTGTAGTCAAATTTTTACCTTTAGGATTAAAGTTGCCTTACACAAGGGCCTAGGTCTTTTGCAAAAAAATCTTGAGGAGTTAAATGTTGAAAAAGCCAAAATCACTCCCTTTTGTCCTTGTTTTGTATTGTAGAATTTGAAGGAGAAAACATCTACTTTCTATGAGGAAGAGTCAAAGTAAAATTCATTTTGGAGGGGAGGTGGTAAAAGTAGAACTCTTGCTTAAACTAAGGACAAGTCATAGGGTTTCTTTCTTTTGGTTGAGTTAATGCAAGAAAGCCCTAAAACAAAGATGCCCGAGCTTCTTATGCAAGCTTCAGCTCAAGCAAAATGGTGACCAGGAAAAGAGAGCAGCATACAAGAGGGAAAACATGCAGTTGTAATCAGAAGCACACATTAATCAAGGAATGAACAGCTTTTCTTAGGTTTTATGGATGGATGGCGGGTTTGTAGCATAGAGCAACCTTTCAACACACAGAAGCAAGGAGTTTTGATGTGAGAAGCAGATGAATGCTTAGGGCAGAGTTCATGTTCATTGTTGTAGATTAAAAGGAACAGCACAAGCCACAGCTATCAGTCAGGACAGCAGAGTCAAAGCGTCAGATAAGGGCATGAAATAAGGGATTTTGGGGCAGGTGCATGAGTTTTACGTCCAGTTAAGATACCCTATGGGATTAGACATCAAGCAAGGAGGGTTTTAAGCCCATATTTAGCATCTTATCTTCAGTTCTGCCCCTTTTTGTGGGAGTTTCTCTTTTTTGTACGACCCAAGGAAGATTTCATGCATCTTGGAGCAGATTTCAAGGGAGTCAACATCAGTTCAAGCATCATTCAAGGAAATCAGTTTCAGTTAGAGTCCAGTCTCTCTTTCAGATCTTTTTGAAGACCTTTCTATAAGGCAATGTTGTACTTTTCTCTCCTGAGTTCTTTCTTTTCTGTTTTTTTGCATCAGCAAGAAAGCAACAATTGTATTGAACTCAATTCATTCAGATATTCAGATTGTAATGCTTTCAACTCCTTCAAGATAAATAAAAGCAGCTGTTCCTTCTCAAATTGGCTGGTGTTTTATTTTTGTGTGGAATATTGATTTTACTGTGTTTTCCTTTGAGAAACCTCTGAATATGTCAAGTTTAGGCAATCAAAAGGCCAAGGAGATCATATGAATGCTGTTGCAAGTTGTGTTATTTTGATGAAAGTAGATTAAAGTTGTGAAATTTATGTTTCCTTCTTAGAAATACTGAAACAAACAACCTTCTTGTGCAACTTTTGTGTGTTTCATGATATTTGAGTTGTGATTATACAAGCTTCTACCATTGAATCTTGTTGTGAGTTTAGGAAAGCAAATAGGTTATTAAATTTGGTGCATTACTTGTAGGTCAATTAGAGTTTTCTATCTCTTTTCCTAGTCAAGCATTTAGTTTTAGATGAGTACCACAAGTAGGAAGCCGGCCGTCTCCAGAGGTTCATCTCCATTATAGGTTACCCACAACCTGGACATGTTCCCATGTTTCATCAGTAAGCTGAGTCTTACTTAGCAAGGGTGCATTATTAGGTGACAACGATTCCAATCGTCCAAATAATCGCCACCATTTGTCTATTGTCCTTATTCCTTTGATTGGTTTCTTTTGAGATCTTCTTCATCACACCATTTTCTTTTGCTTGGATTTTCTTCTTCTCTTTCTTTTTCTTCTTCTCCTATTTCTTTGTCAGATAATGCCTCTATATTGTGTAATTGGCTTCTTTTTCCACATATATGTCCCAGCTTCCATTTCTCTTTGCATTTGAAGCACAAATCTTTTTTGTGAGGCTCTTCTCACTTACAAACATGTCCATGATCCCAGTTTTCCTTGCACTTGTAACATAAAATTTTCTTCAAAGTTTTTCATGGTCATCTCTACGAGGAAATGTTGTTTTTATGCATGTCTTCCTTATAGAAGTATTTATCTCTTGATGATATATTTTTAGAGTAACCTTTATCCCTCGTATTAATGGTATCAAGTCATAGGACTTTTAGGATTGCATCTTGGAGAGTGGTAGGATCAAAGGCACTTACCAGGCCCCGAATAGATTCTGAAAGTCCTTCAATAAATAGGTACATGAGTCTCTTCTTCGGTATTCCGGAAACCTTGACGGAAAGCTTTTTAAATTCTGTCACATAGTACTCTATGGTTCCTTCTTGCCTTAATTGGGTTAATTCTTTGAAATACTTCTTTGGATGCTTTTGATCAAACCTCTCAATGAGTTGTTGGTAAAGCCATCATAAGATGTTATGTTTTGATGGCCTTGTGTGATCAAACCATGGTGTCACAAGTCATGAGCAACACATTCTAGATGGAGGATGGCAAATTTGATGGCATCTTCTTTCATTGTGGGATTAAGAGATAGGTAGGTATCCAATTTTTGGACCATGAATGAGTGGTGACTTTCCTTCACCCATAAAAATTAGGAAGAGTTATTTTGCCTACTTTATGATATAAGATTTTATTGGGTTGACCCCTCTCCCTTCTATGGTTAATTCTAGATCCGGCCTCACAAAATTCTCTAAATGGAATGTTTCAGCTAGTTTCCAGATCGGATCTTGAATATGATTCAGCAAGCTCCTTTAAGTAATCATTTGGTGTATTAATTTCTTCTTTTTCTCTATTTGGCCCTTCTCTAGGCATGAAGGAGGGTCTAGTTATTCTTGGTGTTGACCTTAGTGGGGTTCTATCATTTCAGAATGATTGGAATTCGCATCCCTACCATTGATTTGGTTGGGTCTAGGATTATAGTTGTTTGTATTTTAGATGGCTTGGAGAATTAGTTGTGTCATTCTTTCATTTTTCTCCATGAGAGCTTGAGTTTTTTTTTCATGGCACTCCATGTAAGCCCTCAATCCATCTCCCATTTGTTCGCCCATTGTTTTGTTTTGATTGGAGTTATTGGTGGATGCAAGTTTCTTTCTTTCATCTCTCCAAGGCTCTTTGGGCTCTTTGGCTAAGTTCAGGATTCAGAATTTCGGGACTGCAAATATTTTCCTTCTATATTTCTCAACTTGATGATAATTCTATTATAGAGCATAGAAATTCTTGTGAACCATTGTTAAGAAGGTCACCCTGGGTATGAAATGACTCATCCCAAGAGCAACCAATGCCCACTAAAAGCGTGCAGTTTTCTAAAATAGCAACCCTGTTGTGCAGATTTATTTCCAAAACAGAAAATCTTGCTTTTCTCCAGTTGGAAACCATTCAACCCAATAATAACTACCATGAAATTTATATAGATCGTCATTAAGAACTAACGGACAACAGATCACAACAGAAGCCTTACTGACTCCAAGATTCTCATAGAATTGCAGTTTATTTTGCAGTTCTTTTGAAGAACAACTGAATATGTTTGGGTGCTCTTTGTAGAGTTTCCCAAGCTCCTGCGTTGGAAATCCAATGTTGCTCAAAGTTGACACAGTTGCAAGGAAGCTTGGTTTTCCTTCATAAACAACTGATGTGGAGGCAACGAGCTATGGATATCACAAGACATTTATACCAATGCTTTCAAAGAAGGGCTCAAAACTCATTAATTGTATTATAAAGAAGATGTTTCTTTAAGGCTCGGGTTAAGTTTTTCTATTGACGTACACTGGATAACAGCTTGGGTATAAAACATGGAACACTGAGGCTA
The DNA here is from genome assembly GCA_027943335.1 of Chamaecyparis obtusa. Lineage (NCBI taxonomy): Eukaryota > Viridiplantae > Streptophyta > Pinopsida > Cupressales > Cupressaceae > Chamaecyparis > Chamaecyparis obtusa. The sequence continues at coordinate 351,728 of BSBK01001632.1, forward strand.
ATATCTCTGGCATTAGTAAAGTTAAAATCCCTTGTATAGTAAAGATAATCTTGAAGCACTAGCTAAACCTGTTCCTTCACATTCACTGAGATTTCAGCCTGCGGCTCTACCGCTGCTTTCCCAGAGAGTTTAGCAATCTGAACAAAAGTTTTGAATTTGAAAAACGAAAATCCCAGTCAACACAATTCTGTGTAGAAAATGAGAATTTACAATGAAGCACATATTTTCGGAATGCCCATGGTAGGTCAGACATTAGGGTTTATTGCTGAAACGGACACTGGGGAGTACATCACAATGATCAGAACCAGAATTAGTGGTATTGAAAGATATTTTAAAATGGAACCCATTTGTGGACACTGAAAAAAAATCAACATAAATTGTAACGATCAAGTTTGATAATACGTTGAAATTACAGATCAATACAAGTATCCAAAAATGACCAATACGTGGTGCAGTCATGAGATGAATCCATTTTAAAATTGCACTTACTAGAAAAAATATGGTGCGGAATAGAGGGTAGAGCCGTATGGTTGTCTTTACGTTTAGCGCTGCACCGTCTCTTGAGATTGGATTCTGAATTTCATTCAAGAGCTTTATCAGTTGTGTAAAAAGGGGCCCTCATTCCCCACTCGCTCCGAAGTTTTCTTCTATTTTTATTGGGTAAATATAATATTATTGGAGGTTAAATAAGAAGTCAATGTAAATGGAACGCCTCTTTTGTCTAGTCATCTAATTGTTTTTATCTCGGCCCTTTTGGATGTTGGAATTAGAGTGGATATTACAGAATTAGATTTTCAGATAATGTCAATTTTATGTTTGTGTCCATCCAAAAAATTGGAATTGAATTTCAAAATTCTAATTTTGCCTCTAAAATGGGCATTTCATCTTCCACTCAAATAGGTAGAATTGGAATTTCGAATTCCAATTCCAATTCCAATTTTTAGAAACCAAATTTAATATTTCGTGAGATCTGTGACTATAAGGATGTCTATTATATTGCTACAAGGATATGTGTGTGTGTGTGTGTGTGTGTGTATACACGCGCGCGTGTGTATATGTGTATATATATTCACACATGTGTATATATGTGTGTATTTGTATATATATACACATGTGTGATTATATACACACATGTGTATATATAAACACACATGTGTGTGTATGTGTGTATGTGTATATGTGTGTGTATACACACATGTACACATGTGTGTATGTGTGTATATATACACATGTGTGCATATGCGTATATATGTGTGTATATGCACACATATACACACATGTGTGCATATGTGTATATACACACATGTATGTGTGTATATATACAAACATATACACACCGTATTTAAAGAAATTAAAATAAAGAATTAAAATTCCGTATGCATCTTCTTAGTCATATTCCAGGTGAACCAAACGGGTCAGCCCATATTCTGGAAATTATTTTCAGGATTTATATCTTCCAGAATTGCAGCATCTTCCAGAATTGATTGGAATTGGCATTTGGTATTCCAACACCCAAACGGGCCTATCGTTTCTTTGTTGGAATCAAATAAGGTTCCAATTGTCAAATTTCAGTATTTGACAAAAATCGAGAAAATGTTGTTTGCATATGGATTTCAAAATATTATAAATTTTATTTTACTCCCAATTCTCATTCAAGTGGAATTGGAATTGAAGGGCCTCGTTTGGTTGAGGAATTAGAATTTGACTCAAAACCTGATTATCTCAAAATAAAGTTTTGAAATTCCGGTTTTGTGTATTTGGAAGATAGTTTGGACCGTTTGGTTGACCCGGAAGATGGCTGAGACAATCCATCTTCTGCGTTTGGTTGCCAATTTCAAAATTAGAATTGGAACTGAGAAATTCCTATTTCTATGTTTGGTTCTACAATTTCAAATTGGAATTGGTATTAGATTATCCATTTCTGTGTTTGGTTCTACATTTCGAATTGGAATTGGAATTTGACCACAAAAAAATTAAGTTTTTTGAATTATTGAATAATGTTTAATTTAATATTTTATTGATTTTGTCCATTTTTTATTTATATTTTATTTTATTAATTTATATTCTTATATAGTAAATCATAAACAAGATTAATTTTTTAAAATTTAAGTTTTTTTTTCACTTATATTTTGAGTAGTAAACTTAACTTTTTTATAATTTTATAGATTATCATAAACAAACAAATAACAAGAAAATAATCATTGCATTGCTCGATATCACATCAAAATATAAACAAGTCTTATAGTCCACATCACAGTATATATAACTATTTCTGCATAATGACCCAACAAAGTAGTGCGATTGTTGCACAAAGAAAACATCATAGAAACATGACATCGACTTTATAAGTAGCCTCTGCTTTTTCCATTGACGCACTCTGGGCGGCAATAGCTGTCTCGAGCGCCTTGCAAGACTTGCACTCATCATCCACAATAGGTATATGTGTAGATGGTGCAGATGATGTAGACAGAGATGGGACATCATCGACCCACTAAAAGTAGTCACATCCACCGCCATCCTACAATATAAATCTAAGTTAGTATTGCTATAATGATTAATATTTATTCTTTGTAAACATTAAATATAGTGCAATTAACAACCTTTTTCTTATTTATGCAAGTCCAAAATTTATGCTAGTCCAAAATTTATGCTTTGGATTAGTGTCTGTGTGTGACGTCCTCAACACGCAATGCACTCCATCACCGTAGTCACACATAGGGACATTTATCATAGCCATCACCATTGTATCAAACAATTTTTTGTTCATTCATACTATTGAAACAACTAAACTTAGTATTGGAGACAGATAGCCACATTCATATAACATGACTATTTTCTATCGGTACAAAACAAAAAAGTTTCAATTATGTTGATATTACAAATTTATACAAAAAATACAATAAAACATCTATAGCATCAAATAGAAGATGGGGAAGAACAATATCCATGAGCTGAATGGTGGTGTAAAAACACACCGTTAGATAAGAAAACGTAGGGAAATCCACGCTCTATGCCCTTATGCCCCACATTCGGCGAGCAACCGTCTCATATCCCACTCATTCTTCCCATTATTATCTGTATTGTTAGATGGTCAATCCTACATATACAAACTAAACATGATAGAAAAACTAAAACTTGTTTATTTTTAAATGGAATACACCAAGGAGTACCATCAGAAATATTGACCGTTTACAAACATGAACAATAAACAATAATTAGATAGCTCATTTTTTTATCAACAAATGTGGAGTCTCGTGTGTGTGTGAAAATTGTACCTGATATGTAGACACAACACTTCAGTAAAACATTAGAGGTTAGCAAAAATGAAATCGTGCAATGAATTGAAAGCTAAACTAACCAGGCGATTTACTGTCTTCTAATAGGTGCGAGTATGATGTTCTCAGATTGTTATTGAGATCAGTGACCTTGACGACACCTAAACGAAGGATTTGAATGCAAAACTGATATAAAATGTGAATGCAATTAATCTATTTTTTTTATTTTCTATGCAATGATATGATGAAAACTGATATGAATCTATGATATGTAAAAACTGATATGCTATGATGATCTAACAATAATATTCTAATATGGTATGAAAAACTATGCAATGTTAATCTCACAAAGCTTGGATTCGCAAAGATGATTCTTCAGTCTCCAATTCAGCAACGTGATTATGCAATTCTTGTGGATGATTTGTGAAGAGCTGAGCTTTGATTTTATAGAAATCTAGGGCTTTGGAGGTGCATGAAAAAAATCCATAAATCACTCAAATAACTCAGGTTGATTTTTGAGTTATTTTGAAAATAAAGATAATTAACTCATAAAAATTATGCAAATCATGCAAAAACAGCTTTTTAACTCAAATTAGAAGTTTAGATCAACTTTAAAACTCAAAAATGATGTTGAGTTCCAAAAAGTCAATAACTTGCATTGATTTTCTGATTTGGAGTTTAACTGCTCTTTGATTGTGCACATAGATAATTATGAATTAATAAATAAATAAAGTGATTTATTCTCAACTTAACTGATTTTTGAAATAAAACAATTGATTTATGGGTTAATCAATCATTTAATCAAACTTTTATTCAAAAATAATATCATCAAATATGACAATTTGCTTTAATTAATTAAATAAGAATTTAATCAATTAATGATAGGAATTTTGATTTATTGTCAAATTTAAATAATAATACTTAGGAATAAATACAATTAAATTCAATTAAATAATTAAGTGGCAGAATTAAATCTAATTAATTAAATATTGAGAATATTCAATTAATCAAACTTTAGGATTAATAGGATTTATCGCCAAATAATCATTAAATTAAAGATAATTATGATGATTAGGAATATTACTAGGAATATTCCCCGATGCAGAATTTGAGATAATCAATTAGGATTCGATGATGTGCCAATGTGCCTTAGGTTAGGACTTCGATGTTGATTTCGTTCGATTTGATGATGTAGGAGGTCAATGAACGTATAGCCCATTTTTGGGGTATTACATTTTGCCCCTCTTTGAATTGTTGTGTGAAGCGCAATGGTTCAAAGACAGTCTGTGTATGATGTTGAAACTGATGTTTGAAATTGATATTGATATGAAACAGAAACTGATTGAAATTGATATGAAGATAATAGGTCCTGAATGACCAAAGATAATGTTAACTATAACAGCGATGAACCAATGAAACAAAAGCGTTAAAACGCCTGATTTCGAACCTTATGATTGTGAAGAAGTGAGTGACCGATTCCAAACTCGATTGTCTTAGAAGAACCACGTTGGTATCGCATCTGAACCCTTCAGTTACCGAATAACCAAGGAAAGAACATTGATGAACCGATGGTTGCGAAAAGCTGATACAATTTACAAGATTAAGATAATACTAGATTGATATGGATCTCGATGAATCTAATATGCCCCCAGCGATGATAGATTTGCCCCGAGCGATGAGGACTTTTGATGAATCAGCAACTAGACGTGGTTGTTGTCTTGATTACTGAGGAAAGATATGATTTTCATAAAGATATGATTTCAAATTAAATTACAGACTTTGAATTATGTGCAATACCATGCCCCCTTCGAGATTAAAATTGAAATCTGACAAGAAAAGTCAGCATTGATAGTTTAGAAGCATGTTAATTGATTTGAGAAGTGGGTAACACGTTCGAGAATGCATTCTGCATTGTTTGGAGGTCCTGGAGACCAAGTTTGACTAGGTTTGACCATGAGTTGACCATGGTTGACCAAGTTGAAATTTCAATAGTTGATGTAAGATAATTAGTTAAGTTGAATACTGGATTTCTATGATGATCGAAGGTCGAATATGCAAGTAGTAGACCGTCTTGGGCCCAAAATTGTAAATTGCGATTTTGACATAATAAACAATCTCAGATTTGAATTTTAATTCTGAAAATGGATTTAGAACATCGAAATTAGCTAGGGGTGCAATTTTCGTGGAAAATGGAGCACTTTTGAAAATTAGGTCAAAAGCTATATAAAGGCCAGAAGGGTCATTTTCAAATCATTTCAACCATTTGACTTTTGAGATCTTGTGGAGCCCTCTGAGCAAGCAAATGGCAAAACAGTGAGAACCAAAGGTACCTGTGAGTTCGCATCGATTTGAGCGTAGCCGAAGACATGATAGACCTCGATAGTATGGACATTCGGTATGTGGACCTCTGTGCCCCTCTGAAAATTCAAATTTTTCATGTTTTATAGCTTTTTAAACATTTTTCATATGCGTTTTGCTTTTTGAATTTCACATGTATGAAAACTCGTACGAGTCCTTCCCCAGACTCGTACGACATTCGAATTGCATTTGCTTTGTCGTTTCATGACCCACCCAATGTCGTATGAGAGAGACCCATGAGTCATACGACATTTCATCGGGTCCCTTGAAACTCGTATAACTAAGTGCCCAGTGTCGTATGACCATGGATTGTCGTATGGTATATTGTAGAGTGTTGTACGACTTTCGGTGCCAGTCTGGACTATCGTATGAATAACAGTGAGCTAAAAACTGATATTTAGGTCAAAATTTTGACTTTTCTGATTGTTCTACCTGATTGCTGACTCTTTGACCTACTTTCTGAAATACCAAACCATTCAATTTCTGCACTATTAACCTGTTGTTGAACCCAATTTCTGATAGAATTCCCTATTTTTGTATGATATAGGTCACATATCCAGATGTACATGTCCGTCATTCATATCCGGCAACCCAGAGATTATGTGTCTCACTTCCTAACCCTATGAGGGTTCATCTTATTGCATGTGGTTTTGAGTATTTGATCCATTTACCCGATATTAGGGTAAACCATGGCCTGTTGACTGCACTTATCGAGAGATTCCACTCTAAGACACAAATGTTTCATTTACCGACTGGAGAGATCATTGTGACTCCAGAGGATATTTATAGGATACTACGCATTCCATTCCATAGCAGTTAGCATCCTGAGTATGTGAGTTCCAGCCAGACAGGTCTTTATGCGTTTAGGCGTCTGTTTGGTGATGACACACAGTTGACGGGGTCCATTTCCTAGAAGACCCTTGTACAGAGATATGGTCAGACACACCGCTTAGAGTGCATTATTGTTGGGATGATCGGTGAGCTCATCATGCTGGGCCGTTAGCAGAACGGTTTCTTGATGGGATGGGCCCCGATGGTAGCACTTCTTATGGCGACTCCCACTGAGCTTGCTTGGGGTCAGTGTGTTTTGGCACATATGTTTTCAGAGATGCACGAGGTTGTGTATCAGGATTGCAAGAGTTTCACTTTTGGAGCTCTTGTGTTATAGATATGGGCCTAGGAGCATATCCCAGTTCTGAGACCAATTTTTCAGACACGGCGTCAACCACAGGAGCCAATGATATATACGTATGTTGGTTATGTCACACAGGTCTGCATGGGTCATACTGAGTATTTTAGACGATGCTTGGATGATATGACATTTGTGCATTGGAGACCATACTTGCAGATAGAGGCCTGGGCCACTGCGAGGGAGCAGTACAGCTTTCTGTTCCAGAGTCATGTACTTATTGGTTAGTCTCCCACCATTTTGGAAAGATTTTTGATTACCAAAGTCTGGCGTTAGTATGGGTGGAGACAGGATGCCCCGCAGGAGTATACTGCTTATGATTGCATTGTTCGTGAGATTGGGCTCGGATGGACACAAAGGCTCACTTATTCTTTATGTTCAGAGGAGTACAGTGCTATCATAGGTAGAGATTGGGACTACCGTCCACAGGTTGTTGATGCAGGGGTCACAGATGGATACATCTCTTGGCTTGCTGATCACCCCATTCGTAGATTCTAAGATCCCACTGAGTTGATACCCTCCATGGAGGAGGCGATGGATGTTACAGGTGCTCCTGGGGTACAGCGCCTGAGACCTCAGGCAGTGCATCCTACACCACCTAGACCTAGAGCTATGGCTCCCTTTCAGAGACCATCAGGACATATGAGGCCCCCTCGTCCTTCTACTTCTACAGTAGGTACATCCACAGATTCATAGAGACGGACCAGGGGTGAGAGTGGTACCTTGGGTGGTGTTGGTTTTGCAGATGATGTCTTAGCAACTGAGTAGTTTGTAGGTGGTGATGTAGACCCCTTACAGGCAGATACCACTTTTGATCTAGGAGCTAAGGTTAGACGTCGTAAGGTGCATAGAGCAGATACCACTGACCAACAGCCAGAGCAGTCAGCACAGGACATAGAGATGCCAACAGCTGAGGTAGATCCTACTATTCCTCTTACTTCATCAGAGACTATTAGATGTCTCAGAGCTCAAGTCCGGGACCTGAAGGTACAAAGTGCTAGGTGGGAGGAGAGGTATCTAGAGGCAGATAGGCAGCGCACAGAGCTTCGTGTAGAGTTTCGCTCAGAGGTTCGAAGATTACAGACAAAGGTGACCCATCAGACCTCACGGGCTTCATATTATGTGTTTGCATATTATGTTGTTGTCCCTGCTACGCAGAGAGTACCCACGTATTCAAATTATATGGCAGCCTCAAAGGGAGCTAGGGCACTGAGAGCAGAGACTATACTAGATGCATCACCCCCTCCTCCACTAGATACCGAGGAGCATGCCAATAGTTGATTCATGTTCTTATGTTTTGATATACTCTATTCTTTTTTATCATTGATATACTGTTCTGACTCTTATAGCTTCGTGGAGCTCATTCTTTTGTATATTGTGCCAGTAGTGCACCCCTGACACATTTCGAGTTGATGATATATATGAGATTGATATTTTGGATCATGACTTCATTTGTACTTGTCATGTTTGGATTTATGATGATATCATGTTATGCTTATGCTATGAGTAGTGTAGAATGTATGTATGGATTAATGCAATGCAATGATTTCTTTCATATGTATGGATGTTATGCAAATGTAATTGATTATGAGAAGATGTATGTATGATGTATGCTTATGCACTGGATGTAATGTAATGCAACAAATGGTAATGATATGAGATGTAAATGTAGCGATACACATGATATGTTTTTGCAAGTTGATGAAGACAAGTACTCAGTCTTATGTCAAAAGGATGTTTAACCCAGGAGAGTTACTGCTTGCGGTTCAGTGAAGAGACCTTCAAGTGAGACTCGACTCTTGTTTAGATGTGAAGAATTGATAGGAAGAATTGTTTAAGCTTTGAAACATTTCCAAACATTTGTGAGATCATGCAGACATGCAAAGAAACATGCAAAATGAAATGCAACCTAGGACATAGGACCTACTCACTGATCATGTGTCGATTTGTTATCATCATTGAACTTTTAGGTAACTGGATAAATCAATACATTGCCCACTAGCTATGAAACCATAGACATATGAATATCAATTTGTATGCGCAAGAATCAATACAACACCTGTATGCACCCAAAAATGGTCACCTAGACTTTAGGCCCCATTTATTTGATTTATCAAACCTGAATCATTTTGATCAATAATCAATATTTTCAACATTATCAATTTCTTGATCAAATCTTAATTTCGATCATATATTGGATTTTATCCTATGGGCTAATCATTTATCCTAAAGTCTTTATTTATTCAAAAGGAATATTTCCTAAAAAGCCCCACCTTTCCTCTTGTCCTAAGTTGCACAAATAAAGCATTATTCCTATTTTACAAAAAGGAAAAAAGCACTTTTGTCTCACATGGACACAAAGTCAATTCCTATTGGAGGATACTTGTGCACACGGATCGCTCCTCTTTTAAGCTCCACCGCCGATTAAGTCTTTTTGCCTCTTAATCTCAATGGCCCATTCCTTTGCATTTCTTATAAAAGGAGAGCTCTCTCCTTCATTTGCATATCCATCTCTTTCATGCTATTGTTATGCTACAGGTTTTCTAGGTGCATTTGGAGCTTTTGGAGATCATTGCTACATCAAGCTTTTCTTGGATTTCCTCATTGCTTCATAGTTTAGACTTCATTTCTTGCATTATCATAGCATCTATAGCTTCATTTCATAGCTTAGTTTCTTTTATGTAACAGATTTAACTCACATAGCTTAATAGGAGGGATTTGTAACACTTATTCTTTCCATTTCATAGCTTAGTTGCATTGCATTTTCATTTCCATAGACTAGTTTGCATTGCATTTTCATAGTGATTCTTGAGGATATTGGCACTCTTGCCCTTTTCCTCATTTGAATCTCTCGTTGTGTGGTTGACTAGCAAGGTCACAAGCTTGTAGCTCTAGCTGAGAGCAAATACATCATAGTCCCTTGCAACTCCATGCATAGAGAGCTATGGATCAATTTGTGAGGGCTCATTCTTGAGTTTCCTTGCATGTAAGGATCCATAGAAGTGCACAACTTTTGTGTGTACATTTTTGGCACCCACCGTGGGGCAGAGTAGATAGACTTTGTCTTTCTTTTTCTGCATTTTCATCATTTTCTGTCAATTTTTCGGTAAGTTTTTAACATAATTTTCATTCTCTGATTTTTTGTCTCAGAATATCGCGCGATACTTCTCAGTATATCGTGCGATATACCTTATAATACCCGCGTGACACTTCGTGTCTCAGAAGAATCGCCCGCCCGTATTAAGGTATATCGCTTGGTGTCATGCGAAGTATTGCCCGCATATTGTGAAGTATATCGCCCAGACTGAGGTATATCGCCCGGATACAGGAAACTGTGTCGCGCGATACTGGTGAAGTCTGAGGTATATCGCCTAAACCTGACAGTGAGTTATTTTTGAATTATTTTATCTATCTTGCAAGTTTCGGGTTCTCTGCTAACTTTTTAAAAAAAATTGAAAATTTTAGCGTTTTCAAATCCATGCCACTCTGAAAAATGGGCACCCATTTTTTTAGAAATTTTCACAAATGGTATCAAAAGTTTAAGTGTGATATATCGTTGGAAAGGTCTTTCCAAGCCTAATCCAACCATGCTAGTTTCATTTTCAGATTTTGCCATTTGATCAACTTTTTTACTTGTAGATTATCTAATTTTTGATGTGCTAACCATTGTGGAACTAACAAGTTGTGTTTGTAGGTGCTCTCATTACTTGAAATTTGTCAAAAGAATGCATGTCAAAGAGGGCTACTAATAGTTTTTGTAGGGCTGCCCAAGCATAAAAAAAAATAAAAAATCTTGCTTGTTTATTTGCTTTCCTTTTAAGTGTGGCAAAAACTAGTTGTTTCATTTATTAGGCACTTGAGATCTTGTTATAGAAATTCTTGGGTGGTAGGAGAAGTATGCTCTTCACCATTTTGGTGAACTAGAAAATCTTGACCCATCTTTGAATTTTGAAAACAAGAGGGTAAATGAACTTTGTTTGGTGTGTTTGGGAGAGATTTTTGAGATAGGGGAGTATGCTCTTCACCCTTGTGGTGAACAAAAAACCTTGAACCTCAAGAATTGATCCACTTTTTATTTAGATTTAGAATCCTTTAGCGGGCCTGCTCTTGAGCAATCAAGAGGAACGACCCAAGTGGGGACAAGCCTTTTGTCGGCTATTCAACTCACTATAATCTCAAGGCTATCGAGGACACAAAACCTTGGTAGACATAACACTTATCTTCGCTTGATGTGAGTAGCTCATGGGATTGTGACCATGGAAAAAGCATTGAGCAAGAATGCTTAAGGTACTCTTGAGGCCATGAGGTCCTAGTCCTTTATGAGGAGCAAGAGGGGTGTTGTGAATGGAAGCCCCTACTAGGAACCATAGGTTAGAGGCCACTTATTTTTGCCGCTTAGCTTCTTGGTGCAAGGATTGATCCAAGTGGACTAACCCAGATCACCCCAAGATACTCACCATATGTGTTCATTTGGTTGTGTTGTTTGACACTTCCATGACAAAGCCAATATCTCTTGTGGGCAACCACTTGGTGTGAGGCAAGGGGACATCAAGTTGTGGGCCAAGTTGCTAAGTAATGAGCCTTATCTTTCTAGGTAGTAATTGCTTGAATTATCTTCGATTGTGCTATACCAGTGTAAACGTTATCAACATTCAAACAATCGGTAGCATTCATAGGGTGTTTTTTCAATTTTGATATCACAAGTGTTTATATTGGCAAGGTTTCTTTTGCCCTTGTTTCAAGTGTTTGGAGACATGTTTGAACCCATACTATTTGCAAACCTGTCCAATTGCTATTGAACTTGTGATTGAAATCAGACATTTTCACCCTCACATTTGAAAACTTGAAATTAGACCTTAAAAACTCAAAATTTTGCACAAATTGGTCAAGATCAACATCAATATCACATTAGCCAAAGAGAAATATTGCATTAGAAGGTTGTTCTTGGTAAGAAAGTTTATCTCTAGAATTATGAGCTACATTCTTGGAAAATTCTTGTACTCTTATTGTCCAAATAATTTTCATTTAATCTCAATTTCAATTATATTTTGGCCTAGCCCAACCTCCTGGTTCAAAAGTGCAAGGGTAGTCACCCTTTGATTTGAAGCACCTCTTTGACAGTGTTGGTAAAGCCCCTTCTTCTATCTTTTCATTTCTCTTTGGACAATAGAGAACTTTGATTATCCTAGTTTGGTGTTGACATTTTGTGAGGTCATCCTATTACCAGTCTTCCTTGGTCAGTCCAGATCTTAGATCCTAGGTGTTGTCATGTTGCTCAACATCTCAATGAACGTTATGGTATCAATTGCACAAGATGGCTCTTAGTCTTCTTCTTTCTTCTCCATTTCCCATGTTCTTCTAAAGCCTTCTATTCCCATGGGAAATTCTTCTTCTTCTTCTTCTTGATTCTTTTTCTCCTACTATCTAGTTTGCATTCCTCTATTTTTCTATCATTTCTATGCTTGATTTCTCCTCTTTTGGAACCATGAATCTTGACTATCTAGCTTTGGAACTTTTATTGAGAATGGATGATCTTGAACTCATTTCTCAATTTGAAGAATTTTTTTCCTCCAATGGTTCTTCTAAATATGGCATGGGTGATAAACTTATAGCAAAAATAAAGAAAAAGTTGATTAAATCAGATGCCTTTGCTAGAATCATACTCATGATCTCATCCAAATATTCTTCATCTTCTAATCATTCCACACATTCTAAATCTTATCATGATTCTTCTAAACATCATTTGAATTCTTCATCTTCCAAGTCTTATCATGACTCTTCTAGACATCATTCGAATTCCTCATCTTCCAAGTCTTATCATGACTCTTCTAAACATTATTCGAATTTCTCATTATCCAAGTATTCTTCTTCCACTAGGTCTTCATTTTTCTCTTCTTCAAGATCTCGTTCTTCTTCTACTTCTCCCAAGAGTCTTACTTCTCTTCAGAAGACATACCATAAAGAGCAACATGATAGTCCTTATGATGTCTCTTCCACAAAGAGTGACACACCCACCTATGATGACTATGATGACTATGATGATGGACAATGTAGTGATGCCCATGAAACTTCTATTCCTAAGCATCATCCTCGTGGTACACTTGTGATTTCTAAGGGGGAGTCGTATTGGGTAGACTATGATGGTGATCCATATGACTCTAAATTTGAAGAATTCTTTGATGATTTTTGCAAACAATACAATATTCCTACTGAGGAAGAGAAAATCTACCGCACTGATTTCAAACGTCAAAAAAATCTCTCCTCTAAAATTTCTCATGCTGAAAATAAAGGTTGCGCTCTCAAGCAAGATCATATTAATGTTGAACCTTAGTCTTGTGATGGTTCCCTTCCATCCTCTACTTCCTCCAATACCCACACACTTCCTAAAGCTTCTGAGTCTTCCAAATCTTTCATAAATCCTTCATCCAATAAAAGTCCTAATGCTTTTCATGCGGTTCCCTATAGTTATCCTCAAGGGCTACCTCTTAAAGAAACTCAAGCTAACCTTCACTTGGCTGCAAATACTTTCAATAATGCTAAACCTAAAGAGCCTAAGCCTTTAAATGCTATAATGCCTATTTCAGCTAGTCTTTCAGCATCTCTTCCAAAGTCTTTCATACAATTCCAACATGCTTCCTTGTCTTTAGAAGTGGCTCCATGTCAAGAGGACTCTAAAAATGATAAAGAAAAAAATATAAATAAAGATCAAGATCAAGAACCCTCCATATCATCCAATTCTCTTCATGATGTATCTCCTCCATTTCATGGTTCTTTTGATCCTCTACGCTCTTCCGCATTCATTCCACCATCTCCTAAGCAAGATCAAGCTACTACTTGCACCATTGAGCTTATTGAGGATCAAAATAACCTTACCACACTTGCGTTTTCCAAAGATGATGTTTCCATTAAGGTTATTAAAAATGGTGTTGTTACTTCTGATGTTAAGCTTATTGAAAATTTTTAAAAAAATGATGCACTTATGCTATCCAAAGTAACTTGTCAAGATCAAAGTCTTCCATCTTCTTGTTCTACCACTCCATGTTCATTTCCACTTTCTTCTCTTCCTAAGTCTTTGCAAGCTTTGAATCATCTTATCAAAGAAGATGCTCCTATTCAAGATGTCCACAATTCTATTGAAAATTCCAATGCTCACTCCAAAGATGCTGATATCCTTGGTTGTCATATAGATGCTGATGAACTTAGTGATTATCTTTTTGCATCTTCCACGTCCATCCTTGGACCTCCTCCACCAATGCTAAGGACTTCACATCTTCCTTCCATATTAGGTCCTTATGTCCTTTCACTTTTCCCTTTTAATTCTCTTAATTCATCATCCATTTTGGGTCCTTACGTCCCTCCATCTCTTATCTTTCCTCAAGATCAACATAGATGCATACTCTTGAATCCTTTTCATCCACCCACCCATCTAAACCAGTCGTATTTTCCTTCTTCTTCCACAAGTCTCAAGTCTTTTGGAAGTAACTTGAATGTTCAATACAAGAAAAAGAAGCAATACAAGAATCCATAAAAAAAAGAAGATCACCATGTCTCCTCTAATCGACATGGAGGCATAAAGTCAAAAGAGATATCTAAGAAGAAAACTACAAGACAAGTATGGGTTCCAAAATCCATCATTGAAGATATTCTCTCTAACACATCAATAGAAAATAAAACGCTTAAAGCTATATGGATTCCAAAGTCTCTCTTGAAAAAGTCTCATGCTGAGCAAAAAGTGAAGTTGACATTCAAGCTTCCAAAGGCTTCCAATTCATCTTTTTCCAAAAACATTCTTCCATTCCATGCTCCTGAACCACAACCTCTACTAAACATTTTCCATATTCCTTCTCGTATTCCTTCATTCACATTTGAGAATTATAACAAGCACACTAATCCTCTTTTCGAAGAGTCAGATAGCAATAATGAACTAAAATATGGTTCACACTTGGACTAGAATATGGTTCATGTTTCCTCCATCCTCTCGCCACCCTTCAAGGTGTGTATTAATGTTGATCTTACCTTTTTTTCCATCTACCTTTTCACATTCCTTCCATTCATTATCCTTCTACCTTCTATCATTTTTTCTCATTTGCCTATTCTTCATGCGTCTTCCTTTCCCCTTCAGCATCTTTGAGCTTATCATTTTGAATCCTTGGCATATCATGGTTTATCCTTTCAAGGAGCATTATCTAAAAAGCTTGCCTTCTTCCAAAAAAAAAAAGAAAAAAATAGAAAAAAAATAAAATAAAATTGAAAATGTACCATGGTGAAAACTTGGAAACAGGTGCCTTGGTAGCAAAAGTAAAGAGAAATAAATTCATCCTATGGTGAAAACCACTCCCTTGTGGTGCTTTGGATAAGTACCATGATGAAAACCTAACAATCATGCATCATGCGTAGTTCTTCTACATGTTTCATCCATTCCATCTTCTCTCTTTGGTCTTGACAAGGTTGAACTATACGCGAACAATTGGCTATCTTGTGAGCTATCTTATGATGGTCTTGCTTTCATTTCGTTCATTTTTAGCCTTCATATTCATTTTTCTCCCTTCATTCTAGCCTTTCGCTATCTTTTTCCCCTTTGGTCTTGATCTAATAAAAAAGAGTAAAACATAATGCTATGAAGTCTCTTGACATGTCTACTCCTTTGGACTGCATCCTTTCGTTCTTTTTCATTACACTTTTCAGGCTTATTCTATGCTGGCTTTTCATTGCTTATCCAAATGTGCTTTACATGACTTTTTTTCTCTTAGCTGGGGTACTCTTGAGGAGTTTGACCTTGAGGATTTCTTCCCTCTGTTCGCCTTCATTCTCCTTTCCTCCATTTCATTCACCAACTTGCTTATCCATCTTGTCCTCCACATTGCTAGATATTGGGACTACACGATGTGGTCTTGCTTAAAGAGTTTGATGCCCATTCTGTCTGGGGGCATCCTTTGTACATATTTTATGATCTTGAAAAAATACCAAAAAAATTGATATATGATGCTGAAAAAATCTTAAAAAGCATAAAAAGTCCTAAAAAAATATTAAAAAATTAAAAAAATAAATAAAAAATTAAAAAAATTAAAAATTAAAAAAAAAAAATTAAAAATTAAAAATAAAAAAAAATAGAAAAAGTGCCTTGGTGAAAACCTAGAAATAGGCGTCTTGGTAGCAAAAATACAAAAAAAGAAAAAAATGAAAAAATGAAAAAAGAAATCCAAGTGGTGAAAACCTGGAAACAAGCGCTACTTGTGGCCTTTGCACTCCTATTTATTAGCATACGTCCTCGACACTGAACCTTTCTCCATCATGTCTTGACCTTATTTGACTTAGTCGGGAATTGGTCTTTGTCTTTGTCTAGGGGGCATAACTGTTCGCATTGGTCCTTTAGGTGCGTTTGTCTCTTGGGGCATTTCACAACAGGTGTTTTTCAACACCACCCCAAATAGTGTTTCTCAACACTTCCCTTGCGTCGAGTGTTCCTTAACACTTATCAGATGTCTTTCCCAATAGTTTAAGTATGATGCGATATTGCTCATTTGCAGATGTGATACTCAGAGTTTGACTCTATGACCAACACACATGCACTTAAACACTTAACTCGCTGAGACTTGCTTGGCTTTATTTTTCTTTGTGTGTTGTCTATGAGGATTTCTTTGATGAGTGGTCTCTCCCTGAGAAGTTTTCGATGATGCATAGATAGAAGACTGGGGGTATGAGAACATGTTTTATTTCTTTATCTGCTTGTGGGTATATTTCGTTGATCCTAACTGTCATGAGCATCTATGCTGGTCTTACTTCACACTACGGATTGACAAGGTATTATCCTTGACTATTTTATGCGAGTGCATGCTTCTAGCTATCCTGACTTTAATGTGTCTTGATACAAGCATAATCCCGCCATATCAAATTTAGGTAATCTCACTATGTTAGCCATCTTGACCTACATGTCTTTGATGCCTAGGTGAGATTCTCACATTTCTATTTGATAAAGATCATATTCATATCCACATAGTTATGCTAGTGTGCATTGTATGATCTTGCGATGCTACCAATAAAGCTCGATGATGATAATTAGATGTCTATAAGCGTTGCAACCTTGCAAGTCAACCACTTTTCATTGTAGCTTGCATTTTTAGGTTCATGTTAAATTAGTTTTGCACTTTGCATATGGAGAAAGCTCTCCTTTTTTTATCATACGTGGACCTGTCAGTTGACTGCATTCACCTTCCACTTCCTTTCGATCATATTTTTCATGTCTAGTCTTTCATATCACATAATTTTCTATCCATTTTCAAACTCGAAATCAAAATCTGAGTCACGTTTTCAAAATTTTCCTTTTCTTCTGAGCAGTTGACTGACTTTTTGAGGCATAATCCAATTTTCGATGGACTTTCTTCCTTTCATGTCTCAAATTTTCTAGTATTTCATTCGTGCTATTTCTAGTCTTCTATTTCTATTCTTCTGCTTCATCACTGGGGCATGTTTTCATTGCCTAATGGTTATCTTGTTATCATTTATCTTCGATTATGATTTCATTTCGCTTTGATCAAATTTTTATCAATTTGCTATCTCTCCTCTACCTGATTTTGATTTCAATTCCGAGGGGCAGTACCTATGGGATTCTCATCCCAGATTCTCTTGATTTTTCTGATTCAGACATCTTTAGTCGGCCTCAAAAAAAATTTCCTAACCCCGGCGAGGTCGGGAGGAAAAGTGTACAGTACTTTCCTGGATAGTACTTTCCTGATTAGTCACCACAAGCTAACAATCTCCCACTTGGTGACTGATCAGTATCCACACTATACTAAAAAAACCTCCCACTTGGAGACTGATCCTGTAGCAATACCACTACCCACATGAGGCCCCCACTGAATTGAACCACCTTGGACTCAGCTGTTCCTTTATTTTGTTCAGTCTAGAAGACCAACTGAAGCTGAACACGAGTTCAACTTCTCCCTTGTTACTACCTTTGTAAACATATCTGCTGGATTATCATCAGTATGAATCTTTTCCAGCCTTAACTGTCTATCATCCAAAACTGATCGAATGAAATGGTACCGCAACTGTATGAGTTTTGTCTTTGAGTGCAAAGCAAAATTCTTTGCAAGATGAATGGCACTTTGGCTATCTGTATGTAGAAAATTATCCTTTTGTGGATGTCCCAATTCTTCCATGAAGAATTGAAGCCATATCATCTCCTTGGCTGCCTCTGTAGCAGCAACATACTCTGCCTCTGTAGTGGATAAAGCAACCACCTTTTGTAGTCTAGAAATCCAACTCACTGCTGTCCCACCAACAGTAAATATATAACCTGTAGTACTCCGCCTGCTATCTATATCTCCTGCCAAGTCTGAATCAACATAGCCTTGTACAGTAGTAGTAGAACCCCCAAAGTGTAAACACTTACTGGATGTGCCTCTCAAATATCTGAGAATCCATTTGACTGCATTCCAATGCTCAATACCAGGGTTACTCATATAACGGCTAACGACTCCCACTGCGTGTGCAATATCTGGCCTAGTACATACCATAGCATACATTAAGCTCCCTATAGCTGAAGCATAAGGTACCTTAGACATTTTAGTCTCTTCTTCTGGTGTCTTGGGACACATATCCTTAGTCAATTTCAAATGACCAGGCAAAGGTGTGCTGACAGTTTTGGCATTTTCCATAGAGAAACGTTGCAACACCTTCTCAATATAATCAGCCTGAGATAGAGACAATTTCTTATTTTTCCTATCTCTACAAATTTTCATACCAAGGATTTGTTTTGCTGCCCCCAAATCCTTCATAGCAAAAGATTTTGCTAGCTGTTGTTTCAACCCCTTAATGTGATCCATGTTAGACCCAGCTACAAGCATATCATCAACATATAAACATAAAATAATGTAGCTGTCATCATCCAACCTCTTAAAATAAACACAATGGTCAGAATGACACCGACTATATCCATGCCCATTCATAAAAGTGTCAAATTTAATATACCATTGCCGAGGTGCTTGCTTCAAGCCATATAAACTTTTCTGCAATCTGCACACCAAATTCTCCTTACCCTTGACCTCAAATCCTTGTGGCTGAACCATATATATTTCTTCATCCAAATCACCATGAAGAAAAGCTGTTTTAACATCAAGCTGCTCTAAATGCAAATCTTCAGTAGCCACAATACTTAAAACAGTACGAATAGAAGTCATTTTAACAACTGGAGAAAATATCTCATCAAAATCAATACCATGTTTCTGTGCAAATCCTTTTACGACTAATCTGGCTTTAAATCTTTTCATACCTCCATCCTCTTCTTTGATCCTGTAAACCCATTTATTCTGTAAAGCCCTTTTACCTGCAGGTAACTTACATAAATCCCATGTCTGATTTTTCAGCAAAGAGTCCATTTCATCTGTCATTGCAGACTCCCACTGAAGCTTTGTATCCACCTGCACAGCTTCATTATAACATTCAGGTTCACCAGCATTTGTTAACAAAATAGAATACAAAGATGGAGAAAATCTTTCTGGAGGTCTACTTAGCCTTGTTGACCGTCTAACACTCACTGGGGTGTGTGGTATTTGTTGTTGCTATTGTTGCGGAGCATAAGGAACTACTGGAACATGAACTTGTGGTGTATCATCCAGTACTACATAGTCATTTTCTTTCTTCTCATGCTGCAGCAACAGATCTTTGTACAATACTTTCTCATTGAATATGACATCCCTGCTTCTTACAATTTTATGATTTTCAAAATCCCAAAGCCTATAACCAAATTCATCAATGCCATACCCAACAAATACACATTTCTTTGACTTAGCTTCCAGCTTGGTTCTATTTTCAGAATCTATAAGTGCAAAAGCTTCACAACCAAAGGTTTTGAGAAAAGAATAACTCACCTTCTTACCACTCCATGCTTCCTCTGGAATACCACAGTCCAAAGGAGTAGAGGGGCTTCTATTGATTAAATAAACAGTAGTGTTCACTGCCTCTGCCCACATATTTTTGGGCAGCCTAGCATGCAACCTCATACTCCTTGCACGCTCCATTATTGTCCTGTTCATGCGTTCAGCCACTCCATTTTCTTGTGGAGTCTTTGGTACAGTTTTCTGCCTACGAATACCATTAGAGGAACAATATTCTTCAAATTCTGTGCTGCAATACTCACCACCATTATCAGATCTGAGACATTTTAACTTTTTACCAGTCTCATTCTCAACCAAGCATTTCCATTTCTTAAAAGTTTGAAATACATCAGATTTCTATCTAAGGAAATAAATCCATACTTTTCTTGTTGCATCATCTATAAATGTAACATAATACAGAGAGCCACCAAGGGAAGATACCTGAGCTGGTCCCCATACATCTGTATGCACAAGCTCTAATCTCTCATTTTTCTTTTCCTTCCCACTCTTCACAAAACTAACTCTCTTTTGTTTTCCATAAACACAACTTTCACAGAAATCCATATTGACACATTTTAGACCAGGTAAAACTTTCTTTGAATGAAGTAATTTCATACCTTTTTCACTCATGTGCCCGAGTCTGTTGTGCCACAGTGCTGTGTCAAA
Source organism: Chamaecyparis obtusa (assembly GCA_027943335.1). NCBI lineage: Eukaryota > Viridiplantae > Streptophyta > Pinopsida > Cupressales > Cupressaceae > Chamaecyparis > Chamaecyparis obtusa. Next base: position 372,091 of record BSBK01001632.1, read on the forward strand.
ATCTACAGCAACAGTTTGATGTTCTTCCTGCTCAACTGCAGCCACTGTTCCTGAACATTCATTATCTTCTGAAACAATTAAAGTAGAAGGAACAATATGACCTGTACAAAGATATAAGGTGCCTACTTTCACACCTTTTGCTACTACTAAGGAACTTTTTGAAACCTTCCAATTTTTATCATTAAAGGTAACTGTGCAACCCTCATCACCCAGTTGCCCTGCTGAAATTAAATTCCTACTCAGCCTTGGAACATGTCTTACCTCTTGTAGTAGCCAATGATTCCCATTCTTCAACTTAATCTTAATTTTTCCCTTTCCAACAATCTGACAGGGTTCATTATCTCCCAAATAAACTAGCCCAAAATCCCCTTGGACATAATCAACAAAATAACTTCTATGGGGTGTAGCATGAAATGAAGCTCCAGAATCTAAAACCCATGAATCATCAATACTTTCTAAGGACAAGAGCAAAGCATCCTCCTCAGATTTGTTACTTACCACATTTGCCTCCTTGTTTCCATCATTTTTGTCTCCTTGATCTTTCTTCCGAGACCAACAATCTTTCTTCTTATGACCTGATTTTCCACAGTACCAGCAATCATTTGGCCCTTTAGATTTAGACCTCTTTCCCTTTGATTTTCCTCTTGATTTCCCACGATTTCCAGAGTTGTTTCCTCTATCTCTTGTTCTGCCTCTGCTTTCTGTGTTCAATACACTACCCGATGTGGATGCCCCTGAGCTTTTCCTACGAATTTCCTCACTCAATATAACACCAATAACATCATCATACTTTAGGGTATTAGAACCAGAAACAGAATTACTAACAACCATTACCAAGCCATTCCAGCTTTCTGACAAAGAACACAAAATCAAGAGAGCCCTAACCTCTTCATCAAAAGTAATTTTAACTGAGGTTAATTGACTTGTAACTGTATTAAACTCATTCAAATGATCTGTAACTAATCCACCTTCTACCATTTTCATATTAAATAAACGCTTCATAAGAAATACCTTGTTTGAAGCTGAAGGCTTTTCATACAACTTCGCTAGGGTTTCCATCAGATCTTTAGCTGTCTTTGCTTCAGTAATATTGAATGCCACCAATTGTGCCAGGCATAGACGAATACTCCCCAGTGCCTTCCTATCCAAAATATCCCAATCCTCCTGAGACATTGATTGCTCTTTCTTGGCTACTCCCTCTAATGGCCGCCATAGATCCTTCTAATAGAGATAATCCTCCATTTGCATCTTCTATAACTAGAAGTTCTGCCCATTAAACTTATCGACCTTCAGCCTACCCTCATCTGTCATTTCTCCCACTTAACCAAGAGACTCTCCCACTAACTCGTGAGACCTACTTCAGAGAATAGATGAAAGAACGAATGAAATAACCTCGCTCTGATACCACTTGTTAGGATTAACAAGGCAGAAATAACAATTATGTGCAAATATAACTAATATCAGAAAATAATAAACCACACAGAATAGAACACAAGACACACAGATTTAACGTGGTTCACCCAATCCCTGGGCTACGTCCACCAACAGCAAGTCTAATATTATTATTATCCAGTGATTACAACCTGATTACAATCCGTAATCCCTTACAGCCCAATTCTGTCGCAAGTACTAAAATCATACCTCATAAAAAATCCCTAACCCTAAGCCATCTTATACAATATTTTCCTGCTTTAGGGTTAGAATGAGTTATAAGTAGTCGGCCCAAATAGGTCGGGAGGAAAAGTGTACAGTACCTTCCTGGATAGTACTTTCCTGATTAGTCACCACAAGCTAACAGTGATTATATGGGTATGTCCATTAGAAGAATGAGAATGTATAGCTCCTATAAGATCAAAGGCCCATTGCTGAAAAGGCCATTGTGTAGTAAAGGGAATTAGATCTCTCCTTGGAGCATGAATTAAGTTGCCATGCACTTGACATTTTTGACAATTCTTAGCAAACTTGATAGACTCTTTCTCCATTTCAGGCCAATAGTACCCAGCCCTAATAAGTTTTCGAGCTAGTGTTAAACCATTCGAGTGTGACCCACAAATACCATCATGGACTTCCTCTAACGCACGTTGAGACTCTTCCTATTCTAAACATCTAAGTAGCATACCATCGAGACCTCATTTATACAGATTGTGACCAATGATGACATATCGGGAGGCATTACGGACAAGGTATCTCTTTTCATGGCGGTTGAAGGTATCAGGAATGATTTGGTCTTGGAGATAGGAAAATAGGTTTTTGTATCTAGATGAATCATGACCTACAACAATGAAAATCATGTGGGTTTCAGGGGAGTCATATGCAGGATAAGATAGTGCTTCCACCAGGAACTCGTAGCGTAGCTCATGTTCAGGCTGCTGTAATAAAGTAGATAGTGTTGCCATTGCATCGACAACCTTGTTCTTTGTTCTAGGAATTTGCTCAAATGTGATAGATATGAAATATTTCTTAAGAGCATCTACCATTCTCTTGTAAGGAATGAGCTTTTCATCTTTAGTTTGGTACACATCATTGACTTGATGAATAACAAGTTGAGAGTCTCCATGAATGTGTAGCTCTATCACTCTCCACTCAATTGCTAGTTTCATGTCATTCAAAAGGGCTTCATATTCTACAATATTGTTTGTGCAAGGAAACTTTAATCTGAATGCTTTGGGTATGGAGTATCCTTGAGGAGTTATGAACAATATGCCTACTTCGGATCCATTCTGTGTATAGGAGCCATCAAAGAATAATTGCCATTCTCTAGAAGAAAGATGCATGATAGAGGAATCTAGAAACTCCATTTGTAGTGGTGTGTCATCAAACAATGGTGCTTTAGCCAATTGATTAGCAATTACCTATCCTTTTATAGCTTTTCTCTCAACATATTCAATGTCAAATTCGCTCAATAGCATGACCCATTTAGCTAATCTACCTGTGAGGGTAGCTTTGCTTAGTAGGTAGTTGAGTGGATCAATTTTAGCTACCAATTGTGTGGTATGAGCTAACATGTAGTGTCTTAGTTTCTGCGATGCAAAGATCACAGCTAGACAAGCTTTCTCAATCATTGAATAGTTCTTCTCATATGCAACCAATGTCCTACTGATATAGTATATAGCTCTTTCCTTTTTGTCTTCATCGTGTTGTGCTAGCAATGCCCCCAGTGATGTATATGTAGCGGAGACATATAAGATCAATGGCTTCCCATGAATAGGAGGCATCAAGATAGGCAGATTTGATAGATACTTCTTGATATGGTTAAAGTTGTTCTCACATTCTTCATTCCATGCAAAGGTCACACCTTTATGTAATGTTTTTGTAAAAGGCTGTGATATGTCTGCTAGTTGTGATATGAATCTTCTGATAGATTGAACTCTTCCTTGCAATGTCCTCATCTAACTGATATTCTTAGGGGGTTGCATCTCCATTATAGCCTTTACTTTAGCTGGATCAACTTCAATGCCTTTCTTTGAAACTATGTATCCTAAGAGCTTTCCAGAAGTGACACCAAAAGCACACTTCTTAGGATTTAGTCTAAGACTAAATTTTTCCATTTTGTCTAGAATCTTGCTCAGGTCCTTTAGATGTTCAGTTCTAATCATAGATTTTGCTAATGTGTCATCAACATAATCTTCCATAGTTCGATGCATCATGTCATGGAAAATAGATGTCATTGCTCTTTGATATGTAGCACCAGCATTTTTAAGCCCAAATGGTATGACATTCCAACAGAAGGTACCCCATGCACATGTGAAAGCAGTTTTCTCTTGATCCTCTGGAGCAATTTTTATTTGGTTATATCCAGAGAAACCATCCATTAAGGAATACATCTTGAAACCCATAGTCATGTCCACTATCATATCAATGTTAGGTAGTGGAAAATCATCCCTAGGGCACACTCTATTCACATCTCTAAATTCTGTGCACACTCTGATTGAACCATCTGGTTTAGAAATAGGTACAATATTGGAGATCCACTCTGCATAGTCAATAACTCGGATGAATCCATCTTTTAGGAGCTTCTCTAATTCAGCTTTTACCAAGAGTCCAATGTGAGGATGCATCTTTCACAATTTTTGCTTGACAGGTTTTACATTAGGAGCTATAGATAAATGGTGCATGATAAGATTAGGATCCAACCCTGGCATATCTGAGTATTTCCATGCAAAGTTGATCTTTTTCTCTGTTAGGAATGTAGTAAATTTTTGCTTCTCTTCTTCTGATAATGATTGTGCTACATGTACCAATTGTGGTTCCTCTGTTGTACCCAAATTGATGGATTGAGTGAGCTCAATTAGAACTAGAGATTTGTCCTATAAATGACTCAGAAGGACATCAAATATCTCATCCTTAGGTGCCTCAGAGAGGTTTTCACCTTCAGATACGTCTTTTCTTTTTACTTTTGTAGGTTCTGAGATTGCCACAAAGTGGTTTTCACCCTCATAACTCCTTTTCTTTTTCTTTTTATTCTTATTTTTCTGACTAAGATATTTGATGTCCAACTCGGTCATGCTGACGCTTAATTAACTAATGGAAGTCCTCATAGGCTCAACTGCATTTAGGTAGCAAGCAAGGGCATTGTCATTTGGGAAGGTATAAATACCATGGCTCAAATTTGTGGAGGTGTGATCAATAAGGTCTGGATATTTGATAGTCAAAGTAAGGAAAGATTGGGAGATAGTGTTTACGAATACGGATATGTCATCATTGGTCCTAACCTGACGCTCAAGTTCAAAGGTGATATTACAACTTAAGACATTCAATTCGTGAATAGGCTCAATGTCATCGTGGGAGTCCAATTCAGCCATAGGTGGATCAGACTCGATAGGTTCATCATTTCATTCTAGACTTATGTTGGGTTGAGGTGCATATTGGTGAATAACATCAACATGTTTCTCTGTGATAAGCTCATCTGGTTCTGGAATGACTCCCCATTCATAGTCATTAGATTCATCTTCTGATTCAAGATCTCTAGGAAATCTTAGAACATGAGTAAATTCAGGGTGAATACCCCAAGAAGGGTTACCCTCAAATTCTAATTTGAATTCATACTCATGGGAATCTGTCTTAGAATCACTACCACTTCCCTCTTCTTGATTATTTTCGAGATTAGCTGGCTCTTGTGTTGCAACTATCTCTTGATTGATAGTAGGTTCTTGTGTTTCTACTACATTAATTCTTTTGATTGGATCATCTTTATCATCAAGAAGGTCTTTGATCTCTTTAGGCAATTTTTCATAGGGGATGAGTTCTGAGTTGTCTAAATCACTATCTGATGGTTATGTTTCTTCTTTCTTAAGAAGAGGTTCTCCTGGTGCAATCTGCTCTATGACATGAGAACAATTACCCTTGAGGTGATAGGGTTTCTTCTTAAATCCTAGGCCAACAGTATTCTTATTTGCCCTACCCGTATGTGAAATAGGTGCCACAAGACCTTTTCCTCTGACTCCTAGAGGTCCTTGACCTGGATATCCCATTTTAGCTATCAATTTCTTTCCTGGACCGTATGACTTAGAAGGGATTTGTGGTGCTATAGAGTCGCTAGTTTGAACATTGTGGGATTCAGATTCATCTCTACATAGCCATGATAGCACAGCTTCATCCTCTTCAAACTCCTACCTGGATACTTGTTCTGCCACAAAATTATTTTTATATGCTTCAAGAGGTTCCTTAGGTTCAGGCTTGGATTGTTTCAAAGATTGTCCATAAGACTTAGGTGAGATAGGGAGAGATGTCAAAGATAAGACTGGCTCTATAATATATTCTCCCATCCTATTTTCTTTGATATTGACCTCTTTAGCAATGTCTTCCATTTTGGATGTTGAAGCAACATTTAGTTGTTTAGTAGAAGATTCTTTGTTATTGGGAACAAGCTTATCAACACTTTCCTTCAATGTATTGCAAGTTGTATTTAGATCTGCGGGGATAGTAACCTCCACTCCTTCATAAGGAAACTTCAAACATTGATGGTATGTAGAAGGAATGGCTTGCATTTCATGTATCCATGGTCTCCCTAGGAGGATGTTGTAGGCCAAAGGTAGATCAAGCACTTGACAGATGGTATCTTTGATAACTGGACCCACTCGGATGGGTAAGACAATGGTGCCTTTAGAAGATCTTTCTTGTTCATCATAGGCTTTTATGCTTATCTTCTTTCGAGGATCAATAGCCAATTCTAAAAATCCCAATTGTGTGATCAAGCTATAAGAACAAATGTTTAGGCCAGCACCCCCATCTATCAACACATGTTTGAATCTATAGTTCTGGATGAAGACCTCTATATGCAAGGGCTGATTATGTGGGTGACTCAAGGAGTTGTCATCTTCCTCTGAAAAGGAGATATATTGTGGAGATGTAAGATGTCCAACCATAGTCTGGAACCTATCTAAATTAAGGTCATCAGGAACATTGGAACCGAGCAAAGCTTTGTATAGTATGGCTCTGTGAGCTAGAGATATTTGAAGCAACTCAAACATGGAGATTTTGGCATTAGTGTGCTGGAGTTGTTGAACAATGCTATAAGATGTAGGCCTTGTATCCTTTGGATTGGAAGATTTGGAAGTAGCCTTCTGTTTAGAAGCAGATGAAAGATTGAAGGGCACCTTAGGGACATTTGATGAATATGGGATTTGTCCTTTCAGATGTGCTTGGGCTTGTGATCAAGTAACTGCATTGGTGGATTGATTTTATCTATCTCTTCTTACAATTGTGATGACATTGCAATGCTCTGAGAGACAGGGTTCAACCATATTGATGGTAGCATTATTTCTAGGGTAAGCATAATTGAATTTTGCCCCCATATTAGGTTGAGAAGATGAAACTTCTTGACCATGTTTCAAAAATGGTTCTGTGAATACTATATGATCATTATTGCTCTTAGGATTATCGACTGTGATGTCTCCCCTATCGATCAGATCTTGAATGGTGTGTTTCAACCGTAAGCAGTTATTAGTTTTGTGACCTTTACCTCAATGGAAATCACAAAATTTGTTTTCTCTCCACCATTTTGGCTTAGGCTCAGAATCAGGTGGTCGGATTGCTAGTAAAGAGATGATGTTATCAGCTAGTAGAGTTTTCATAGTTGATTCTAAAGATTCTCCAAGAGGAGTGAACTTTCACTGTTTATCCCAAGATTTGTATTTTGGCTTCTTTTGAAATGGTTCAGATGACTTTTGTTCTGAAGCTTTAATGGCTTGGGAACCAAGAGTTAGGTTGTAGGCTAGTGCCTTTGATGGGGCACAGATAGTATCAACAATGCCATCTATGATGATGCCTTTGTTCTTGTTCCAATTTTTGTTCTTGTCTTTAGAACTGGACCTAGATTCATACTTGTCTTTCTGAAGTGTGATTTCTCCTTTTTTCACAAGCACTTTTTCAATTTTGATAGCATTATCCACCATCTTATCAAAAGATGTATGATCTTGCATTTGTAGAGGATAATTGATTTCTGGAACAAGGTTATTGATGAAGATTTCTAGTTTTTCTATTTCTGGAATAGGTCTGGCATATAGAGAGAACTTCTTCCTCCATCTCTTGAGAAATGTTAGGAATGGTTCTCCTGGATATTGCTTGAGATTATAGATATCAATCATGGTGACTGGATGTTGAATATTGTAGGAGTATTGTTGATAAAACAATTTGATCAATTCCTCAAAAGTTTTGATAGTGGAAGGTAATCGAGAGAACCATTGAATGGCCGCTCCTCCCAGAGATCGAGGGAAGAGACACATTAGATAGGTTGGTTCGTGCATGAATTCCATTGATTGGGTATAGAATTCTCTGACATGGTCTTAAGGGTTAGAGTGTCTGTCATACTTATCATACTTGGGCATCTCCACTCATTTCAGAAATGGTGGCATATACAAGTCTTTGTCAAAAGGAAAAGGGCATAGAGCTTCCATGGAGAACTCCTCGGGTTCCTTTTCTTTCTTAAGGTTGTTAAGTTTGACTTGCATGGCATGCATTTGTTTCATAATCATTGTGCGTGGAGTTTCTTCCTCATGTGTAATGATATTTTGCACATTAAAGTTGGGAGGAAGTTTAGCTCCTTGATGAGCCAATTGTAAAAAGTATGCCTCTCTGTCTTCTTTCAAGAAATGCTTCATCATTTGTTTGAAGTTATCATCATTTTGATATTGAGAAATTTCTTCAGGTGTGGGTTCTTGATCTGCGCCATGTTGAGATTGAGCTCTTTGAGAGCCAAAGTTTGTCCCTTCTTGAGACATGGTAGGAGTTTGTGGACTCGCTGGAATAGATTGATGTGGGGTTTGTTGGGTACCTCCGTGAGTTGATGAAGGAGGAATGTAACCAATTTTTAATTGAAAGTTGCCAAGACCGTCATCCTCGTAAAGACCAAAATTGATTAGTTTCTCAAGAGTTGGACCCCTGGTAGTGGTTATAGGTAAAGTTTGGGATGCTTCTCTAGATTTCTTATGTGAGGAAGCTCTAGTTTCCACCATTAACTTTGAGTGAAACAAAAGAATAAGATCCAGATAACTGAAGAATGAATTGAATCAAGATGATCAAATGACACAACCTTGTTAAGGTTTGATTGATTTGAAGATTCGATTAGACATGGGTGAAGGATATTGTGCTTTGGATGTATGGGTAGATTGCCCAAAAGATAGCAGACACGAGTTCACAACACTTAGTCTATTTTTGAAGATTTGATAGAAGATTAATAGTTATGACAAGGTTTTGACACAAGATGAAAAGGACTCAAATTGATTAAACAGAAGGCTGAATCGGATTCAAAAGGCCACTTTTGGAAAATGATAGGATTCTCAATAGCTACTGCTTTATTCCTGACACAGTGATTTGTTCGACAGGTTCTAGAAATAGGCTGAAAAAGATAAGTATCTAGCAATTCTGACAATTTTCTGACAACTTTCAAAAATTTCCCAAATGACACTCTACAGACTCGTACGATAGTGGGTATGCTATGAAATGACAGTTGAAAAGCTCGTATGACAATTGCAAAACTTGCACGATAGTGGGTATGCTATGAAATGATAGTTGAAAAGCTCGTACGACAGTTGCAAAACTCGCATGACAGTTGCTAATAGGATTTGACTTTTTTGAATTTGACTGGCAGAAAGAATCGTACGACATTGGGTTCTCTACCATATGACAGTTGGGCAGTAATGAAATGACATTTAATAGAAACTCGTATGACTTTCTGACCTCCTGAGATGACTTTTGACTCTAGAAAGGAATTTCACTTCAAATTTTGCAAATTTAGGGTTTTTAGTTTCAAATTATTTGCAAATTTCAATGTCCAGATTTGAAGATTGTAACAGATTTGTTCATTTTCAGTAACCAGATAGATAAACAAGCACACAAAATAGCAAGCAAGTGATTTCAAACATGTCTGAAAATAATGAACAAGGACAAAAGTAACCTTGCGCATGAACAATCAAGTGACTTATTTGTTCTAATCCTCAGAAGTGCTAATTGTGTATGTTCCAAAAATGTTTTGCAATAACGCACATATACCCTAGAAAATGAAAATTTGGCCTCGCTAGGGTTTTTAGTAATGGTTTGACTCTGCAACTTTTATGATCCAAAGGGGTGAACTCCAATCTCGACGCACCAGGGTTTTGACACAGTTCATGAATTTAATCAATCAGGAGCTGCTAGGGAGATCTAACAACCCAACAATGAACCACACCTGTGAAGATTTCTTCCACAAGGACATTTATATAGCGGTTGTCACTACCACGGTGAAAATGGCTATTACCGCTTGAGGTTCCGTCAATGTGGTTGACCTAATTAAGGGAATGTCCACTATGGTTAACCCTCTCTAAAGGTGACTCACAAGATATACCACATGGAGACTGGTTCCAGATTCAAGGATTTGGGTTTTTGGTACTATCCAAAAAGGAAGTAGAGCATAATCCCCTAGCCTTTTCACTTTTAACCCAAACAAAGCAGACAGATTAATCCGACACGCTAAGACCAAGATTATCTCACAAAGATCTATGACGTCAACCCCTTATGATCTATCAACCTCTCTAGAGAGAGAATGCCTCGATCAAAAGTTGAAGACACATGAATCTAGTGGAACGTGAGACTCCCTCAGTATCCTCCCCACCTACAAGGGATCCTTCATTGAGAAGAGTTTCACTGGAAACCCACTCTCTCAAGATCCACAAATAGTGTTCATGGGGCCTAATTACTATGTGTAACAAAGATGCTGAAAGCAAACTATGTTCATTTTTATAGCTCAAATGAAGTCTGTGATAGGAAAGCAATAAAAGTCACTCAAGCTAGACACATGAGATGTTCGTTTTAGATCCAAAATCAAAGTCTTATTAGTTGAGAAGATTACCTGAATTCCTCACAATGCGCTTAGTAGATTTTTACCTTTTTTTAGCAATTCTTGCACTTTTTCCAATCAAAACCAGTAGGAGTCAATCAAAAACAAAGAATTTCAATTGTTAAGATTAGCCATTAGTCGAAATCTAAAAACCAAATATGACAAACTACCCTAAAAAATGAAACGACAGTTGAAATCTGATGTTGAAACTCATACGACAGTGGGTCTGTTACCAGATGACAGTCTAAAACTCGTACGATAGTGGGTATGCTCCCAGACAATAGTCCATAAACTCATATGACACTAGGTGTTCTGTGAAATGCCAGTTGAACTTTCAAATGATAGTGTGTATAGTACGACATGATCCTTGATCTGATAGACTATCATACGACAGTGGGTATAGTGCAAAATGACTTTTGTCAGAAACTCATACGAAGATTGTATGGACAGAAATTAAAAATCATAGTTTTGCACAAAAACTAAGGAGAAAAAGATAGAAATTGATAGAATTGAATTGGAAACCCATTTCAGGGCCCCACAGTGGGTGCCAGAAATGTGTGTGTGAAAATTGAACTTGATTTGTAGACACAACACTTCAGTAAAACATTAGAGGTTAGCAAAAATGAAATTGTGCAATGAATTGAAAGCTAAACTAACCAGTCAATTTAATGCCTTCTAATAGGTGCGAGTATGATGTTCTCAAATTGTTATCGAGATCAGTGACCTTGACGACACCTAAATGAAGGATTTGAATGCAAAATTGATATGAAATGTGAATGCAATTAATCTATTTTTTTAATTTTCTATGCAATGATATGATGAAAACTGATATGAATCTATGATATGTAAAAACTGATATGCTATGATGATCTAACAATAATATTCTAATATGATATGAAAAACTATGCAATGTTGATCTCACAAAGCTTGGATTCACAAAGATGATTCTTCAGTCTCCAATTCAGCAGTGTGATTATGCAATTCTTGTGGATGATTTGTGAAGAGTTGAGCCTTGATTTTATAGAAATCCAGGGCTTTGGAGGTGCATGAAAAAAATCCATAAATCACTCAAATAACTTAGGTTGATTTTTTGAGTTATTTTGAAAATAAAGATAATTAACTCATAAAAATTATGCAAATCATGTAAAAATAGCTTTTTAACTTAAATTAGAAGTTTACATCAACTTTAAAACTCAAAAATGATGTTGAGTTCCAAAAAGTCAATAACTTGCATTGATTTTCTGATTTGGAGTTTAACTGCTCTTTGATTGTGCACATGGATAATTATGAATTAATAAATAAATAAAGTGATTTATTCTCAACTTAACTGATTTTTGAAATAAAACAATTGATTTATGGGTTAATCAATCATTTAATCAAACTTTTATTCAAAAATAATATCATCAAATATGACAATTTGCTTTAATTAATTAAATAAGAATTTAATCAATTAATGATAGGAATTTTGATTTATTGTCAAATTTAAATAATAATACTTAGGAATAAATATAATTAAATTCAATTAAATAATTAAGTGGCAGAATTAAATCTAATTAATTAAATATTGAGAATATTCAATTAATCAAACTTTAGGATTAATAGGATTTATCACCAAATAATCATTAAATTAAAGATAATTATGATGATTAGGAATATTACTAGGAATATTCCCCGATGCAAAATTTGAGATAATCAATTAGGATTTGATGATGTGCCGATGTGCCTTAGGTTAGGACTTCGATGTTGATTTCGTTCGATTTGATGATGTAGGAGGTCAATGAACTTATAGCCCATTTTTGGGGTATTACATCTCGCACATTTGTGTACATTGAATTTTTTTATCAGATAGTTCATTGCATTCGATTGTGTACATAGTTTTTGCATCAACATTTTGGATCACACTTTGTGATCCATCATCAGGATGAAAGAGAGCAAAATGATGGACTTTTCTTTCAATCCTTTGGCTCTCTTTCATCCTGATGAAGGATCACAAAGTTTGATCAGAAATGTTGATGTAAAAAATATCTACACAATAGAATCCAAAAGCTATTTCAAACATTTTTAATATCAACATATTTGTAGTTTCACAATATCATCATATGTGTAGTCTCAGAACTATCCATTTATGTTTCTTTACCTATCGTGTGGTTTTGAAAAATGAATGAAATATCAAAAGAAATTCAAGATGAAATAGAGCATTAAACAAAGTAGAAGTATTCCACTTAATTTCCTAATGCAACAGTAATAACAAATACAATGGGTATATACATATAACATGGGATAGAATCATGAACAATACAGTCATCTACCAAAACATAGTTATATCACCATTTGTTCTCAAGAACTATAAATGGACAGTTTTGAGAGTACACCTTGACAATGCATTAAATTAAGCATTCATCATGTGGTACTCCTTGGTGTATTCCACTTAAATATGTTAAAAGCAACAGGACTAACAAATGCAAGAAGAACAATAGTCTTTGTTTCTATTTCATGTATGACTAACACTCCAAATCCACAATTTATCAAATTTGATAAAATGTAGATTTGGAGTGTTGATAAGACAATGAAAAGCGATGAGAAAACAACATTTTCACATGATGTCAACTAGAAGAGGTCATTGCAGGTGAAAATGTTAGTACAAAATTTTTGGTCCATGAAAGTTTGAATTCACTATATCCTAATGAATATTGTAAGATTAACAAGACTTAAAATTAAAATTTGTGCTAGATATGTGCAGGCATTCCTATTAATAGACCATATGTTGTGAAATATTTGAATGTACATAATAACATACAAATATATCTGATGTAGTCAAGGATGGTGGATCCAATTAAGGACAGTCCAAACCTTGTAGCCAACAATCAACACAACAGAATACTCAACAACACAACAACAAAATAATTGTTTAACTCTGATTTTTATTAACATGCCCAACTATAAGGCCTTTCGAGTTAGGGCCAATTACAATCAGAAACAATTCTGCAAGATCCACAAAGATCCAATACAATCTTAGCTAGTTCAGCTTTGAAAATAATCAATAACTAATGGAAACCATAAGACAGATCTAAACTTGAGCTCGCAAGCCTCCAAGCAATCTCCTTATCTCCAAGTGTGCAAACCACTAGCTCTGCAACCACAAGTTATTAGATAACAATCTAATCTGCAAGATCCTGCAAGATCTTTTCCACAACTTCGCCAACTCCAGCTTTTAGAACCTTAGATCTGATTCGCTAAGCCTTCCAAGTCATGAAATTCTATCGATCTCCTGATGATCCTTTCATGCCCCTAAACATCTACCCAAACATCTTATAAATACTAATCATCAGCCACAAGTCAGCTGGATGAAACCATTAACTCCCCCAACAATTATTAAATTCAATACAAGTCAGCATCAAAATAGCCTTACAAACATTTAATTCAACATGTCGACCTGTAACAACTGTAACAATAGCTACCAATAATAAATGCACCAAGTCGGCCCAACAAATCACACAGAACTCCAATCGGTAAACTAGAACTACCGAGCAACAATGAAATAACTAAGCATGCCAGGCATCGCCGAGCACCACAGACATCGTTGAGCAACACTTTCACCGAGTGCCAGAGATTACCGAGTTCCTTCAATGACCAAGCTTCCTCCAATGACTGAGATCATCGGTCAAGGCTGCAACCCAGCAACACCGGCCAAACATACACCTCCCATGCAAATTCACCGAGTACCCTAGAATGCCCCTGCGTCAATATCTCTAAAAATTAAAAAAGTGTGTGCAACACTTTCTGGACACAACATTTTATTTAAGAAATTGTTACCCCTCCATTGACCCTCTAAGTTTAATGACACCTTAACGTAACTGTGCTTGGAAAGGGATGCACACACTCTACACTATGTAATTCAAATACAATCTTCAACTATGCAATCAGAGATATACAAAAACACAAGAAACTGAAAATAAAAGGAGAGAAACATTAAAATTTCTAAAGGAATATATTCCATGGCATGAGTATGTAACAAGGCGATTGAATTTAATAATGCTATTTCTTGTAAGAATTTGAAATTTACATCTCATTCTGCACTGTGACTATGTTCAAGACACAAAAATATCCCAAGGCATTATATACATAGCTCTCCAAATACACTATTCATGTAGATTCATGTAACAAAACATGTAAATGGATTAAGAAAGGGTATATTTTACTACAAAAGCACCTATAAATCCAAAGATCTGATCACATGGCATCAATAATGGTTCCATTAGTTTCAAAATGCAATAACCCCCCTTTCATGGAGATCCCACCACAGGTCTACCAGCCACTTTACCTTTGCAAGGCTTCAAGCTCTTAACTGTTAACATCTAAATTTGTTTGCCTATTAAATGTGTACCCCGCTATCCTGATTTTGAATGAGACACCAAACATGAAGTCCCTTCAAGTATGTAATCATTAATGTTATATGCATTCATATTAGATGAATAGAAAAACTATGAGATCATTGTAGGGTTGAAGGATTTCATAGCCAACAAACTTTACGTAAGTTTTTATTCTAGTATCTAATTGCTATTATTTTATTAAATATTCAAGGCTATGCCACAAATGGTGCTCCACTTAATTTATGTACTCATATATGCATTAGAAAAAAAACTTTTATAATCAATCCTATTTGTAGATATATTATTGTGAGACCTATCAATATTGTTTAACCATAAATGTAGAGGCTATTAAATATTTAAATAATTAAGATAAAAAAAGAGATCAATATTGAATTACTGATATTGCCCTTTATGTTAGAATGTGATGATATTGATTGTTCCTCTCACTAAGATTTGTGCCCTCACTTCCCTTATGATCCTTCTTATATTCAATGATTGGTCTTAATCACTCACTCGTATAAAAGTGTTGTAATACCCCAAAATTGGCACCTTATAATTTCAATAAATTTTGGTGCATTTTCTTCGATTTTACATCATTCAAGTCCTTTTTACTAGGCAATTTTCTCTCTCCTACCTGACTTTATTTGACTTGGTGTCAATTGCAAAAAACCCTAAATTGTATTAATCTCACACTATAATTAATTCCTAAGTATTCGAATTTATTAGCTAAATAATCCCTATGATAAATTGATTTAATTCTAAAGTCCTAAGTGCTTTAAATTAAATTAAACCCACCCCATTTGGCTAATACACATAAAAGGAATTAATATTACTTGGTTATTTGAATGGATTATCTTATTTGGATTTAATAATTCAAAATATTCGAAGGGTCACCCATATGTGGCAATAATTCATTATTTTAATTAAGTAATTCTCCAATATTTGTCTCAATTGGGAATGAAGAGTCAACTATTTCATTTCAACAAACTCTTCATTCCTTCTCCGGGCTTGTCTATATTATGAACCTTCTCCTTCATTCAAAAAAAGGACAATTTGAGAGCACATAAACTATAGCGAATTTTAGTCTCGACTATTTCATATTTTCAAGCCTTCATTGCATATTAGTTTAATTTCCATTTCATTTAGTATAATTGCATTCTCATTTAATATAGTTTGCTTATTGGTTAATAGCTTAATTCTCATGTTTATTTCAAGCTCCTTAGAAGTAGAATCTGCATTCTCATATATTTTTCAAGCTTCTTAGATTAAAATTTGCACTTCATTTTAGATTAATTGCATCTTCATTATAGCTTAATTTCTCATTTTGTTTGTCTTTCAAGCTTTCAAAAATCCTATGTCTTAGCTTGGTCTTTTGGTTGTTGGCTCTCATTCTGAGAGTAATTCAAACACCCCAGTTAATTAGGAGGCAACAAGTCGAATTGATAGACATTGTGAATTGAGTAATCCATACTCACCTTCATAATTTCAATGATCAAGCAATGACTATGTTGTGCATATGGCTAGATTAGAGGTCCACATTCAGCTATAGACATTCTGGCACCCACCATGGGGCAGAAAAATTGATTTTTGGCCTCATCAATCTCAAACATTTTTTTTGAATTCTGCAATCTATCGTACGTCCCTACTTCTCTGTGTACGGAAGTTCGCGCAAGATTTTTGAGCATATCATGTGAAGTTTTTCTCCCTATAGCACTCTCTCGTGCAAAATAGTACTTTCTCACACAGGCCCTGGTACTTTCTCGTGCGCAACACTACACTTTCTCACGCGAAGTTTTACTGTCAAACATTTAAAATTTCCAGATTCTATAATTTACTGTTGTTTTTTCCTGACATTTGCTTTTTGTTGTTGATTTCA
Organism: Chamaecyparis obtusa; assembly: GCA_027943335.1. Lineage (NCBI taxonomy): Eukaryota > Viridiplantae > Streptophyta > Pinopsida > Cupressales > Cupressaceae > Chamaecyparis > Chamaecyparis obtusa. The sequence goes on from BSBK01001632.1 coordinate 388,649, forward strand.
TTTCTCTATTTCTATCACAGCATAACAGTGGTCTGCAGGTCACTTTGTCAAAGATCATAAAAACTTCCTAACAGTTTGCTTGCAAGATGATTGCTGAAGAGATTTTAAAACATTGTGCTTGTTTTTATTACTTTCATCACATAGTATAATTAGGGCTTTGTTAAAATTTCTCAAGGGTCCTGATAGCAAAGTAGGGGAATAGGCTCTTCATTACATGGAAGTGATGCCCACAGAAGAAACCAAGACCCATATGTTGCTATAATGATGGATACCTAGGAAAGCAAAGCAAGGTAGTGAATCTTTAGCACTTCTACTTGCCAGGGGATTATGCTCTTCTCTCTTTGAGAGAACCAGAAACCCAAAAGCTTGTGTATTTAGTGGAGTGAAGCTAGCTTGGTGATGAATATGCTTGATGTGTTTGGGTAAGGTGAAGAGGTAGAGAAGTATTCTCTTCTCTCTTTGAGAGAAACAAAAAATCAAACCCTCGGATCCAAGCCAAGTTGTGTCACCTTTAGAGGGCCTACCGGAAGTTGAACCTCTAGGAACGACCCAAGTGAGTACGCACCTATCATCGGTGATTCCGCCTCACTATAATAAAGAATGTTTTGTTGAGTCTAAAGACTCCAAAACCATGTTAACTTTCTTCTCTTGATTTCAACTATCATCTTGAGAAGGCTTTGTCTGTTGTATTGAGCGGTGCCGCTCCTAGCCCTTCTTGTGGGGGTGTATGACTTATGGGTGTTGGTGTGGCTGCAAGGCCTCAACCCTGTATCGGGGGCACCAAAGGTTAGTGTGAATGGAAGCCCACTAAAAACTTTCCTTAGTGAGTTGCCTACCTAGATCACCTCCGAAAGGAGGCATAATCTTTGCACAGGGAGGGGGAAGAATCTCTCCCATAGATTCTCACCATAGGCATGCACCTGGATGCTTGAAGGTGGTATATTACATTGGCCCCTACTTTAAGGGTAACCTTTGAACATATAATATTATGTCCTTGGAAACACCAAAAACATGGGTGCCCTCTAGGGGTGACACAACTGTGTGAGGTGAACGCATGCGCATAAGCAGTGAGGCAAAGGTTTTGTCTTCTCACCATTTTTTTTGTAGGGATAACAATGTGTTTGTTATCGAGTCTTAAACTTGTCAATCATGATTAAACGAAGACTCCCATGATACTGCCAAGTTGCTTTGTCCTTGGTAGGTCTATTTATGACTACTTGTGTTGCCATTGCTTGATCAAACCTTCATGCTTGTAAATGAATGCTTGAAACCTTCAAAATTGAGATTGTTGATTAAACTGTCCTTTAAACTATCTAGAAACTAGATTTTTTTGTCTAAGAACCATTTGCGTTGTGTCCCAAAATCTATCCTTTATCTCAAAATTTGCGTTGAATTATTGAACATTGGTATTTTCCCACGCAAAGTTTTAGAAATTGAGCACTTTCTCGCATGAGATTTCATTCTCTCACATGAAGCCTGGCATTCTCTCGTGTGGGCTGGTACTTTCTCGTGCGAACCTATACCCCTGTTTTAAAAAATAGAGACTTATTTCCCATTGATTGGTGAACTTCTTCCCTGATTTGGTTTTTGTTTGAGGTTTGTTTGTCCATTTTCCTGTCGTTCACTGTATGAAACTAAGTGTCTCGAGCTACGAACCAATCAATTATTGCTTTGACTTGTTTTGTCTCTTCTTTGTTTATCTTATCTCTTTGTTCTTTTGTACCCTGTGTCGTGATAGTCTTATCTCGATTGTTCTAGCCATACTCTTGATGATTCATACCAGGTGCATCTCACATCTTGGTTGTTCTGGCCTTTATCTCCTTTTTGTTATTTCTAGAGACAGAGTTTTAGCATTATCTCAAGTCTTCTCTTGTTTCATCTTCATCTATGACTATCATCACTCGAAGTGGCAACACTTATCCCATTCGTAATACTGGTCAAGGTATAGGTAAACCTCATAATTAGGAAACAAGTTGTCCCGAACCTATTGTGCAATCTGAACATTGTGAGGGATCCTCAAGTTCTTTGTTGAGTAGTTTGAAAGATAGCTTGTCTCAATCACCTCCGGTGTTCCAAGAGTGTTTTAATCTATTGTTTCAAGTGCAACCTGGTTTCTCATTCCAAGAGAAAGACAACTCCTTCCAAAATAACTCATTGTTTCATAAATTTGGAAGACCACTTCCTCGGACTAGTCCTATTATTGAACCTATCGATCCTATTGACGATATTGACTCATTTGAACCTATTGATCCTCTTGATCCCGTTAGAGCACCAAAAATTTACCTTAGTTACACCCTTTCGACATTGTTCATATCATTTTTTTGAGTCTTCATTTGCCACACAGTCCTATGACAAGATGGAAGATCCATTCGACTTCCAACTAGGCAAATACAACCAAACTTATGATCAATCTCAAAACAACCAACATCATGGTCAATCCTCCAATGAGCAACGTCATGCTCAACCTCAAAATGAGAAATGTTATGATCAATCCTAGAATGATCCAAGCTCAAGGTGGTCAACCAACGTATCACTATCATACTGCCCCTTTCGATCAGAGTCAAGATCAAGTCCCAAGCATTTATGAGATTCTTGGAAATGATGGTGATGACACAATAAATCAAAATGACATAGACACTGTGAGAGCAAACAAGAGTCTTATTAAGATGATGGAGATCCTCCTTCTAGAGAAGAAGGAAAAATAATTTCTCGAGCTGGCCAAACAAGAGGCTAAATTACCCTCAGACTTTCAAGTTGAAACGCTTGTGGCCAAAGAAGAAGAGACTAAGACCGCCAAGTTACAAAAGATGGTCTGAGACATGCAAGATTAGATTATTCAACTTGCGAAGAATAAGGACAAACCTACACAACAATTCATGATGGAAAACATTTTTCCTTTCCCTTTGATAGGAGTCTTCACATGCCACCTTTTCCCAGAGGTGTAGAGCTCCCTAAATATGACAAATACTTAGGTGCTACTGATCCCCAAGATCACTTAAGGGAGTTTGGTGCTTTATCCATGGAATTCATACATGATCAGACATACCTTATGCACCTATTTCCTCGTAGCTTGGGTGGGCCAGCTATGGAGTGGTTTTCTCGATTGCCCACTGGCATTAAGACTTTTGATGAAATGGCTAATCTATTTCTCCAACATTACTCACATAATATTCAGCATTCAGTCAACATCTGGGATCTTTGCAATTTGAAGCAGCGACAAGGGGAGTCTTTCCTAACATTTCTCCAAAGGTGGAGACAATTATGTACAAGGTGTCCTCACAAGCTACCAGAGTCTGAGAGACTCGACATTTTTTTAGACAATCTTGTCCCAGACTTTGAATACCAAGTGTAATTACAAGGTCCCCTAACCTTTGATAGCATGATTAAACAAGCAGTGTGAATAGAGGCCTTTATGATCAAGAAAGGGGAATTGACTTTGAACAAAGACAACAAACAAGGATGTTCAAACTCAAATAAAGGTAAAGGGAAGTTTGTCAATAAGAATAGAGACATTGTGAATGATAGAGTGGTTGACAATGTGACCCCGAAGCCTGTTAAGTCTATTTTTAATCTCTCTTCAAGCATACAAGTGATCAAAGCTACTGAAAAGCCTATGACATAAAATCAGAAACCTTCAAGGTTTTCTAGGAACAAACCTTGGGCATCTCGACCCAAGCACAAATTCACTTCCTTGGGAGAACCACTTGATGTGGTCTATAAAACTCTTGTGCAGAATCAGATTCTTACTCCTTTGCAAAAGCGTCTTTATGACCCACAACCCTGACCTCATTGGTGGAATGACAATGCCTACTGTGACTATCACCAGAATAAGGGTCATAAGAATTCTACTTGTCTTCAGCTGAAACATAAGGTCCAAGATTTGATTGATAGCAGTGACATTATTGTGGACGGCCATAACAAGAATCCAGACCACCAAGCATTTAAGGATCCCTTCCCTCCTCATGAGAAGGGTGAATCTTCAAACACTAAGAATACCAATGCTAAAGTTAATTACACATACACAAACGATGACAATGTCATTGGTATGATTGAACCTCCTGAGGTTGAGTATTGCGACGTGATTACTATTAAGGGGAGTGGTGATGCTCCCAAATCTAAGACTCCTTTCATCTTCCGTAGTTCCGCATCTTGTTCATCTGAATCTAAACAACCTCAAGATTGTGCCAATATTGTTACTCGATCACATGGAAGGGTTGTTTTGAAAGGTCTTGATCTTCCTGTATCTACTTTGAAACAAATTATGGATAAGACTGTTGTTGGCCCTACCAACAAGAACATGAAATTAGTCCCTACATCTAGCACAACTAGTTATAGCATCTTAGATCAACTCCAATGGACTAATGCTTAGATCACTATTTTTGAGTTTTTAAAGATCTCGCCTGCTCATAGGCAAATTTTGGATAAAGCCCTCACTGAGGCAAACGTTCCCAATGATCTTGATCTCGACCGGTTCCAATCTATGGTGGGTCATTTGACCTCGCCTCATTATTTTTCCTTCTCTGAAGAAGATGATCACTCTCTAAGCCATTCACATAACACTCCCTTGCATATAGAGGTCATGATAGGTCCTAAGCATGTCCACCGAGTGCTCATAGACAATGGTGTTGGTCTCAATATCTATTCTACTAAGCTGCTTACCCAGCTAGGTTATGATGAGAATTGTATAGACTCCCACAAAAAGATTACCATCAAAGCTTATGATGAAGAAGAATGCAAATCCCAAGGCTTAGTTGTGTTACCTATCTATGTAGGACCTATTGAGAGAGATGTTACTTTTCAAGTTCATGACATTCCTCTTGCCTACAACATCTTGTTGGGTAGGCCATGGATTCATGAGATGCAGGTTGTTCCATCTACGTACCATCAATGCATTAAGTTTCCATTTCATGGAGTAGAAATCATTGTGCCTGCTAATACCAATTATTCTTGCAACACCCTTGCACAATCTACAGATAGCTTTGTTCTAGCTAATAGAGAGTACACTCAGTTCTATGATGCTAAGCTCAAGGAAATGGAACAAAATCTAAAACTTAAGGATATAGGCATGGGAGGATATTGAATTGAACCTGTGCTATCACTGGCTGCTCTCCCTCCATCTCCACGCTCTTATGGGAGACCTTCTGAGAGTAGAAAACCTTCTGATGACTCTCCTCAAACAGTCTACGATGGTGCCTTTGTACGGGCCTCTACACCTTTAGAAGATGAGGATGAAGAAAAGGCTATCATAGCTTGGATCTATAAAGGGGAAAAAAATCTAAAACAACTACTCCACCTCCAGACTTAGAACAAGAGCCATACAGTGAGACCTTCAAGATCATGAAGTGCTTCGGCTATAAAGGGAGTGGTCCTATAGGAATGAATGACAATGGTTTGCTAAAACCCATTGAAGCTACAGGTCACCGCATAAGAGATACTACTGGCTTAGGCTTCAAAAAGATCCCCTTTCATTTAGGGATAAAAAAATTTGTGCCAGAACCTGAATTTGAAGATACTACCCCAGAGGTAAATCTAGAGGTCAGCTCTAATGAAGACACATTTCCATATCCAATTCCTCTAGAATTTGCTGCACTCTTTGCAGAACTGGATGAACCTATTATACCTGTCCACATGGTAGAGACTGATAGTGATTCTGATGAGACCGCTTCAATGCATCGACTCACATATGACCAATGGAAAGAAATGCAAATGGCCAAGTTCGATTCTCAGGGTGAATAGTACATACCCCCACATTTCCAAGAATAGTTTGAAAAAGATTAACTTTAACAAGCCATTAATGTTGCAAGGGGTGAAGATGATGATATAGCTAGTGCTAATGAAATTCCCACATCAAGTACTGACTCACATGAGTATGATTTTGACTCTTTGTCTGATGCTACTTATGATAAAGATATAGACACGATGCATACCTATCAAAGACTTCTCAAAGTAGGTGAAGGGTCTAGCACTAGTCAGATCTCCTACCTTGATCTAGGTCAAGAGTGCAAATTTTAATAAACTTATTAAAAGAATACCAGCTACTAGTGCTCCAACAGGAGACAATAAGAAAACTTTCTACATCAGTTCCATGCCTCCTGAACTTGGTTATCAACTAAGAAGGGCTAATGTGGCCACTTTACAAGTTGCACAAACTCTTGCAGTAGAGATGGAGGATGACATGATAGCCTCTAGGAAATGGAAGAAAGAGTATCATACTAGATCTTCAAGCAATACAACAAGCACTTCAAACACTACTGAGGCTATGTTACAAAAGTTGTCCAATGAGCTGATTGCATTAAAGAAACAAGTTGCTAGAGCAACTCATTCATTATATCAGCCTTATCAAGAAGGACCAAGGTATCAAGGTGGAAATAAGAACTTGCAGCTCCCTGCCCCTCAGCAAAGATTAGCTATTAAAGCTGCTCCCAAAGGTCAGACTTCTTGTGCCTTTCATCTCAGAGAAAATCATGATGGTAATACCTGTGAAGACATGATCAAATATTTACAGATGAGAGGGGAAGAAGTGCAAAGAATTGAATATCCAGAAGATGATGATGATCATGCTCCTCATGGCGACTCCGTAAATTTGTATTGTGAGTATGAGTCAGATTCAGAAAATGGAGGAAATTGTTTTGCCACCTTGGAAGGACCTCAGCTAACGGTGATGACTAGAAGTCAGAAAAATAAGAGTTAGGTTTCTAATGATGCTCCTGCTAAGAATCCAGCATCTTCTCACAAGGCGGATAAAGACAAGAATGCAGCATCAAGTTCTTCACAAAAGGATCTAAAAGATAAGTCATCTACTTCTTTTGATATTATAAATTTTTGTGAGGAAACTAAGATTCAAATAACTACCATGGATTATTTAAAATCTAATCTGGATCAATTGCAAAGACTAGTAGAATGTTGTAAAAGTAAGGAGAATGTTCTTATTAATGCTAATGTTCATGATAAAAATCAGACCAGTACTAGCAAAGAGAATTCAATAGATGATTTTTCAATTCCAAGATTTTTTCATGAAGAAGAATCTGCTCTCCATGCTACTTATTCTAGTAAAAAACCAGAGCCTTTCTATGTATCACTTTTTATCAACAGAAATAAATTGAGTAATTGCATCATAGATTCGGGAGCTTCAGACAATGTGATACCTGCTTCAGTTGCTAAAGCTTTAGGATTGCCTTTAACTAAAGTCTTTGGTAGATGTTATTTTATGGACGCTAAACAAGTGCCCTTTATTGGTCAAATTAAAGATGCTCAAGTTGCCTTAGCTGCCTATCCCTCTAAGAGATTGAAGCTCACAATCCTTGTTGCTGATATCCCTGAGAGTTATGGAATGCTGCTTAGTAGAAGTTTCTGCAAAGACTTGGGAGGAGAAATCAAGTTAGATTGGACATCTGCCTATATTCAAGTAGGAAATAGAAAGGTGAAGTTGGAACCGGAAGGAAAAGAAAAATTCACTGTATTAAAGTCAGATGATCCTAGGTCACAAATTCTTTATCAAGAAATGCAATTTGGAAACTATATGATATCCTATAATGGTCCTGATGTTCAAGAAGAGATAGAAGAAGCAAAAACTGAGCAATTATGGACATTAGAGTTTGATGGAAGTTGTGCCAAGGCTGGTTTAGGAGCTGGGATAGTCTTGATAGCCCCTTATGGAGAAACTACTCATTTGGCCTATAAATTGAATTTTAAAAATACCAATAATACTGCAGAATATGAGGCCCTTCTCCTTGGTATAGAGGCAGCTAAACAAAAAGGAGTTAAATTGCTCAAAGTTCAAGGGGATGCTGAATTGGTGGTGAGACAAGTAAGAAATCAGTACTCTATGAAAAATAATAGATTGAAAAATTATAGAAATAAAGTATGGGATCAAATAGAAAGTCCAGATGCCTTTTCAATAATTTCGGTCCCAAGAGATCAAAATTCCAGGGCTGATTCTCCAGCAGTTTCTACATCTCTACTCTTGCCTCATCCTGACTTCAAGAATCAAGTATATAGAATGGAGGTCCTATTCAGACCTAAGGTGCCTGATAATGAAGAATCTTGGCAAGTATTTGAAGATGACAAGCATATTCAGTAGTTTCTAGAAGGAACAGGCCCCTTTGCCAATATGTGTTTTGAAAATGACAAAGAAGAGCAGTCACCAATTGATGAAGAAGAATTAAAATCAAGTATCATTCAATTTAAAGAAAATAGAATTCCTTCTCATTTTGTGTCATTAGAAAAACTCTTTGATAAACATGATGCCTATATAAGGAGAGAGAGAGATAAGAAAGAAAAAACTTGTGGAGAATTTGATGGGATCAACATAGGAACTGAGGACAGTCCTAAAATGATCAACATTGGAAAATGCTGCACTCTTGAGGAAAGAACGAAAATCAGAGAATTATTGATTGAATTCCAAGATGTTTTTGCTTGGAGCTATGAGGATTTAAAGAATTTTATGAATGGAAAATTCAGGCATACTATCCCTCTTAAATCTGGAGCATCACCTATCAAACAAAAATAGAGAGATTATAATCCTCTGGTGGAAGGGGCAATTTTCAAAGAAATAGATAAAATGTTGAAAGCTAAGATCATTTATCCCATCCATCATTCCACTTGGGTAGCAAACATTGTTCCTGTGAGGAAAAAGAATGGAGAAATAAGGATTTGTGTTGATTTTAGAAATCTGAACCAAGCTTCCCTTAAGGATAACTATGCTCTACCAAACATGGATCATTTGTTGCAAACTGTTGCAGGGTCAGAGATGATGTCCATGTTAGATGGTTTTTCAAGATATAATCAGATACAAGTAGATGAAGCAGATAAGTATAAAACAACTTTCACAACACCTTGGGGCACATTTGCTTATAATAGAATGCCTTTTGGGTTAATTAATGCAGGTGCAACCTTTCAAAGGGTTATGGATTTATCTTTTGGTGATCTTAAAACTAAAATTATTGTGATCTATCTTGATGACTTGACTGTTTTCTCCAAGAAGAGGAAAGATCACCTAGGAGATCTGACCAAGGTTCTGCAAAGATGTAGAGATCAAGGCATATCCTTGAACCCAAAGAAATTAGTGTTTTGTGTCACTGAAGGTAAGCTTCTTGGTCACATTATTTCTCAAGGAGTCAAAATTGATCCTAATAGAGTTAAAGCCATTCAACAATTAAGTTTACCTTTGAGTAAGACTGGTGTTAAATCCTTCTTTGGACAAGTGAATTTTCTGAGAAGATTTGTACCTAATTTTTCTAAGATTGTGCAAAGCATAGTTGACATGATGAAAGGAAATCAAACATTTAACTGGACTAATGATGGTAAAAGATCTTTTAAGGATATAAAGAATGCCATTGCAAATGCTCCTATCTTGGTTCATCCTGATTATACTAAAGAGTTCATTATATACTGCTATGCATCTGAACACACCATGTCAGCAATATTAATGCAAGATAATAAGGAAGGTATACAAGCTCCTATTGCCTTCATGAGTATGCCCTTAAAGAATCAAGAGCTGAAGTATTCTCAAGTTGAAAAGCATGCTTATGCAGTGGTGAGAGCATTAATGAATTTTAGATTTTACATCCTGCATTCACATTCAGTCATCCATGTGCCTAATGCTGCTGTAAAAAGTGTGTTAACACAACAAGATGTTGGGTGTAACAATAGAGGAGCTTGGATTGCAAAGGTCCATGAGTATGATATAGATGTTAGGCCAAAAAAACTCATAAGAGGGAATTCTCTTTGCAGGGCCATAGCAGAGAATTAGCAAGTTGAAGAAGATGATCACAAAGTGCTGATGGTAAGTTTACAAGATCCTTGGTTTTCAAATATTGCATATTTTATAACTTATGGTGAATGTCCGGATGGATTAACTGCCAAACAAAAGAGGAATTTGAAAAATAAAGCCTTGAGGTATGTTATACATGATGATGTCTTGTATAAGAAAGCAATGGATGGTAGTTTTCTGAGATGCATTGATAAGGAACATCAGGGAAAGTTGTTGAAATCTTTTCATGATGAAGCATGCGGAGGTCACTTCTCTTCTACCGTGACTACTTTCAAAATTCTAAGATAGTGCTATTATTGGCCCGACATGTTCAAAGATTCATATAAGTGGGTTGCAAATTGTGAAAAGTGCAAGATGTTTGCAGGCAAACCACAGTTGGTTGCATTACCTTTGAAACCGGTGGTGATAGAAGCTCCTTTTCAACAGTGGGGTTTGGACTTTGTAGGACCCATCAATCCTCCTTCAAGTCAAGGACATTCATACATCTTGACCGCCACTGATTACTTCAGCAAATGGGTTGAAGCTAAACCAATGAAAAAGACTACTTCAGAGGTAGTATGTGAATTCATTAAAGAACAAATATTGGTAAGATTTGGAGTTCCCACAAAATTGATATTGGATAATGCTTCTTACTTTTCATCCTCATAAATTGTTGCCTTTTGTTATGATCATGGGATTCAAATAGGACACTCTTCTGATTATTTTCCTCAAGGTAACAGGTAGGCCGAGTCAAGTAATAAAAATCTGATTAATATTTTGAAGAAGTTAGTTGCTGATAATCAAAGAGATATGCACAAAAAGATATATGATGCTCTTTGGGTAGATAGAACCACTCCTAAAAGAGCCATTGATATTTCTCCTTTTGAGTTGGTGTATGGAGTAGAGGCCAACTTACCATTACCATTAGAACTTGCGGCTTGTAAATTGAAAACCGCAATTGAGGATGATGTTTTCAAGGATGGATTGGAAAAAAGGATCCTGTATTTGACAAAGCTGCAGGAAGAAAGGGAAGATATGGTTGATAGGATCACTGAACATCAGAACCGAGTCAAGAAGCTGTTTGACAAAAGGGCAAGGCCAAGAAAATTCATGGAAGGTGATGTGGTGCTATTATGGGATAAGAGACATGAACCTAAAGGAATGCATTCTAAATTTTAGTCCTTGTGGAAAGGTCCATTTCAGATTGTGCAAGTGAATCAAAACAATTCTTTCAGATTGGCATATCCTTCCAGAGAGTCTCTGCCATGTTCCTATAATGGGCAGGACTTGAAGCTATATCAGATGCATAATTGAAGAGCAAGTAACCCCTACGTAGTAGCTAGTTAGGTAGGTTTTCTTTTTGTGTCGTAGTTTAGTGGTTGTCTTTCATGTTGCTGCTGCTTTCCTTAAGTTTAGTTTTCTTGTTGTCAAGTTGTCAGTTATTTTGCGGAACCAGAGATTGCTAGAGTTCTTTTAAGCATTGTAATGCTTAAATCCCCAGTTGGAGCCAGCTGTTGCCCCACTTCTTGTCCTATTTCCATGATGTTAATGTGGTAGTCTTGATGTTACAGGTTAGGTCGGGTCATGTAATATCTAGGTCTAGATTTCCTCTAGGATAGGAAATCTTTGCCGGGTTTCCCTCCAAATTGCTTTCATGTTTTAATAAGGTGGGATGTTTTCAAAGTCTCATTATATTGGGTAGGTTGTAGATCCCAACCCGACAAAGATTATATGCTCCTATTGATGCTCTTTCTCAGATGGAATGACAATTATGGATCATGATCTTCAGGCATTTACAAGAGATCAGAGGAAAGTCTTCATGTGACTGATGTAATAACAGAGTTGGCATTGAAACATTTAGAATTATACTTCTTATGATAGTGTATGCATTCAGTTGATGAACTCCTCTTATTCTTAATGAGTACATTGATTGTAGAAAAGTAAAGTTTGCAGTTGAATACATTGGGGCTATACTAAAATCTGTAAGTCAAAGAGATCTCAAGATATGTTTCAAAAGAATTACCAAAGAATGTATGGTTGCATCTTATATGACATCACAATGCACAGGTTCAAAGTATAAAAGATACTTCAAAGGAATGCATCTTAGTTGACTACTGACATTGCAAAGCCGAACACTCATCGATCTAATGTATTTTCAAGTAACAGTAGAAATTGATGTTCTCCATGAAATGAATGTATAAATCAATTCCTTAAGTCTCCATGATCCTAATAGTGAAAACGGTGTACGATTTGATGTTGAAATGTGCCAGGCTGGAAATCCACATGCACCAATCATAGAGCGGTCGCATGATCGCATGGAATAAAATAATGCCATGCGATCATGTGACAATGGAGTTCAGGCAGGTGAATTCACTCTACTGGGACCCATGTATGCTAACAACACATATGTGATAATGAAAAGTTATAAGTCCGAGCCCGACGAGGATAGTATTAAATATTATTTCATGCGCCAATGATAAAGTGGTCACATGATCGCGTGAATAAAATAACACTCTTGTGATCATGCGACAATGGAGGACCAGGTGGGACCTGAGTCAACGGACTTACCTGTGGTGGAATAAAGGAACACATCCAACGACCCTCGCATAATCGTGATCCCTATCAAATGCTTTTGCGAACTTGCGAGATCTTTCCACGTGTAAAGGTGGGGCCAAGAAAAGTTGTCCGGAAGGAGGTTGCATAAGATTCTTGATCGATGGCTCCCACTTTGCCGTTATGGAAAGAAAGATGTATAGTGGAAAAGTGGGATGGTGACACGTGTCAGTGCACAATAAAAAAAGATTAAAGGGTTATTATCTTAGGAACATTCGGTGGGTGCTTAAACATTAGAGTTAAAAGTTGACGGAAGGAGAATAATAAAATAAATGAACTTTTGACCTTTTTCCAAAGTCGACTATCATATTAGAATAGAAAATATATGTTATAGAACATGTTGAAGGAAATATTGAAGTCTTGAGACTGAGTTGATTAATGCATCTGGAATAGAGAGGAGAATTGCATGTTAAAAAGGCTTATGCTGTTGAATAACCGGTAAGGTCTAGACTAGAGGCTTTGTCAGAAGCTCCTATCGTAGTAAAGGAAAACATAATAATGTGGCACATGTCAGACATAGTAACCTTATTAGATGTTTTCATGATGATAAGGTGATGCTCCTTCCAGATTTAGATTTGTATTCAGAATTGCATCAAGGATGATTCCTTATGATATGAAAACAAGGAGAAGTCTAATACAGAGGGATGGCTAGATGTTTATGGATGCATGCAGATGATTATGTAGCATTCTCAAGTTCATGTCGATAGATGGAGTCTATTCACTTCACATTCTTAGGGCTGATCAAAGGAAGTGACAGTGTCTTTTGGGCTTCTTTTTTTTGTGATTTCAAAAGTATTATTCTTTCACCTTTTCAGATTCTGGAAGCTGAAACACTTCAGATTCTTATGAAGATCATACATTGTAATCTCTATATAAATTGGGGATAAAGGGAATGAAAGGGTTGAAAAACTGGTGAATGTAGAAAAGTAATTCTATTTACTTAGCCTGCCTCTTGTTTGTTGTTCCAGTGATAGTTTCTTTTGCATGATGAATGGAATGAACAGTTGTATGCAGAGCTGCATTTTCTTGCTGAATTCTACTTCATATTAGGAAGTGTAGTGTAAGTGATTCTATTCACTTTCTTGTGTATAACCCTTTGTCCATTCATTCTTCATTTTAGTTGCATTTTTGAATGGAAAGCACACTTATATTCTGATACTGTGATGTCTTCCTGAATTCTATTTATTGCTAAGTAATTACAGTACCAGTGATTCTATTTACCACTCATGATATAAGTCTGTTTTTATTCACCAAGTAGAATTTGCTTTTCATATAAAGTAGGATAGAATTAGTTAGATGTCAAAATCATGTGATGATCTATGGTCAACATTCTACTGGGGGTTGTAGATTATCTTCATATATCCTTGCCTAAGTTGTTTGTGTCTACAAGCAATTTGGTTAAAAACACATAAAAGACAACCTGGTGGTCAAGATAAAAACATATTCATTGCATATCATACACAATTAGGGAGCTATACCTATCAATTCAGAGGGCAGTGATAGAAGACTTACACTGACCCATTTGTTGGTGGACATCCTTTTGTTCTCTCACCTTGGGTGTATAGAGAGTCAAAGATTGAAAATCTTAAGAGAGGACAAACTGTTAACCAACAAGCTGATGGCAAGTATGTGGCTATGTTTATACTGAACTATATCATCTGTAGATATGGTGTACCCTCATCCATTATCACTAACAATTCAAGAACAAGGACTTAAAAGAGTTATGCACCAAATTCAAGATTATTCAGAATTGGTCGTCTATCTATTATCCTTAGGGTAATGGACAAGAAAAAGCTTCTAACAAGACAATTCTCAAAATTTTGTACATAACAGTTCATAAATCTGGTAGAGATTGGCACCTCTAGATTAATCTGACTTTATGGGCCTATAGAACAAGTATTCGAACACCAACGGGGGCCACACCCTTTGCCTTGGTTTATGGAGTAGATGCAGTATTGCCTATTGAGGTTGAGATTCCAACCTTATGAATCTCTCTAAGGGGCCTCATCACTGATGAAGAAAATAGAATATCCCAGCTTCAAGAGCTAGAATTACTGGATGAACACCGGAAGGTGGTGTTCGATCATCTTTGAGCATACCAAAAGAGGATGTATAAAGCCTACAATAAGAAAGTTAGACAAAGGGAATTCCAAGTGGGTGATCTTGTCCTCAGAGAAAACTCTAAAAATCAGTAGCAACGGGTCCAGAAAGGGAAATTTGAACCAAACTGGCTTGGTCCGTATGTTATCACTACAACATTTGGGTCTGGTGCATATCAACTCTCCACCACTGAAGGAGAATAGCTCAAAAAGCCTATCAACAATCTTCACTTGAAGAAATTCTACAGTTGAGGCATTCTGTGTGCTCATGTACATACTTATTGGTCCTGAAAAAAAATCCTAAAAATGGTATATTGGCAAAAATCCTAAAAATTGCAAAATGTCCTGAAGAAATGATCATCTTAGTGAAAACCTGGTAAATAGGTGCCTTGATAATACTAAAAAAAAATGGAAATTTTGAAAAATACAAAAATATCAAAAGATCAAAAATACAAAAAAAATGAAATATTCAAAAATACAAAAAAATAAAAAAAGAGAAAAGAACAAAAAAAATTGAAAAAGAAGAAAAATGTGTCATTGATGAAAACTTGGTAAACAGGCGTCATGGTAGCAAAAATATAATCTCTACCAAGATGGTGAAAACCTGGTAAACAAGCACCTCTTGTTTCCTAAAGCTACATCTCATCTCAGCAGCATTTGGCTCTTGCTTTCCTGCTTTAGTTTGCTTTCCCACTTTCCTACTTTAGTTTATTTCCTGCTTTGGTTCATTTTCCTCTTTAGCTTGTTAGTTCATGCATTCGCTTTTGCCTATCTTCGAGATTTTCCTTGACTCTACATGGATTGGAACTGGTCACACTTGGTAGCACCTTCCTAGTCTAGGGGGCATTGTCCTATCACTTTCAGAGATGCTTTCTTGTATCAGTCACTAGTGGTTCTCACTGTGTCTGCCTGCTGATACCTAGCTATTGCTTGGATCTCTCTCTTTGAGGATCCCTTGTACATCAGTCACCAGTGGTTCTCACTGTGTCTACCTGCTGATGTTTCACTAGTAACTCTGAGATCTCTCTCCTTGAGGATCTCTCGTGTATCAGTCACCAGCATTCCTCACTATGTCTGCATGTCGATACTTCATTTAGCTCTCCGATTTGCTCTTCGAGACAACTTTTTTTGTGCTATATTCTTCTGATTCGACTTCAATCTGCTTGAACACAAATTTAAACTAAAACTAAAACTAACTTTGTGATTATTTGAAGCATGCTGAGCTTTTCTCTTTTGTGTGTTTGTTCTTTCATTTTATCACTCCTCCTTGAGCAACTCTAAGGCGTCTCCTTGACCGAGAGAAGCGAAGATTGGGGGCATGATCTTTCCTTTGCTTTATGTTTGTTGGTTTAGTTCCAATGATCCAATAATCCTATCTAAGAGGGGTGTCCATCTGTAAGAGCCTTCATCTCTTATTGAATGGCCATGTGTACCTCGATTCCTTTTATATGGAAACTTTGGTGAGGTTGGTTGTTCTTCTTGTCTATTTTGAGTGACTTCTTTCTGCTACAAGTAGAATTGCTAACACTTGTCCTGCTAAGTGAACATAAGGGTCACTGCGAGCATTCTTTGGTGAAAGAAGGAACTCCCGTGTCTCTAGCGTGTTTGTATGCAAGTGACATTTTGGTCATTCTAGTAGCTATGCTTTGATGCTTATGTTAACTTGCTAAATCAAAAGGAATAGGTGTTCAGGTCATTATGGCTTCTTGTGCCTTAATGATTGAAGACTAATGTCATATTCATATTCTCATGATTGCAATCTCAGTGAGGATTGTATGGCATCTTGCGATCATCCCGTACCTAAAAGAACTCTATGATGATAATATGATGAGTCCAACAACCAAGTCCTAGGGTTGTGTTTGGCTTAGGCTTGCATTTTCATTCTAGGCTTGCATTGAGACAGGGTTTTGGTGCTCTCTTGATTGTCTTCTTCTGGATCTCTTCATCAAAGGTTCTCATCTTTTGTCCTAGGTTCATCTTAGCTGCACAAGTGTCCAATCCTCACTCTCGATCTTTGAAACATTCTTTTGGTTAGTACCTGTCATATATTGCTACATCCTGCATGAGATGATTAGTACCATTTGCATTGCATTTTCATTGCATATCCATACACATGTGCATCCATTATAAGCACAAATAAAATCATACATTGCATTCATTTATCTACCATCTATTATCACATTTCACATTACATATTCATATATCATCTACATATTCATAATCATAAAAGAAAACATGTGCATCTCATACATATCTAATCTATACATCTAAATCATCTAGGAAACATCTCATAAACATCAACATTAAAGCAATATATAAACAAGTACAATGATATCAAAAAAGGTGATCTCATATATATATATATATATATATATATATATATATATATCGGTCGGATCAATGTCATGTATAAAAGAATGGTGCTACTTGAGCACAGTATCAAAAATGGACTACAATATGTATATCAAAATGAGTTAACTCTGCCCACTACCACCTAGAGGAGGTGGTGGTGGTGGTCCCTGTGCTGGTGCCTATAGAGGTGGCATCGATCTCTACAGGGGAGGCATCGATCACTATGGAGGTGCCTGTGGTGCTCCAACATACTCAAAAAATGGCGGCACTTGCTCTGATAAATCTAGAACAACTCTGACATAGGCTGCGTAGTAGTAGGCTACCTGAGCAGACTCATATCTCACCTCTAGCCGAGCCCTCGCTAGCTCCTCTCTGAGCTCTTTGATCTCCCAATCCCTCTCGGTCACCCGCGTCTCCTAAATGATGACCCGTGTATGGAAATCATCTCTCTCCCGCTGCACCTGTCTCACTCTCTTTTGGCTCTTCTTGAGAGCCTCCTGCACCTATGCTATCTGAGGTGGCCCCTGTGTGGCCTGATCTAACATATCAGTATCCTCTTGTACCTGTGCCTCCTTGTCAGGAGGTGGCTGCTGAGAGGAATCTCTTGTCCTTTGTCTAGTGGACCTCTGTTGGGTCCCGTTGCTCCCAGTACTAGCATCTAACCCCATAGTCCTCGGGGGGATGTTTGTCTACACTGTCCTAGGCCTTAATACTCTCTACCTAGGCCACTGTAATGGTACCTACTATTGGACAAGTACCTACTGCTGTGCTGGCTACTGCTGTGTGGGCTGCTGCTGCGCTGGCTGTCCCATCCCGACAGGATCTGTAAATCTAGGGAAGGGATGCGCTAAGAAATAATCTTTGTATGCAGGCATTATCCCTGCATTGGTGACATCCACCATATAATCCCATCATGCTACAAGCACTCATGCCACAATAGTACACCTCCCCTGGTCTAGTCTAGGCTGCCAACCCTTCTTCGTCTCATCGACGAAGCGAGCATATGTGGCATACTCCTGTGAGCGGTCCTGTGGCCTCCCAAACTACCTCATGATGTGTGTGAGAAAGAATCACTCAATGACAAAAATAGTGTGCCCAATCAGTGGACGCCAGATGAACATATGAGATAGCTCCCACTGAGCATCGTCCCATGACTTTATAGCAATCCAAGGTCTCCAGACAACTATCACCATGTCATCTAGCTATCCCCACCATTGCTCAGTCTTACCCAGTGTGGGCTAGGTCATAGGACTAGCGTATCTATAAATATAGGGCTCAAGAGGCTATCGTGTATCATGGAAAATTGGCCTGCAAACAGGGAGATGCTCCCAGGCCCAGATCTGTAAAATAAGAACTCTAGCTGCCATGGTCTTGGCACTCTAATACACTACCTCGTGCATCTCATGGTACATTTGTGCAAGCATGCACTCACCCCATCTGAACCTAGTGGCTGGCCTATCTAGCATCCTCTGCAACATGCAACCCTAACCACACTCTAATCTGTGCTAGCCTTGATCTGGAACCAAGTAACAACTCAGAAAAATGGCTAGAACCACTGCTAATCTATGAGCCCCGCCATATCTGCTGACCAGGTCCTCCCATGAGATGGCTCGGCCCATCACTAAATCATCTATGAATATGGCCCTCGGTGCCAATGTACCTACCCTCGGTTGTATATTGTACTCAACTCAAGCACCATGGAAGGGTATCCACAAGATCCTATAAATGTCCTCGGGAGTGACATCATCTCCCCCATCGGTAAGTGGAATGTGTTCATCTTTGAATGGAAACACTCGACCAATGCACCTAAAAGACCATGATTTACCCAAATGTTAGGTATATCATGCAAGAACGATAATCCTAGCCCCTCGATATGAGCACTCTCAGCCTCGGTCAATCTCTGAACTAGTGTGGTGATGACAGGGTGGTGCGACCAGAATGCGACATCTGGAAAGTCAACCTGCAAAGCAAGCGATGACATTGGATCAATATCTCAACATGATGGTTTCAAAGCAACAACAACAAATAAGGCTACACATCTATCCTAGACACAACTCTGGAATGTTTTAATTGGATAATTTTATGCAAAATTGGATGAAGACTCAAAACACTACAACAACATCCCGTGTGAGGAAACTATTCCCTTGCGCGAGACAAGACCTCTTCCTGCGTGAGAAAGTGAAAATTCACACGGTATATACTAGCGCTTTGTGCGAGCTTTTAGGAAGACCCCGGGTGAGGAAGCCCTAACCCATGTGAGGAAAACACTTCCTCACGTGAGGGGTGATTGAGGCCGGTGTGAGGAAACTGTTTCCTTGCATGAGAGTTGAAAAACTAGCCCTAAAAACATGCTAAATCTAGCCTAAATCAACTTATAAAGTGATAAAACTTGAAATGCAAGATGGTTTATCGACTACTCACAGGTGGGTCATACTTCGACGGTCGGCTATGGCGTCAAGAGTGCTTGAATCAATGTGTATGCACTAGAACACCCTCCATCCTCTCTTAGAGCTCTCAGAATCGCTAGAAGACAAAGTGAATAATGATTTGAAAATGACCCCTCTGGGCCTTATATAGCTTTTTGACCTAATTTTCAAAGTGCTCCGTTTTGCATGAAAATTGCACCCTTGGCTAAATCGAGTACTCTGAATCCATTTTCGGGATCAAAATCAAAATTTGACATCTGTAGATGGCTCAAAATCGCATTTTAAATTCTGGGCTCCTTTGGGATCGGATGCTTGTGCAGTCAGCCTTCTGGCGTCATTTTCCTGCCAGATTCTCATCTCCTATCATTTGCTCAAGATCTTCAATGTTTTC
Source organism: Chamaecyparis obtusa (assembly GCA_027943335.1). NCBI lineage: Eukaryota > Viridiplantae > Streptophyta > Pinopsida > Cupressales > Cupressaceae > Chamaecyparis > Chamaecyparis obtusa. The sequence continues at coordinate 408,281 of BSBK01001632.1, forward strand.
ATCAAAATCAACTCTAGTCAAATCTGGTCAATAGGACCTCCAAATTGATCCAGATTACTTCAAATTTCTTCTGCAACTTCTTGAATCTAGTCTGATTGCTTCTATTCCGCAACCTCTTGTTGTCAATCATCCTTTTGATATGTCATCTTTCTGATTTTTCTCTTGAGGGGGCAAGATGATTGCATCATTTGAATCTTGTCGAACCAGTCTCATATTAATTTGATCTAAATCAAAGTCCTCACTGCTTAAGGCTTCTCATCTCTAGGGGCATCTTCGTGCCTCACATCTGGCCATCTTGTCATCTATCTTTTAGGTATTTGAGCAATCTAACTCAGATCCTCAGGAATCAAGCCTCATTTTGGAGATGGTTCTCAAAATCTCATTAGGTATTGGGGCAATCTAACCCTAATTCCTGAGAGTCAAGCTTTGTTCTAGAGATGGCTCTTGAAATCTCTTTTGGATCATTATCTGGGCAATCTAACCCAGGTCTCAGAGGGTTAAGCTTTGTATTGGGGTAATCTAACATTGATTCTAGAGAATAGTCCTAAATCTGCATCTATCATCATTTGATCAATGGGCATTGGGGCAATCTAACCCTAATTTTGGTCTCTTCTCAAGTTGTCATTAGACCGTTGTCTTCATAATCTAACTTAGACTTCGGAGAATCATGCCTCATTCTGGAGGTGGTTCTGAAATTCAATCTATTTCAGTGTCTTGGCATCCTAACCTTGACTTTCGAGGGTTAGGCTTCATTCTAGGGATAATCCTAAAACCTCATCTATCACATCAAACTATTCTTTGAATCAACGCGCTGTTCACACATCAATTCAAAGAGGGGTAAATGTAATACCCCAAAATTGGCACCTTATAATTTTAATCAATTTTGGTGCATTTTTTTTTATTTTACATCATTAAAGTCCTATTTTACTACGCAATTTTCTCTCTCTTACCTGACTTTATTTGACTTGGTGTCAATTGCAAAAAACCCTAAATTGCATTAATCTCACACTATAATTAATTCCTAAGCATTCGAATTGATTAGCTAAATAATCCCTATAATGATAAATTGATTTAATTCTAAAGTCCTAAGTGCTTTAAATTAAATTAAACCCACCCCATTTGGCTAATACACATAAAAGGAATTAATATTACTTGGTTATTTGAATGGATTATCTTATTTGGATTTAATAATTCAAAATATTCGAAGGGTCACCCATATGTGGCAATAATTCATTCTTTTAATTAAGTAATTCTCCAATATTTGTCTCAATTGGGAATGAAGAGTCAACCGTTTCATTTCAACAAACTCTTCATTCCTTCTCCGGGCTTGTCTATATTACGAACCTTCTCCTTCATTCAAAAAAGGACAATTTGAGAGCACATAAACTATAGCGAATTTTAGTCTCAACTATTTCATATTTTCAAGCCTTCATTGCATATTAGTTTAATTTCCATTTCATTTAGTATAATTTAATTCTCATTTAATATAGTTTTCTTATTGGTTAATAGCTTAATTCTCATGTTTATTTCAAGCTCCTTAGAGTAGAATCTGCATTCTCATATCTTTTTCAAGCTTCTTAGATTAAAATTTGCACTTCATTTTAGATTAATTGCATCTTCATTATAGCTTAATTTCTCATTTTGTTTGTCTTTCAAGCTTTCAAAAATCCTCCGTCTTAGCTTGGTCTTTTAGTTGTTGACTCTCGTTCTAAGAGCAATTCAAACACCCCAGTTAATTAGGAGGCAACAGGTCGAATCGATAGACATTGTGAATTGAGTAATCCATACTCACCTTCATAATTTCGATGATTGAGCAATGACTATGTTGTGTATATGGTTGGATTAGAGGTCCACGTTCAGCTATAGACAAGTGTAATTACTATTAATAGTGCATCTACATTGTAAAAACCATGGCTATAAATCTTGGAGCTTAAAACAGCCTTCTCATTTGAGAATGCATATTCTATAGGGTACTTAGATTAAATTTTTTTTTCCAACATATCCCATTCTTTTATAGATCAATGCACATGTGATATCTTCTACCCCAAAGAGAAGTAGACATTCAGGGGGAGTTAAACATGGAAATATTTTGTGCCCCTTTAAGATGACACAGATCAAGACACTAGTATAAAAGATGATGGAATAGAAGCTGGTTTCAGAAAGCCTAAAATTACAAAGATCAATATTGTTGAGAATGATGTGAAAATGATAATAATGCACAAGAATAGCCTATCATGTTTTTTATGATGATATTACAAATATTTGAGTTCAACATATGTGTAGGCATGTGCAACGTGTGTTTTTGTAATAGAAAGTGTAGATGTAGTGGTATTGATGCAAAGACGTAGTATTCATCTTTGCAGTTGCAGGGTCTGATTTGTTCATGAAAAAAAGTTATTGAAAAATGTGTGCATGTTGTACACTACAGATATTGATATGCAACATTCGAGTGTAAAGATTTTATTGTTATAATGATATTGAATGCAAATATATATACATATTGATTTTACAAGGTTTCTTCAAAGAAGAGCATCCTATGGAATGCAATTTGTATTTAGTGGATTTGTTGAAATGGATTGGGGCATCATTACAAGAGAAATAGAGATGAATTATTTGATATAGTTAGAGCAATCAAAGGCATCCAAAGACTATACTTGACTTCCTAAATTCAAAATAGCTTAGAATTCCCTCTTATAATGATAAAATAATAACAAGTTTAAGGTTGTGTATAAATATGATAAATACATTATGGACCAGCATTTTGCCTAATTCTAATCCCTAGGCATTGCATATAGGTTCCTTAGATTTAGCTTCAAGTTTTCACCAATATATGTAGATGATGAAACCATGGATGGAGATGTTAGGGTCTCTTCAACTAACATTTATGTCTGCTAGGTTATGAAACCAAAAGAAGGCATCTTTAAAAATTTGACAACTACATCATTTCTGGGAAATATGTTTCTCTGTGGGGAATGGATGAAATTACCTTCATGCCCTATTCGCAATACTCAACCTAAAGACCACAAGAAAAAATTATAATTTTAGCATCATTGGTAGGAACTCTTACCTTTCTTTTGTTATGTTTATTGATCTTTGCACTAATTTATTGGAGGTGCAAGATCAGGTCTAATGTTCCTAGTGATATTTTTCCCCTGAAACTCATGGATGACAGGGGAATTTCCTATCAAGAAATAGTTAAAGAAATAGATGGATTTAACCTGAAAAACTTGTTAAGGACTAGTAGCTTTGGCTTAGTGTACAAAGGTATAATGGGTGATGGTATAGAGGTTGTTTTCAATCTTTTAAATTTGGAAAATGAAGAGGCCAATAAGAGATTTTTTAGGGAATACAAGGTGTTGGCAGAAGTTAGACACTGGAATTTGGTAAAAATCATATCTTTTTGCTTAGAATTTGGACACAAAATATTGGTTCTAGAGTTTATGTCCAGAGGTAATTTGGACACATTGTTGGAATCCAAGGACAACCCATTGACCTTCAGGGAAATATTGAACATAGCAATAGATGTCATCCATGGACTAGAATATCTACATCATGACTATTTTCAACAAATTCTACACTGTGATATAAAACCAAGTAACATTCTTATGGACGAGGACATGACAACACATATAGTAGATTTTGGTATTGCCTGAATCATTTTGGGATCAGACACCAGCTCAAGAAGTATTTCCACTCTAACTTTGAAAGGATCCATGGGTTACATTACTCTAGGTATTGCTTACAGTTATGTAATCATCTTCTTCATCGTATATATTATTTGCATTTTTAAATGGCTTTTATAAATGATATAACCAAATTTATTATTTATTTCTTTTTATAATGTTGAGTATGGAGTTGGTGGGAAGGCATCGACGAAGGGTGACCTTTAAGGGAATCTCTTCCCATGAATGACTGATAATAACCAACAACCTCATTGAATGCTAATGTAAATTTTGAACAAGACAAATAAAGATAAAATAATTTCTTTATAGATAGATTCTTGGAAACAATCATTGATTAATGAAGTTTAATGAGTTGGACACAACAAGGAAGAATCTACATTGGATTTTCAAACATAAAAGATATCCATTTAATTCATTATAGATTACAGTAACAAAACCACTAAGTATTAGCATAAAAATCATCAACCAAAACATAGTTGTATAAGCGTAGGTGAACTATGATCAAATTTGAAATCTTCAAAGTGATAGAAAATAACTACAATCTACCAAATGTTATTGCAATCCACTCCACTCTCTCCTCATCATTCATCGACAAGAACCCTTTGGCTCTTTTACATCGAACCACGAAGGTGTCGTATACCCCTCATGAAAACACCTCGACTCAATTCAAGGATGGATTTGAGAGCGGTATATGCACTAATCAAAACATTATCATCATTAGATTTATCCATTTTGTGAAGGTGAACATTGTTGAGGCCATCTTTTATTTGCTTGATTGTTTCACATATGATATCCAAGGAAGCATCCATACTTGCCTTCCTCCTCTTTCTCATCCTTGATGATGATGATGTAGGAGTTCCTCTACCACTTGCAGTGGATTGATTAGGTCTTGGTCCAAATCAATAGCACTATCAAGATGTATACCAAAACCAATATCCTCTTCGTCATGCACATCAAATGCCTCTTTCATAGGGTTCTCTTCTTTAGTCTCATGGGTCGGTGTAGTTGCATACTTTCAACAATGTCATTACCCACAATTACATCCAATTCATTGAAGTATTGGAAGTGTTGCCTCTTATACACTTTGACATTTTTGAATTCTCTTCTCTACATGTTGGCATAAATAAATAGATTAGGTTCTTTGTCTTTCATTATTAACTTTATAAGAAGGCAATATTATTTTAATCAAAATAGTAGAAATACCACCCTACCTTTAGAAGCTCATCCCATACACTATCCTCAACATCCATGCATTGAGTTTCCTCATTCCAAGCAAAACCACTTGTATTTCTCAACTCTTTTATCACTCTATATGTAAGCTTCCATGTTTTCAGCTTGTTTTTTAAATTGTCTTTTGTTAGATTGAGGTGCATATCTACATTGAACCTCCTCTCAATGGTGGTCCACAAATCCCCTGTCACCTTTTCTTCCAAGTTGTACTTGCTTGAGGAGAATGTCTAGAAAATTGTGTTCCATCTCTTTTGTCCACATTACCTTCTTTGAGGAAGAAGATATCTTGCTCATGTTATCAATTTGTTCCATGGTCATCATTAGTTCTGTGTATGCCATGGTCTAGATCAGTTGTTCATAATGTAGATATTATTGTTAATGATATAAACATATTGTTGTTAATGGTATAAACATATCACATGGAACATATTTATGGACATATAATTATATCATTGTATCTGCATAAATCGGTATAATATAGCAAATAAAAAACCAACATGTACAATACTTCTAGATACAAACAAAAGAAAAAGGAAGCCAACATGTATATCAAAGTATCTGCATACATCAGTTTACTCAAATAAAATACATTGACCCATAAAAGTATAACTATTATCAGGATTTGTAGTCTTCCCACATTCTACTTGCTATATCATCTTGAAACTGTGCACACTTGTCTCTATCATGCTAAGACAACCCATATGTCTCAAGCATTGGTACATTTATCCCATCATGATCATCTTCCTCTTCAGTACCAATTTTTGATGGAATGTTGTCCTCTATTGTAATGAAGTTGTGTAGTATGCAACATGCTAATACAATATGGGCTTGTGTCATGATAGAATAAGACATGGCATGCCTCAAGATTGGAAAATGTTGCTTCAGAATACCAAATGTACGCTCTATTGCATTTCTAAAAGAGGAGTGTTAGTGGTTGAACAACTCTTGTCAAGAGTTTATTGGATTTTCTCTTGAAAACTCCTTTAGGTGGCAGTGTGTACACCAATAAGGAGCGAGAAATCCAGGTGCATTGGGATATCCAGTATCCACTAGAAAATATTTTCCTACATAAATAAAGTAGATTGTTAAAACTTGAAACATTGATTGTACCCTTGAGTATATTATACTGTGATTTGGCTTACCAGGGGGAAAAACAAGTGGATCTGCTCTTGACAGAGTTGAAGCTAGAACATGACTATATGTAGCAGACCCTTCCCAACCAACAAGGCAGTATTGAAACTTATAATTGAAGGAACACACACCCATAACATTTTGTGACAAGTTACCTTTTATATCATGATATTTACCATGCATGTCAACATCAGTGGTGACTAGTATATGGGTTCCATCGATAGCTCCAACACAATCCTATATAATATGATACAATCATTAATTGTACGGTCAACCAATAATATGATATGGATAAAAATCCATGCAATAAATTTGTAACAACACAGGAATTACCTTGAAGAACGGATCGAAATGGTCCTTCCCACTAATTTTAGGAGTGTTTGGACCAGGTGGTATAAATTAATCCTAGAAGAATGCTAAGATAGCCCTCAACACCTTGTGGAAGTATCGACTAACTATCTCTCCTGAGTGCCCAAAGTTGTGGGAAATCTTGTGGTTCCTCAGATTATGGCCAAGGGTGTGGAGGAACATCACAAGTTGTTCTTCTAACTTCAAGTGTATCATATATGTCAAGCTTCCTTTCATTCATAGGATACTAGCTAGATAAAAGAAGGCACCCCCGCTCATGTGAATCTGATCATGACAATCCACATCATTGGAATGAATAACCATTCTATAAAAAGAATTTCCTTTTCTTATTCATTTACCCATTTGTGTATTGCCTTCTCAGATGAACACTACTTTGGCTATGACAAGCAAAGAAATAAGAGTTGTGAGAAGATGAGTGTATGTGGTCTCCATAGCTACGCTTCATAGAATGTCAATATTCTCAATAGGATCCATCAATGGCCTGAAATGTGGACAAACACAATGATTTCAGTGAGGAGATATCCACTATCAAGCACAAAGATAGAGCCTACACTAGTTACTGAAACCACATATGTATGTATCTCATGAATTTGTTAGCCTTGTTGCATTAAGAAGTCAATTAGTTTACAAACACCTAGAGCGTATATTAATTACTAAAATACAACAAGGAGTACCAATTGGTAATGATCACAAGCCCGTCATTAACTATTCATGATTCTATCCCATGTTATATGAAATACATGATCCATTGGTTTAGGTTGGTGATTGTACTGTTCATGATTGTATTGTTGGTGATAATTTCTAGTAACCTTACCCAAGCCCACAATTGGACTCACAATTAGAATGTTCATCTATGGGAGTTGTAATGCTTGCTTTTCCCAAATCAATGTTGATGATTACTGTTGTCACTAAGGATTGCACCCGAAAGAGCTAAGTATGAAACCTAGCAATCCTATGAAATATTGGAGTACTTTCAGGTTGTGTGTGACCTATGAGAAATTAAACCTCTGAATTAGGGGTCAGATTCCCCTTAAATCACCTTAAAATTTTGACTAACTTTTGGAGGAAAAGGGAAGAGGATGCATGAACTTTAAATAAATGAAAATAAAACTAGGTGATTCACCAAACTTTTAAATATCCACAGATTGAAGAATGCTTACAAAGACACTTGAAAACAACTTTGTGACTCACAACTTGACCCTATTGCTTTGATATTATTAGAAATAAAGAGGTACTTGGAATAAAAGAAGAGAAATAACTTCCACAACTTAAGACCCAAATGTACACATATTAGGACTACAAATAACAAAACACTTCCCTGAACACTCAATTTGAACCACCATGTAGATTAAAGGACATAACAAAATCACAATAACCTTGATATAAAGTTTAGTATGAAAACTCACAAAATAATAAGGACAAGAAGGATTACTACTTTGTATTCACTGAAAAAGAAGCCAAGTACAATTTGTATCTCTCAGAGCTACAAACATTCAAATATCCAAATGAGATAGAATGCAAGAGCTGCCTCAATCACCAACGTGAGAGGTATAAATAGGTGAACCCTCAGAATTTGCAAATCCAAGAATCTTGGGGATTCACTTTATAAATCCATCAAATCCGGGATCGGTGTGAAGGGAAATCTCTGAAAATAATGACCAAATCCCAGGTAGGTTCAAAGATTCTTCTGAATGATAGTAATCCTAGAAATATAGGGGTAGGTGGGAAGATGAAAATATTCAAAAATTTAAGCCATCCTTTATCAAATCAATCCTATCCTAGCCTACCCCTCAATCATGCTAAAAAATGATATTTGACAAAAATGATTTATAAAAATATCATTTGTCAATATCTTAAAAAGAAAGAGCATGATTTACATTTATCTTTTATTACTTTCCCCTAACAAGAATAACCTATGGTATAAGGTATGGGTTATTAATAAGTTTAATTAATATGTTTAATGAATAAGTTCTCAACCTAATAAAAGGGAAAACCCATCCAATTTAAACATTTGCATCTAAATCAAAACCCATCCTTAAAAGATGAAAAGATGCTAAAAGCATCGAGCTCTTCTACTGTTGTTATTTGGGGAAGTTGCAATCTTGGACTGGTCTTGGCTTTGTGATCTCAAGTTGGATTTGGAAACTTGTGGTTTTTTCTCCTCATCATATGGAAGCTCAATTGAGGTAGGGATTTTTTTCTTTTTCATATCTTCTCTGCATTTCTTGATGGCATCATTGTATTTGTTGTTTGTTTCAAGGGCATACTTATTGTGATTTTATTACATCATTGCTCCATGATTTGCATTCATGACACTGCGCTCATTGCTTTGGAATGATTGGGATATTTGATTTGTTGTTGCTATTATATCCTCACTGTTGTGTTTACTTTGAGGACCCACAAGCTATGAGCTAGGGCATCATCGGTTATGTTTATTGCTCATTGTGAGCTTGATATTTGACATTATGTAATATTTTTGTTATGCTCATTTCCTCCTTCAACTCGTGCTCTATGATATGTTGTTGCTATTGATTAAAAATACATTGAGATGCTCACTATTGCATTATGATTTGGAGACCTTCTAAGGCCCATGAGCTATGAGCTAGGGCATCATTGATTATGTTTATTGATCACTGGTGTAGCATCATTAACTCTATTATTTGTATGGCACCATGCCCACTTCTTTTGAAAGGTTTAGATTCTTGCTAGCTCATGCTTTATGGAACATTGTGATTGATGTTGTTGTTCTTGTGGTTGTTGCTTGGTGCCATTGTTGTATTTTATTCCTTCTAAAAGCTTGAAGGCCTGTGTTCTTGATCTTTGGCATCATTGCCATTATTATTTGTTATTGAATTCATGGAATTTGTTGGTGCTTACTCATCATTGTTGCTCACTGTTGCAACAACCCGTGCTCTAAAGAGCATTGTGATTTGTTGTTTGTTGTTATTACTGTTGCTCATTTCATTAACCATGAATGCCCATGCTTGGGCTAGAGCACCATCACTTCTATTTTCTCCCTTTGCACAGTGGATATATCATTGTAGATGAGATTACTGCATGTTGAATTCTAAATTTTAAATTTCTATCAAATCAATGGCAGTGTTGATTGATCCATGAGGCCTCGTGCTTGTGCTGGACATCCCTGTTGGTTTTATATTTGAACACATGCAATCATGCCATTAGATAAGGAATTGTTTCAAAACTTTATGGTTGCTTCTTTTTTGGCTTTGTGATATTAATGCTTCATTTACATTATGTGTTGTCCACTTCACCTTGATCATACCTCCTCTTTTATAACTGGTACCTACATATCAGTGATGATGAGGCTTGAGTATCATCTCATCATGGTGTTCTAATGTCATTTCTTCAAGGCAATGTAACATATGTAGAGCCTTCATTGCTTCATTAAATTTGTATCATGATGTTATGCTATTGATTTTTATCAGCACCATGTAATCATTCTACCATTTGCAGTTTTCCTTAGCTTAAAAAATGCAAATTTTATACACTTCATAGTTGCAATATTACTGAATCCATAATATTACCTCTTGCTCCATGATGTTCTTGGTTCATTCACTGCTTTCAAAACATGCAATGAGCCTCTTTTGGGAAGTGCACCATATTTTGATGTTATGATTTTCATTTGAAGCCCATGATTGGGTTCTCATCACTCATGCATATTTGACTTGTATCTTTTATGCCCCATACTACATCATTATTGATCCTACTGATGGCACTGTAGGATATGGATTTAGTGTACTTTACTGAGACTCTATGATTGCTTCTCATTATTGCACCTCTTGCTCATGTTTCTACATGCTTTATTATGACTTCATTATTGGGGTATCATGGCATGATGGGTCACTATTATGGATGCATCATTTGGAAATGATGTCATAACATCATATGGAACATCAACATTTGATGTTTTTGTTGCATTATTTTGATGATGCAAGACACAACCATGATTCATTAGATGTTCATTTTCTCCATTAAGACTTATGTATGCCCACTTGATATTTCCATGACACATGATTATAGAGGAACTGTAAAAGGCAACCACCTACTTGTTACTACTCCATGCTCATTTTGGCTATCCTCTTTAATGCATTGGCACCTTTTGCAGTTTGATTGTATTCTCATGCTTTCTGTATTATTTTTCCTTTAGGAATCTTGAATGTTCCATGGCCACTGTTGTTTCACTGGTTGTTTCCCTTTTCTTAGATCAGTGCCCCTCCTTGAGGCTGTTAGGGTAACCAGAAACTTTGTGGGAATAGAGCTTTTGATTACCCTGACAAGTCCAATGTAGGGTACTAGGAGGGCCTATCACTTGATTATGGGTGCTCTTGGTCTGTGATGTGGGTTTTGTCAAGGAGCTTTGAGGGCTTCCTGAAGGGCCCACATCACAGGGCAACATCATTCATTGTATTCCAGTACTTTAATACTGCTATTGTCTAGATAATAGCGACCCTTGAGGATAACCCCTTTTTAGGAAAGGTCATCCTCTTGGGATTGCTATTATCTGAATGAGGGAAAATAACAGTGTCATAGCTTCTTTTGTATTTGCACATGGAATAAACAATTTAGTGAAAACATAGTATCTTCTTTCCTTTCTACAAAATTTTTCTGAGTGCACATGTCTTGTAGCATGGTTTCCTTCTAGAGATGTATGGCTTGATTATGCACATACATGAATGTAGATGAGGATTTGTAATAGGATATCATGCATCTCTTAGATCCCTTGGATCTAACTCCATCTCTTTTCTTCTTCCAATTACTGGATCAAGTAGGAGCACACTGGATTCACACCCTAGTCATCCTTCCATCATCTCTTCACGCAATGTCTGGTGCCCTCATTGTTTTATGCTCATCTACTGATGTATGTCTATAGTCATCTTTATCTTTCTATGAGTTGGCTATGCTCACGGCCTGTGTGAGCCCAGATGTTTTATTTTCACTCCTTTCCTTGTACAATACATATAATATTTTCAACACACATATATATATATATATATATATATATATATATATATATATATATATATATATATATATATATATATATATATATATATATATATATATATATATATATATATATATATATATATATATATAGTCTTTAGATGTACACATTTCTTTCACTTTTACATGTACTTCATCTTATGAAATGAATACAAATTTAAACAAGATCACTTAATAATGCAAACTAGGGTAGTATAGTCACTCATCTTAGTAATTAGGTTACCAAATGAAATAAACATAGAAATTAGGTAACAATTATAAAGAAAGTTTAGTCATTAAATTTTCAGTCTATCTTTGTAATCATCAACACTTATTTTGGGCACAACAACCTTTTGTAATTGTCAACACTTATCATTGCTTAGTCTTTGGTTTTCTTAGTGAAGAAAACCAAAGACTAAGCACTGATCATGAAAAATACCACCAATTTTGCACTTATTATTGCCAATTTTGAGGCTTTGCATTCATATACTTCTAAGACTAACTAGAAAATCAATCAGTTCTACTCATCTATATGGCTAAGAAAAGACATTTATTTACATCATTTGAGAAAGTTGAAAATAAAAATATATATATTGAACAAAATAAAATTCAGGAACAAAATTCTCTTGATATTTATATTGTTGAGAATTTGATAATGGAGTAAATGGTATAGTTAAGGTGCCTAATTGGGTTATTCATGATGTATGTTTGTGTTTTTGAAAAATTGGGTAATCTATTGCCTGTCTACCAAGTCGCTCAATCGATAAAAAAAACAAGAAAATAATTTTAGCCTAACTACATTGTTATAAATGATATTACTAACATCTCTTAGGTACTTGTTGATGGAACATTGGATAAGCCTTGTAAGCTTCATTTCTTTAGTATATTTGTCAGTCTTCAAAGAATCAAGACCATTTTGAATTGGTGAGAAGAAAGGATTGTAAGATATTCCTCTAGTATTTTCTATTAGGGCACCTAAACTTTCAAATATTTGTGGGATCGGTGAATCCCATGACCATCCTCCATATACGGTGGACAAGCACAATGTAAAAAATTGAGCCGAGCCATCTTGGGGCTAAATACATTCATTTAAAACTCCACAATCTAGAAAGGTTTCAGAGAGAAGCATGACCAAGGGAGTATAATAAAGATGCGTCTCCATCCATTGTTATGGAAAAGAAAAATATGGGAGAATATGTTGCGGCAAAGATGGAAAAATAGTGGGTTTTTGTTTATATACAAAAGCCGAAAGTTCTACATCTATGCATTCTCATAATATTGTTAAGGCTAGATTGTTTATGGGAAAATCTTGTCGGGTAAAATGAGGACCAAATGAGTTACTTATGTTGCAGTACCCTGAAAATACAATGCCAAAATCTGAACATTGAAGTAGAACTCGGGTATACATCAGGATTGTGGGTACACATAAAGTTTGCTTGGTATGATATTAAATGGAGAAAGAAATAGGTCTTCAAGTCTTCATCGCTACAAGATAGATCTAACATATTTGATGTGTGCTTAAAGATTCTATTTATCTAAAATAAAGATGGAGAAGAACATAATACTATGGAAAGAAAACAACCAACAAAGCAAAAAATAGGAAAAACAAGATTGAAACACCATCTTCCATGGAAATAGTGACCTGGTAGAATTCACCAATGGGAAAGTTAAACAAATGCAATCAACGCGAGACCTAAAAATGGAAAACAAGATTACATACCTTTCCTTTTTTCCCTTCGCATATGTTGAAAATACTTACTGTACAAATTTTCTAGCCCTCATACCCAGTCCACACACATTGCTTTCCTTGGGTCTTTCCGCGAAACTCATTCACGACCAGTGGCTATACCAAATCAAAGGAGTACCATCTTGGATGGAAGAGGTATAACTAATAGTAAGGAGTATAATTGCAAATAGATTGTCACTATATAGTGTTGAATCATTAATAATAGTTTTCTATGGAGTCACTTGAAATCATTAAATTTTTCATGTCCATATAACAAGGACCAAATACAAAGATATCCAATCATGATTGTCATAGAACTGAAGACCAACCATAGTTAATGTTTAGTCCAAAATGCATCATCAAAACACAAGCATGCAATCATTTTATCAGCTTCATCTAATGAAAACATCATAAACACAATGAAGAGATACATGATGTTATGTAGAAGATAAGGCAGTGCTATAAAAGACAAATATCAATCAGAGGACATCAAACAAGTAAAAGATTGGTTCAAAGACATGGGTGCAACACGTTTATAAGGTATCTTGTTACAAGAAAATTAGTAATGAGGGTGTGACTATTATCACATCTTGAACAACATATGTATGAAGGCAAGGCTCCAATAAAGCATGAGGAACAAAATAAACATGTGGGTTTTATTTCCTTTGGGGAAATTTTCATTACAATACAACCATATGTAACAATTAATGTTGATGTAATGAGCCTAATAAACCAAGTTATAAATGAAAGGTATTCACAATAAAAAATAGTGAATAATGCTTCTCAAAAGTAGAGGTATGTAGTAAACTTCAAATTAAAGTATAGTGGTTTCTAGAGGGGCATCAATGGTATTTATAACAGAGAAGCCTCAGTCTACATCATGGATACACTTTTTTAGAAGTGTCATTTCTTAAGTGTATGCTAACAAATAAAATTTATAGAATAGAAGAGGATTCTCAGAAACCCTCAGAGGTATAAATGCATTCATTTGCCAAAAGTATAGTGTAAATATAAAAAATAAGAACTTAGTCTGAAAATAAGTATATAGATGGAACATCGAGCTTAAAGATAAATAGATACTTGGGTCATGGTTTTCATAGAGTAGATGAAGAGATGTCATAGGGTTTTGAAAGTTCAAGTATCAAAACATCTTAAGAAAACATAGATATTATATGTGCCATCTTTTCAAATGCTATCCCCATGAAAGCATCACACACAAAGGGTATGGGAATCAGAGAAAAATAAATAATCTTGTATAAGCTTCTTTGTTTAAATGTACATAAACATAGGAGCAATAGTCATAATGAGGAAACCCTTAGAAAATGTGCAAAAATATATAAAGCCACGACATACACCAGTGGAAAGCTTATCTCAAAGTTTGCATAATGTCCTTTTTGGAAGGAGAATCTCATGCGAACATATGAATATAGCCATAGCCATTAAGGAAATAATAGACAAGATGCCATGAGATGCAAGAAACAAACATAGATGGAGCTCATTTTCTTTGAGCATGGAGTATACAAGCAATAATTATCAAATATAGAAGCCACAACCCTCATATGTTGTCGAGAGTACACAATAGAACAAAAAATAAAGAAGCATCATGGATATAGCAGAAATCAATGGTTTTATTTTGTTTTTGGTTGAGAAATAAAGCTTGAGAGTAATAGGAATGGTTTTTTCTCACTAACATACCTGCAAATGGTGAAATATCCACATTGCATCTCCTCAAAAACCTAGCATCAAACCCGAAGGCTTTCTCTGTAGGGATGCAGTTAAACCCTGCTACTGGCCACACCCTACCTGTAGTTAAATCCTTGACGATTTGGGATGATATGACATGAGGGAGGTTCTACTAGGGAGACTGAGATCAAATAGGTGGGGAGTTGAATAGAGACTGATGAGTTTGTCTTCTTTTCTCTAGAAACCTTGATATTAGCCAGGTTTAGGTCTTCACCATTGCAAGAAGATTCATGGACCTAACAGGACAATTAAATGGGGTTCACAAAAACCCAAAACTAGCATATGATTTCAAATTCCACCTATTGGGTGGGAAGATAGTGTCGCCAATTTTGGGGCCTAAACCGGATTTTGATCTCCAAAACTTGAATTGCAATTTAGCATCCCATATGATGGATTTGGCAAAAAAGTAGAAGTTTTGCACCCAATTCCTCCCCAATTCCACTAACCAAACATGGCCCTATTTAGATGGAAGACTCAAATGTTGGTTTTATGGGTAAATAAGAATTAAAAAATCCCTATTCTAGTTTCATGTTTTGAACACAAACATAAAAAATGTCAATTCCAAGATTTGACAATCTCAATTCTAGTCTAATTCCAGCAAACAAATGGACCCGTATTTTTACCCTTTTTTAGGGAGTCATTCATGTAATTGTTGTTTTTTTTTCTTTCTTTCTTTTTTCCTTTGTCTAGAGAAGGTTTGAACGTAGAATCATCTAGGTTTCTATAACATAGACTTTGTCCTTAAATAGGTGTCATTTGGCATCACCTAAACATTTGCATTCGAAACTAATAATGAGACACTACTAACAATAGCTTTGTCATTAAACCAAGTGTCCTTTATCATCACATAAATGTTTGCATTCACAACTAATAATAAGACACAACTAAGAATATTAAATATTCAATAGAGTTCTTTCCAAACATGAGACATCATTCGGTGGGCAATGCTTGCATTATATAGCCTATTGCTAATAAATATTGAATTGGTTGTGAGTTTTACCACAAACTAACATATATAAAATAAAGTATATTACATATTTTTATATGAATGAATTTTGTCCAATGATTATGGTTGAAGTTTTTGTGAGGTTTTCTTTTCAAAAAAATTAGGAAGAAAAGTCAATTCAAGAATAGCACGATGAGGGGTGAAAAAATGAGCTATTGGAAGGATTTTGCAGTGAAACTAGATCGGTATTGGACATGGGGGGATCAAGACCTACTAAGAGTAGGAAAAAATCATGCAGTTGTTGCTTGGAAGCCATTGGGAAGAATCAAGCAAAAGGAAAATCAGATTTTGGGCAATAAATCAAGGAATGGGTTCAGGAAACCCTTTATCAGCGACCCACGACAATATTGGAGTGAAAAACATTGGTCGTGAATGAGTGATGGCTATGGAAGGCTTTCAGAAATAAATGTTGTCGAATGGAGTAAATTGGAAAAAAATTTATGGAGGTCAAAGGTGACTCAAACTTTAGTGAAAGGAAGGATGCTATGGCTAAAGAAGGCACCTAAAAGGTATGTTTTGTCTTGGACCAATGTCATCAAGTGTCAGTCAATGTAGATAACTCTTGCTAGAATGATACTATATTTTGTTTGAAAGAGAAAGGTTTTTTCATAAGAAGGATAGGTGAATGGTCAGTGGTCTCTAAAAAATTTTAAAAATAAAAGTGGTGTGTTGATGCTTGGCCTTTTCGAGTAGAGCTAAAAACCCTCCCAAATGCCTTTTGTTTGGTGATTTGTGAAATTGGGCAAGAAAAATAATCGATTCTCAATAATGGACCATATATGATGGGTGGAATGGGGGTTTTCATCAAAGATTGGAGTTATGACTATCAAGGGATTGAAGTTGGGTTGCCAATATGGATAAGAATCTATAATTTCCCTTTCAAATACTGGGATATACAGACATTGAGAGTGATTAGGAACAAATTAGGTAAATTTCTTATGGCTGGAGAAGTAGTAGAAAATAAAGATTACAATATGTATGCGAGGGTATGTATACAGTGGTATTTGGGACAACCACTCCCAAAATACATTAAAATAATCTCAAATGTAGGGGTTTGGAAGAAAAGTATATAAGTTGAGGAATATATGGACAAATGCAAAGCATATAGGAGTTTAGGACACACAAATTGGAAGTGCTCTAAGTCTACAAAATGAAAGGATAACATTCATTGTGCTATCATCTAGAAAACCATCCACATGACTGAAAAAGGGTGCTCAGATGAACAAATAGGTAAAGTAAGACCAAGAGATAATGTAGATGTAAGGTAGGAACTTACTTTGGAAGATTCATCTCAGACTTGTCATGTTTTGGAACTAGGAAAACAAGATAAGGTGAGAACATATTTTTTGAAAGGATATATAGAGGTACCAAATAAACATATTAGCCAAAGTACCCAGAACTGGGAAAGAATATGCAATGGACTAATGGGAGAGAATGATCAAAATTTATTGTTGGAGAAAGTTAAAGGAGCATTGAGTCTCTTTCCAGATGGAAAAAATAAGGGAGGAGGGTATGGTGTTTGGTGAGGATAACAATTTGCAATCACATAACCCAAATATTGAGGCAACACTGATTCAAAAAAATCCGCCCACTAATGCAATGAGTATGGAAAAACCCTCATATGAAAACAATAAAGGGTTAGATGATGGCAAGATGGATGTGCAAGGTATTCCACCTGAATAAAATATTAGAATAGATGTATTGCATTCTCTAAAAAATTCACCTCTCAACTTGGGTAACAGTGTAAAATAGTACAAAGAAATAATGCCACCAACCTCTCAAGTAGAAGATGTGGCTCATATATATGTAGAATCTAAAGTTAGCAATAGTCATTTTCCATCCTTCAGAAATAGAGTCTCCTAGCTTTGAGAAAATATTAGAATCCCCACTGATAGGATGCTTGACATTAGAAGTCGCATGCAAAGTAGACACCAAGAAAACAAAAAATATTTTGGATAAGAAGGACATTGGTCTCTCATGGTCTGATGGGGATTTAAGCTCTGATGAGGAGGACATTGTCGAGAATATGACAACTAGTCAAATGCAAACCAAACAAAAGAATGCCAAGATTGTAGAAAGTTGAGAAGAGGACCCAGGTCTACAAAATACAAATTGGAACCCATTAGTAGTGCCAAAGGAAAAAGGAAGCTACATTATGGGAAGGGCCTTACCCTTCCCGAGGAGCCATGAAGGCCTTATTGTGGAATGTCAAAGGTTGTAATGACTTTGACAAAAGGCAACAAATCAAGAGATGTTTTAATCAGGAAATGATAAATATTATATTGATACAGGAAATAAAATTAGTAAAGGATGAATTTAAGGAACTTCTTAGGAAGTAGAGATAATGGAAAGGTGTTTTTGTGGATGCAATTGGAGTGTCACATGGCTTGGCGATCTTATGGAATGCACAAAAAGTGGATGTTCAAGAAATTAACAAGGAACTCCATTGGTAGAAAGTGAAAGTGCACATTATTGAGGCCAATAAAGATATATTCTTCCTAATTGTCTATGGCCCAATTGCAACTTCTCAAAAAAGAATAGTATGGAACCAGATTAACATGTGCATATAATCATTAGGATCTTCCCTTCTCATACTGGGTGGAAATTTTAATGCTACTAGGAGACCTTATGATAAAAGTGGAGACAAACAGACTTTCAGTGTAATATAATCTAATTTCCAAAATTTTATTTTTAACAAGAAGATGGAGGAGAGCATTCCTAAGGAAGGGAATTTTACATGGATGAATAGAAGGAAGGACTTCTCAAATATTTTGAAGAGGTTGGATTGATTTTTTGTGGCCAAAAAGTAGGAAGACTTTTCCTATATCTTTGGATCTCTCATTCCCTTCTCAGGATCACATTATTTCCCAGTCATTCTCTACTTTCAGGATGATAATGATCCCATCTGATCTCCTTTTAAATTTAAGGCGATGTGGTTTCATGATCCCAATCTTCTATATCTCATAGAGTCATGGTGGAAAGGCGCTCCTCATACAGAAGGGTCAAAAGATTTTGGGGTTTTTAAAAAAACTACAACACTTCAAAGGAAGATTGAAGGAATGGAATAGGATCTCTTTCAAAAATATATTTGTAGGAAAAAAAATTGGGAAGGAACTTGAAGATTTGAATTCAAATGTTACTAAGCAGGGAATGACACACTTTGAAATCCAAAAAGAGAAGGAATTTTTGTAGGAGTCGACAGATATTTTGGCTCAAGAGGAACTATACTGGAGGTAAAAATATAGAGAATATTGGGTCAAGACAAGGGATAAATATACTAATTTATTTCATTCCTCAGTCAAGGAAAGGAGGATCAAAAACAAAATCAGTGTGATCAAGGATGCAAATGGATCACTTCTCACAAAGTGCGAAGATATCAACAAGGAGGCAATTAAGTAAGTTTTATGCACTCCTTTCTTTGAATAATGATACAAGAATTAATTTGGGTGTGATTGAGGCCATTATCCCTAGAGTAATAAAAAGAGAACAAAACTCTCTTTTGTCAAAATCACTAGATATGGAGGAAGTGAAAACTGCCTTGTTTTCCTTAGGGAGTGACAAGGCACTAGGGTTGGATGGTTTTCTTGTGAGTTTCTTTCAAAAACTTGGGAGCTAATCAGTTCTGATCTTGTTAAGATGGTTGAAGAATAAAAAAAAAGGGTTAGATTTCCAATTATATCAATAACACTTTCATTTCTTTAGTCCCAAAGAAGGAAGCACGATTGGGTCTTTTCAAAACTGTCAACCAATTGCATTATGCAATGTAACATATAAAGTTATCACCAAAGTGATTGCCAATAGGTTAAAGTATTTTCTACCCTTTCTAATATTAGAAGAACAAATCAGATTTATGTCTAGGAGATCCATTGTGGAAGGTATTATTATTATGCATAAAGTGATCCATTCTATCAAGAAGGCTTAGACAGATTCAATGATGGTTAAATTAGATATAAGGAAGGCATATGACCATGTTAACCACACCTTTCTATATTATATGTTGAAATATTTTGGATTTGATGAGAAATGGATAATAAATTGTATATGTTCAATAAATTTTCTAGTCACTGTAAATGGTATCCCTTAAGGTTTTTTTGAGTCTTCTCGAGGTATTAGATAGATGGATCAATTATCTCTATCATTGTTTACTATTATGGTAGAATTTTTGGGAAGATTGATTACTAAGAGACAAAGAGAAGGAAGATGGAAAGGCATTAGTATTGTGCAAGGCTTGGAAACTTCCTTTCATCAATAATTTACAGACAAAACGTTATTGATAGGGGAAGCTTCACTCGGGGAGGCTAGATGCATGAAGGAAATACTAGACAAATATTGTGCTTTGTTATGATAGATGGTGAATTGGCATAAATAAGAGGTAATTTTCTTCAATATAGATCTAAGTAAGAAACTTTCAATCAGTAAAATTCTAAAGGTTAATATGGGGAGCCTCCTTAGGAAATTTTTGGGACTCCCACTCTTTGGTTGTGCCACCAAGACATCATTATGCATGATTTTTTTTTAAAGTTACATTGGGAGAATAGAGGGATGGAAAAGTAGGTGGATTTCATCAATAGAGAACATCCTAATGTTGAAATTAATAATATCGAAAATACCTATATACTCTATAATGTGTATGAAAATCCTAGTGAAAATCATCAAGACTATTGAACAAAAGACGAGGAAGTTCTTTTGAAGTTCTTATGGAATGGGATCCAAGGATAAGACAAGATTCCCCTTATGGCTTGGGACTAAATTTGTAAACCCAAATATACAAGAGGGGTAGGATTAAGACGATGAAATCTAATGAATGATGTAATGGGGGAAAATTTAATATGGATGATGTATAGGAATCCTAATAAAAAATGGGCCAAGATCCTCACACGCAAATATTTAGATACTCAATCAAGGGAATAAATTCTAATCATTTTGGATCCACCAAAAGAATCATTGATACGGAACTTTATGATGAGCTACACACATATTATAACATATCACATTACATGGAAATTGGGAAATAGAGAAAGCACCAACTTTTGGGATGACTCCTTTGAAGGACAACCAACCTTTTCTTTGGGAGATTACTGATCTGAATTATGGTTTTTGAGTACAATACCTAGTGAAAAACCTACGGTATTGACAAACCTATTACAAGAACAAAAATAGTTTACAAGAATTGATGCAAGCCAAAATTAATTCCATTCCCTTTGAAAACCACTTTATAAATTGTTTGTGAAATCCCAAGGGTCACCAAAATCCTCTTGAAATCATAAGTGAACAATCTAAAATTATGTATTTATATTCTATAAGCAAACTCAAAGTGCCCGACTGCCCAACAATATATGTCGTTGATGAGTCGCATATAAACCTGCACTTTCATTTTTTTTTGGAGTTTGAAAATGAGCCTGACCACCTAAAAATACATTATATCAATGAGTCATGTATAAACCTAGACTTTCATTTAGTTTTGGAGTTTGAAAAAGATCTCAAACTCCAATACATTATGTTGACAAGTCGGGTGAGAATAGAAACTTAGAAATGGGTTTTTGCATTTAGGAGAGAATGTTGACATCCCAACTTAGTTTTGATCATTCCTCCCCCTTGAAAGGCAATGAGACCCTTTGTATCAACATTGTGCAATAAGTGAGGTAAATGAAGTTAAATCTACTCTCAAGTAAGCCACTTACCTTGGTGAATAAACTGACTAAATTGAGCCACTTGATAAAAATAAATGTTCTACTTCTTCAATTTTTTCATAGTATCCTCCATAACCTTATCTCTTTGTAGTGGAGTAGCTGCTACTAAATTTGATTTAGTATTACTAATTTCCCCAAAAACATCTAATAATGGAGGAAAAAAAGGCTTCAATAGCTCTACATTGAAGACTGAATGAATACCCATAAATGGGTCAAGTTAAGCTCAAATGCAATTTTACCACCCAATTTTACCACCTTGCTTGATGATCTTATATGGGTCATACCAAAGAGGAAGAAGCTTCATGTTTGGACCTTGCAATCTTTCCTTCTGAATGTGCAACCACACCTTATCCCCAATTTGAAAATTATGAGGAGTTTTATGCTCATCATGCCTCTTCTTGTATTTCTTATTGGTGTGTTCCAAGATTTCATGAACCTATTTTTGCAGGTGATGGATTTTGTCAATAAACCTTGTTGGATTGTCTTCTTCCTTATCTACACATGGAACCAAACCAAGTTGAATGATTGGTATGACAAAAATCATGGGTACTAATGGTTGATAACCAAGATAAACTTCAAATGGACTGTGACTTGTCAAACTATGAATTTCCCTATTGTAGCTATGTTGAACATATGGAAGACTTTCATCCTATGTACAAGGATGTTTTGAATGATACATCCATAGAATTTGGATGATCATTTGATTTACTACCTTTATTTGGTAATTTATTTGAATGTGGAATGTAGTAGACTTTATTAATTTTGTGTCCATCTTTTCCCATAATAAATACTAAAACTTACTAAGAAATCTACTATCCCTATCTCAAATAATTTTGTTTGGAAAACCAAAATGAACCCAAACATGCTCAAAGAAGAGCTTTGTAGTGTCCTCTATAGAAATTGCCTTTTTACAAGACACAATTATTGCCATAATTGAAAATATATCTACCATAACATACACACAATCATGACCTCATCTAGTGGTAGGAAGATCAAACATGAAATCCATATAAACTAAGTGCCAAGGTTTTTCTAGAGTAGGTAGTGGTAAACATAGACATAACTTACGATTTGTAGGATTTGTAATAACACATGTTGTAAAAGCTCAAATTTATGAAAATATATCATTCTTCATTTTTGGCCAGTAAAAATATCTTTGGAGTATAGCAACAATCTTACCTATTCTGAAATGACTTGCAACCTTGATGTAGAGAGCTTCCCATATCAACTTCTTGCATTTTGCATTAGGCACATCGATTTGGCCAAGGTGGAAAAGAATTCCATCTTGCAAATAGAAATCATTCACATGTTTACCCTCTACCAGCTGATTATAAACATCAACAAACTCATTATCATGACCATACAAATGAGCCCAAGTTTTAGTTTGATGACCACATGAGCCTAACACTGTATTTATAGATGCAATTTGAGGCCTTCTCAAATAATATACTACATTATTAGTGCTCCCTTTCATATGGAAAATATTGAGATGAAATTTTTGATGATAGGTTGACCATCTTTGGTGTCGATCATTCTACAACTTTCCTTTTGTTTGCAAAAAATGAAGAGGCTTGTGATATGTGTGGATGACAGTTTCCTTGCCCAAAATATAATGTGTCCATTACTTACAATCTTGAACAATGGCATATAGTTCCTTTTAATGGGTGGGATATCTATGTGCTATGTCAAAAAAACTCTCACTATGGTATGCAACCATATGGCCATGTTGCATGAGGACTACTCCTAGAGCATATTCTAATGCATCAGTTTATATTTCAAATGACGTTTGTAAATTAGAAAGAGATAAAACTAGTGTGAAACATAACCTTTGTTTGAACTCCTCAAATGCTGTTTTTAGCACCTATCCACTTGAATTTAGTTTTCACTCCTCCTTGAAATGAGTGATTTCTAGGCCAAGACAAATGTGAAAATCCAAACACAAATTTGCGATAAAATTTTGCCATCCCAAGGAAGCTATGTAACTCTATGAGATTTATAAGAGAAAGCCAATTTTTAAACACTTGTATTTGTTTAGGATCAACATGAACACCCTCACTATCAATGACATATCCCAAATATTTAATGCTCTGCATACCAAAGGAACACTTTTCTTTATTTACATAAACTCCATGGTCTTGTAAAGTTGAAAGTACTTGTTCCACATGTTGAAGATACTCCTCCCAAGTTATGATGAAGATGATTATATCATCCAAGTATACCACTACAACATAATCATTAAATGACCTATGTGCATCATTCATCATCCTTGTGAATTTGTCTATGGCATTTGTTAGGCAAAAAGGCATCACTAGTCATTCAAACAAACCCTCCTTAGAATTAAAGGCAGTCTTCCACAAATCTATTGGGTCAATTGGTACTTGATGGTACCTCAATTTCAAATAAATTTTGGTGAAGAATTTATCCCCTCTAAGGTGGTCCAAAAGATCATTTATCCAAGGAATTGGATATCCATTTTTCACAATGATTTTATTCAATACCCGATAGTCAATACAAAGTCTCAACATTCCATACTTTTCTTTGCAAGAATAATTGGACTGCCACAAGGTGATGCAATCAGACGAATGTGTCCTTTTTTGAATTAATTCTTATATATGTTTTTTAGTTTCATCATTCTCTGGTGTTTACCTCTGGTACACTAGTTTATTAGGCAATGGGGTTCCTAGTATCAAATCAATATAATGTCTAACTTCACAGTATGAGGGTACCCCAATTGGTAACTCAAATACATTATGATTTTTTTTTCAAAATCTGGTCTATTGATCTTTGTTTCTTTTTTGTGGTGTTCACAGTGGTATGGTAATTACATACTAGTTTTATTTTTTCCTCGGGATAAATCATCAATAATATAAATGTTCTGTTTTGGGTAATCAATCTTCTACATTGTTTATTGTTAATTAAAGATGCAAAGTGTGCAAGACTCACATGTGGTATCCAATACTTATGTCCTCCCAGTTTTATTGTCACACTACATGAATGAGTCTCATATACGCCATGACGCTGATACAGATATGGTTGTCCCAACAAAACATCACAAACATCAAGAGGAGATACATCACAAATTACCTCGTCTTTGAGAGGTTTGATAGAATATGGATTACGACATTGCTTATTCACATGAATATCTCACCCTTGACTTACCCATACCATGGAGTAGGGTTGTGGGTATGTTGTTACTTTCAAATTTAACCTTTTTACGGTCTCAATAAATATTAAGTTCTTTTGGCTACCACTATCAATAACAAATTGTAGGGCCTTTCCTCTAACACACATCTATGAATGTAATAGTCTTTCCTCATTCTCCCAATGCAATATTTTTGTAGTGGCTACTATGGCATATGGGTTATCCTCAATGACATGTCCATTATCTTTTTCTTTTCAAAAATCTATCATCTTAGGTTCAACATTGTCTTCATGTATATCCATCATTAAATTTCTATAGTTCTGCAATATTTGTATTATGAGAGGGACTCTTGTTGACTTCACACCACATACATGTGTCTTGTTGTGTTTTCTTCACACACCACACCTTCTTTGTTGGTGAACTAGAAAATGACTCTTTGGTTGTTTTCTTTCCTATATGTTTTCTACTTTAACCTTTCTATTTGTTGTTCGTAAAATTATCCCCCCTTCCTTTTTGATTGAATTTATCCTCAATATTTGAATCATACTTGAAAGCACTATATAAAGTCTTTATATTTAGGAAGTCCATATTGGTTTGGATATACCTATTAATTCCACTCTGATATTTCAAAACTCAATGCTTCTTTGAGTCGTTGATGCCAATTTTTGTTGAGAGAGTATAAAACATATTGGTATACTCCTAAACTAGTTGATCATTCTTCTGTCAAAGAAAGTGCCATTGCATTTATTTCTATTCATCAGTATCCTCAGGGAAATAATAACCTTTTATTTGTTCCACAAAATCTCCCCATGTGAGATTTCTATAAAAAAATCTTGAATTCTTGGCTATCTTGGGTTTTTCAGATTGTCAGTTTAACTTTTCATGCCATTTTTACCTGTCTAGTCAACTTTGAGGAGGGAAAATGTCAGCAAGTCAGATGAGAACAAAAACTTAGAAACTATTTTTTTCATGTAGCAGAGAATGTCAACATCCCAAGTTAGTTCTGATCAATTATTATAGATAAATCAAGCATAAAATTGAAAATGCTTGGGGCAAGAGAGTTGTGAGCTACATCAATAAAGAAGACAATAAAAAGAAATGAAGTGGTGGTATACAAATGGACGAGATTTAGATATGTCAAGAGAAGAACTCTTGGAATTGGAGAGTATGATGAACAATAGGAATTTTATAATCTCAGGAGATAATGATGATATTATATGATGCAAAGCGAAAAAAGGGGATTATTTAGTCAAAATTGGATACCAAATAGAAAATTTTTACTGAGGTAGTAGAAAAAGAGCCCACACATTGATTCTAGAACAAATATTTCTTACCAAAAGTAGGAATTTTTTTCTAGCTTGCTATCAAAGGATGAATTCTCATGGGCAAAATCCTGATGCTTTACGGCTTTCATGGGCCTTTTGAATGTATTTTATGTAGAGAAAGGGAGGAAACCATTGATCACTTTTTTCTTTATTATAAGACCTCTGAGACTTGTTGGAACTATGCTCTCAATAAACTCAATATGCAAGTTGTCTTCCTAGCAAAAATTAGGGAGATGTTTCAATCTTAGGTAATTCCAAATGGAAAGTCTACTTTCTCATGTATTTGGCAGATATGTCCATTGACCATAATTTGGGAGATGGAAATAATGAAATCATGGGATATTTCAAGGAAAGGTCAAACCAGTAGAAAGATTATGTTTGAGGATCAAAAAAGTGATTTCGGAGTTAGTCAACTCTATGTTTGTATCCCACAACCCGGGCAAGTATCCATTTAGTTTTTTGACTCTAGATTGTAGAGACAATGGCTAATTTTAAAGTATAGGCCTATTAATTGGCCCTTTAGGGTTGATCCTTCTTGACAAAGAAGAGATTATGTGGAGTGGAAAAAGATTGATGAAGGATGGGTCAAAATAAATTTTGATGGAGCATTAAAAGGAAATCTATGCCCATCAAGGGCAGGATGTGTGGCAAGAGGCCCTTCTGGCAATATTATGGCCATTGAATCCAAAAAGTCAGAGGATGATACTAACAATGAAGTAGAGGCTCAAGAAATTCTTTTAACAATTGAAATGGAAAAAAAATACAGGTGGACTAGTTACATTTCAAAGGAGATTCATAAATAATAGTGAATGCAATTTCTAGTGGAAGATGCCATTTCAGGAAAATTGAAAAAATCATTTTAATCATACAAAAAAATTGTCAAGTTTTTGTAACTTCAAAATTTCACATATTTATAGGGAAGGTAGCACATTGGTTGATTCTTTATCCAAAAAGGCAATAAAGACAACCACATAGCTTTGATGAGGTAGTGCTGACTTGAAAATTTGGCATGATAGTAGATGTGACCCTATGGTAATGTTGAGGTGGCAATGATGTTGTTTCTTGCATGACCAATTTCTCCAAGCTATCATTTGAAGGGACTTTAGTAGAGGGTGATGAGACGATGACACAACTTAATAGTTAACAAGGTGGTGTGTATGTCACCTGAGGACAATGACAAAGGATTTGAAATGATATGTAATAATGAAGGAATGATGGTTGAGGGATTTTCCAAGACACATAGTACATTGAGTAAATGCTCACTCTGCTTGTGATGGGTTGATGAAAATGTTGGAAAGAATGTCATTTCCTCATTTTTTCTAGTGGTGGTTTTTGGAAAGTGTTCTCTCAGTTGTGTTTGTGGTAGATTTTGAGAAGCACTATCAAAATATGAAATCTAACTTTAGTCTCATGGAAACCAAACAACATATGGCCTTCTAGGGAAAGGTTTCCTACAAATGGTTGAAGAATGTGTTACAATAGATAATCCTTTCTTTTTCATTATGGTGTGGGGATTGTTCGGCATCAAATTTTTAATTGCCAATTATAAATTTTGCATAAATATGGACACATCATCATGTTCTTTGTGCGGAGGTTGGAGTTTCGTAACATTGAAGAAATGAAAAGGGTGGTTACTAGGTGTGTGAGAGAGGATTGGAGGCAAGGTCCTAATGCCCTACTTCAATATGAAAAGATAGGAAGAGGATTCAATACCAAGAGAGGAGATTGGGTACATATCCCTAAGCTTCCTCCATACTTACATCCCTTCATTCTTTGGAGGGATGGTGTGAAAAAAGAAGTGAGGAAGTTTTATGTTTGAATGATGTGACTGGTGATAATTCATTAAACAATTAACCAGGAAAAAGTCATTTGGTCAAGGCAAAATAAAAATGAATTTGACAAAAAATTGCTAAAATTCAAGTTGACCGACTACTAGAGGGGGTTTTTTACAGGAAATGAAGGTGAACCAGGTGGTGGTGCTGGAGGCCAAAACATTGATCAAGAGGGTCAAAGAATAAATTCCCAAGTATAGGGATGAGGCTAAGGAAGGATAAATACCATGGGTTGTGTATGAGGTGGCAGGAGGGGAGCTAGGCAAGACACTAAAGATGGTGGAAGAGGTGGTGAAAGCGAAGCACAACATAAAAGGACCAACATTGTTGGATATAGGCGGAATTGGGGGGGAACACAAAGTGAAATTCATGATGATATAGACATGAATCCCCAGGTGTGATTGCTTCACATTACTATCATGATAAATTTTGATTCGAAACTATAAATTTTGTTTTATTTGAATACCCTAGTTTTTGTAGTGTTGAATTGAAATGTATTAATAGGGAAGTACCTCGACATGGGGGCATGGTACCATTTTTTTTTATAAATCTACAATTGTTCACGATTGGCTTCTTGATTTTTCTAGGATGGGGTAGCAAGGATAATTGTAGTTTTTAGAAGTTGCAAGGTTTTGTTGTAGGTTGGGATGTCTAAATTTCACAAATGACTAATACAATGTAAAAATAGATTATAATATTAATAACATATACATTTACTGACCCAAAATGAAATTTTTGAATGACTTGCAACTCTTTGTTACTATTGTCTTGTTTTGGTACCTAGCTTTAATGATATTTTTAATTTTTAATTTTTATTTGTATAGAATAACATAAGTGCAAGGTTTGAATGATGTTTTAATTAAGTTTTGATTTTTTAAGGGGATTATGATTAACTATGTATAGAATTTTTTTTTAATTTTTAATGAATGAGTAATTATATGCAGATTTGTTTTAGGCTAATTAAATAAATACAATCTACTAATAGTTGTTAGAATTAATATCTAAGCAATTTTAATTGTTATTTTTGAAGGAGTACATATAATGATGGATAGGGTTAGTTTGATTTTTAATAATCGGTGATATGAACTTAATTATGTGTTGTACTAATGAACTCAATGTAACAAGTAAGGAAAAGATAAATTATGTGGTAGATCACGAAAAGAAGCAATAGAAAATATATTCACATTCATACATGTATCTATCACATATATGCAAATAAGTGTTTATTAATTGCATACATTTGAATATATTAATGTATATTCTTCATTGTATAGTAATTGTTGACACCATTTACGAATTCACAAGAACAATGTCTAAATCTTCATTGTTTAACAATCTTTTACGATTTATGTATAAGTAATTTTTCCATTTTGATATAAACTTGAGACTATGAGGTATTTTATTTTGGTGTTAGTAAATTGTCTTTCATTTGTGATTTCTTGTTCTATGATGCATGATTGAACCTTGAATGCTAACTTGCTTATTGATTTTAGTAGAATATGGTTACACTATTTATTTCACAAGATGACAGGATCATGCTATAATACCATTGTAATGTACCCAATTGGGAATTTACTTGAATTACCCTAAAATTTAAATTAGGGTTTGGATTCACTACAATAGAATAAGCAATTAGAACCTAAAATAGCACTAGATTTTAATACATTTTTGTGTTTGAAATGAGCAATTTTGTCAATGCAAAATATGGCACTGAACTGCATGCTATCTTCAATGCCATTTTTTGCACTAAGTTTTGTGTTGTCTTTTGCACCATATGTTGTGCCAGATTTTTTGCTGAAAAAGTTACACAAGCAATAATGCCTCCTATAGTACCTGTAATAGCATCACTAGAATAGTGTCAAGCATAGCACAAAGAATAGTGTCTAAATGAGCGCCCAATTTGGCTTCTAGTTTTACTTCCATGTCTGCTCCCCTTTTTGCTTCTATTTTTTCTTCCTATTTTGCTTCTAGTCAAGCATCAATAATAGCTTCTTTTCTTGCTTCCTAATTGATGCCAAGTTTTACTTCCATTATGATGTCCTTTTTTGCCTCCATTTTTTCTTTCATTATGGCATCCTTTATTGCTTCTAGTTTGGCTTCTAATTTTTCTTCTTATGTTGCTTCTATGTTTACTTCCAATTTTTCTTTTAGGTTTACTTGCGATTTTGTTTCTAGTTTTGCTTCCAATTTTGCTTCTCATTTTGCTTCCGATATAACGTTGCTTGTTGCATCTAGCTTTGCTTCCATTTTTGTATCTTTTATTGATTCTAATATGACTTATATTATTGCATCTTTTGTTGCTTCTAAGATTGCTTCCATTATTACCTCTTTATTTTCTACCTAAATTGCTTTCTAGATAATGACAAGTTTTACTTTCGAGAGTGCTTTTGGTTTTCTTCTAATTTGGCTTCCATTGTATCTTCCTTTTTTGCTTCTAAAATGTTTGATTTTTTGCTTCCATTTATTAATTTAATATGTTTTATTTAAATTTAATTAGTTAAATATATCATTCATCTTAAATAACTTATATAAATATAAAGTAAGTCATATTGCATTAAAATATTTTATAGAATAACATTTGTAAAGAATTTTTAGGAAAATGGATATCCATACAAATTAACAATATCATTATACTCATTAAATCTCCATCAAAAAAAAAATCTACAACAATGTTCAGTATATATAAAATAACAAGATAATTATTATAACATGATCATCATCTATAATTATAACAAGTGAGTAAAATATCTACAATTTAATTAAATTTGACAACATCCATCCTAAGTAGTAAATTAAAATAATCTTACGTAATAAATAGCCATCTTAGAATCATCAACCACTTTCAATATATATAAATTGACGAGTCAATGAGTATAAGATCGTCATCATATATAACTAAAACAAGTGAAAGTCAAATATGTCAGGAGATCAATAACATGTCAAAATGATACACGTCCAAAATTTGACATAAGTCAAAGTGATACATGTACAAGTGATATGAATAAAAATGATAAATTATGTAACTCAAAGTGATACAATTTAAGATGATACATGTCCAAATGATTAAGTCAAAATAATACAACTCAATAATATAGTATTGCAAGTCATGAAAATGATATATATGATAGTAATTATGAAAAGAGGCGTCATAACGATATATCAACAATGATCCATGATGCTTTTTATATTATTATGAATGTTACTATCTACTACCAACAACTATTGTTACCTATTTTTTGCTTCCATTTCAAATAGGTTTTTGATTAAATATTATTACTGAAAGTAAATGCTGATAAAAAATAACAAATCATTTTTTATGCAAATATTTTACAACAAAAAACTATACAATTATTTGCATAAAATTTTGTTTCTTTTATTCATAAACAATAAGGTACAAATCCCACACAAGTCATGAGAGTAACTAGAAAGATACATTAGAAAATTAAAACATATATAAGAAAGTGAAGTAGAAATAAAGAGATGGGACCTGTCATTACCTAAAATGATGAATCCCATGATTGAGTAACATCCTCAACTTCATCCTCATCTCCAGTTACCTCACTAGAGAGAGAGAGAGAGAGAGAGAGAGCATGGTAGAGAATGCTATTAAACAAAGATGAATATAATAGTAACAAATAGATATAGGATATACAAAACCAAGAACATGCTACAAGATGAGTGTGCTTCTATAGGAAGATAACTTATAGCTTCAGGAACATAGCTGGAATCAAAAGGACAACAAATAAAGTGACCATCAATAACAATATCAATTTCAATGCTATTATAAAAGTTAAATAAAAAACAATGATCAATCAAGATAGAATGCAACATTCAAAATCAAGGGACATGACTGTCAAAACCGTCATTTCAATTGCAATATTCTTAACTATTTAATCAACAATGTAAGTATTCCACTATCAAGGGGTTGTCTTCAATAGTATAAAAATATTGCCATGTGGTTGACATTGAAATGTATCTTTAGCAAACACAAATCATGGCCAATAGAGTTATTTATCCAATGAATTAATGACAAAGCAATGGGTGTACAGTCTATGGAAGGATAAAACATTGGTGCATGGATTATTATAAACTAATAACAACATAAATATGATACACATAAATAGTGTTAGAGAATGCAAGCACGATCACATTGATTCAATCATATCTCAAAAGCTGTGAATTGAGATTTTCTAAATTTTTCACAGAAATCAGAAATCTCTAAAATGAAGAAACCTAGTAAATTTCGTGAAAACCTGGTTTGTGGTTTGTGAGGAATCTTCACCAGTACAGACCTTATCACTATTTATAGCAAGTTCTCTATCAAAGTAAAAAATGCAGTGAAAAACAATATTGAGAAAAGAAATCAACAAATGTAAAGGGTTATAGTGTTGTGTATTATGTGAATGCAAACCTAATAGTCCTAAAGATGATAATCAAAACATGTAATGATAAACAATGAGAGGATCAATATTTTTTCCACTTTTTCTTGTATGCACCCAAAAATGGTCGCCTAGACTTTGGGCCCCATTTATTTGATTTATCAATCCTGAATCATTTTTTATCAATAATCAATATTTTCAACAATATCAATCTCTTGATCAAGTCTTAATTTCGATCATATATTGGATTTTTATCCTATGGGCTAACCATTTATCCCAAGTCTTTATTTAATTAAAAGGAATTTCCTCCCCTTTTGATTAAATAAAAAGCCCACCTTTTCCTTTTATCCTAAGTTGCACAAATAAAGCATTATTCTTATTTTATAAAAAGGGAAAAAACACTCTTTGTCTCATATGGACATAAAGTCAACTCTTATTTTCCTATTGGAGGATACTTGTGCACATGGATTGCTCCTCTTTCAAGCTCCACCGCTGATTAAGACTTTTTGCCTCTTAATCTCCATGGTCCATTTCACCTCATTTCTTATAAAAGGAGAGCTCTCTCCTTCATTTGCATATACCATATTTTTATGCTAATGTTATGCTGCAAGTTTTAGGTGCATTTGGAGTTTTGAAGACATTGAAGACTTTTTGCTCTCATCATTTAGTTGCATATTTTCTTTCTTAGTTGCATGATAATGGCATTCTTAGTGTAGATTTCCTTTTATGCAATAGAATAAGCTCACATAGTCTAAATAGGAGGCATTGTAACACTTGTTATTTCCTTTCATAGATTAGTTGCATTGTACTTTCCTTTCATAGCTTAGAT
Source organism: Chamaecyparis obtusa (assembly GCA_027943335.1). Taxonomy (NCBI): domain Eukaryota; kingdom Viridiplantae; phylum Streptophyta; class Pinopsida; order Cupressales; family Cupressaceae; genus Chamaecyparis; species Chamaecyparis obtusa. The sequence continues at coordinate 441,370 of BSBK01001632.1, forward strand.
TGCATTCTCATTTAGATTTGCATTGCATTGCATACTTTGATTTCATTGAAGATATTGGCATTGTTGCCCTTGTCTTCACTTGAATCTCTCATTGTGTGGTTGACTAGCAAGGTCACAAGCTTGTAGCTCTAGCTGAGAGCAAACACATCATAGTCCCTTGCAACTCCATGCATAGAGAGCTATGAGCCCCTTTGTGAGGCCTCATTCTTGAGCAACCTTGCATGTAATGGTTCATAGAAGTGCACCATTTTAGTGTGTACATTTCTGGCGCCCACCGTGGGGCGCCAGAAATGTACACACTAAAATGGTGCACTTCTATGAACCATTACATGCAAGGTTGCTCAAGAATGAGGCCTCACAAAGCGGCTCATAGCTCTCTATGCATGGAGTTGCAAGGGACTATGGTGTGTTTGCTCTCAGCTAGAGCTACAAGCTTGTGACCTTGCTAGTCAACCACACAATGAGAGATTCAAGTAAGGACAAGGGCAAGAGTGCCAATATCCTCAAGAATCAAACATGCAATGCAATGCAAGCTATATGATGATGCAATCTAAGCTATGAAAGGAAAGTAAAATGCAACTAATCTATGAAAGGAAATAGCAATGGATTACAATGCCTCCTATTTAGACTATGTGAGCTAAATCTATTGCATAAAAGGAAATCTATACTAAGAATGCCATTATCAAGCAACTAAAAAAGGAAATATGCAACTACAATGAAATGCAACAAGTCTTCAATATCCTCAAAAGCTCCAAATGCACCTAAAACCTACAGCATAACATTAGCATAACAACATGGCATATGCAAATGAAGGAGAGAGCTTTGCTTTTATAAGAAATGAGGTGAAATGGACCATTGAGATTAAGAGGCAAAAAGTCTTAATCAACGGTGGAGCTTGAAAGAGGAGCAATCCATGTGCACAAGTATCCTCCAATAGAAAAATAGGAGTTGACTTTATGTCCATATGAGACAAAAAGTGTTTTCTTCTTTTTATAAAATAGGAATAGTGCTTTATTTGTGCAACTTAGGATAAGAGGGAAAGTGGGGCTTTTTATTTAATTAAAAGGGGAGGAAATATTCCTTTTAAGGAAATAAAAACTTAGGATAAATGGTTAGCCCATGGGATAAAAATCCAATATATGATCGAAATTAAGATTTGATCAAGAAATTGATAACGTTGAGAATATTGATTATTGATAAAAATGATTCAGGATTGATAAATCAAATAAATGGGGCCCAAAGTCTAGGCGACCATTTTAGGGTGCATACATTTCTAATGTCATATCAAGATAGAAGCTACATGACAAGGTATTAAAACCTTCATCAAGCATTAATTAAACATTATGAGCCATGACTTATAGAGAAGTTTTAACATAGAAGGTTGCAACCTGTATGTATGGAGTTCCATCAAAAGAAGTTATAAAAAAACCTAAGTAAACACCAGGTGGAAATATATAGAAAAATGATGTTTTTATTGTTTTTTACATGAGATATGGGTGCTTTCAGTATTGCTTACAAAAAAAACCTCAAGTTAGACTATGGAGAAAGTGAATGGATCAAACATTTCAGATTTATAGAATATCAAATGAAATTCATGGCTATAAAATATCAAATATATAAAGAAATAAAGATATTTTTCCATTATTTTTTAGAGACAAATCTCAGATACCTATAGTGCCACGGTCTGAATCTGTAAGAAAATATTAATGAAATCATAGAGAAAAACCTTCAAGAACCAACAAACCCTACTTCATCCTTGGCGGTGGTTAATACACAGTAAAATGCAAAATAAAAAATGAGGAAAAGTTGTGCAAGTTTAGGGTTTTTACCCTAATGTGGTTGGTTGTTAAAAGGATTTTTTTCCTTTAACTTTAAATCAATATATTACTTTCACTAATTGTCCTATGGAGTTTAGTTCTTTTCCTTTTTAATTTTGCACATGAACTTTAAGTATAAAATATTTATTAAGTGATACTTTAATTTATCACCTAATAAATATTTTATTATTAATAATGCATACACAATTATCAAGGAAATGCACACCCGGTGGAACCCTGACCCACTTCTAAGTTCAAAAGAACTTCATTTATATTGTTGTTTTGGTATGAACAACAATATTTTCAACCTTCAAGAGGTAAATAAATTCATACTTGGTTACTTCGTACTTTTGGTTTCAAGATTCAGTGAGCATAACATATGAGAAAGGTACAAACTAGGTAGCTCCAATGGATTAATCATAATCACATTACATGAATCAACAACTAAAATGGACTGAAATAGATAATAGAAACATAGTTCTTAGAAAACAAATAGGAAGTTACTATGTTCTACCTTGGCTGAAGGAACAATCACAAAATAGAGTTCCAATGGATGCAGGAACACTCATAGAAGAGAGTTCTAATGGCTCTAGGAATAGCCACATAATAGATTTCCAACGGTTGTAGGAACGGTCATAGAACAAAGTTCTAATAGCTGTAGGAATAGTCACAAAACAAAGTTTCAATGACTACAGGAACAAACACAAAACATATTTCTAATGGCTATAGGAATAGTCAACTACTAAAACTAAAACTAATTATTGAACAAAAAATAACTAATTAACCAAATGAGTGGAATTCTCACCAATTGGCCCCCCTTTGGATGAATCTAGAATGAAAGATTACAACAAAATAAATATAGATGAGGATAAAACTTTCCAAACAAGAGGCTTCTAAAGACAAGATTCCAAGTTTCTTGCAAGGTGAGTCTCCTAAATCTCCCAAATTTGAAATTCCAAGTTTTAGGAGTGATCCCTCATTTCAAGAGTCTATAAACAAAGAGCCCCAAATATTTGTTTTCCCAAGTTTTATAGAGCATGTTATAATACAAGAATATATTCTTGAGCAAGTAAAGCCTTATGAGGAACTTATTCAAGATTCAAGACCTCAAGTGTTGCCTTCCCCAAACCTAGTGCAACCTCAAGAACCCAATGATATTCTGATTTCTTAAGTTGTATAATAGTAAATCAAATTTTCTACTGGAGGCAGAAGAGGCTTGTTTATAGCTGAACGTGGACCTCTAATCCAACCATATACACAACATAGTCATTTCTCACAAATTGAATTACAAAAATGAGTATGAGTTACCCACTTCGCGGATTCATATTGAATCGACCTATTGCCTCCTAATTAGTTGGGGTGTTTGAATTACTCTCAGATTGGAGAGCCAACAACCATAGACCAAGCTATAATAGAGGATTTAAAATGCTTGAAAATGATTAAAAATGAGAATTTAAGCTATATGAGAATGCAAGTGTAATCTAAGAATTCAAATTGCAGATTTAATCTAAGGAGCATGAAGATGAATATGAGAATTTAGCTAAAAAAAATTAAACAAACAAATTAATATGAAAGTGCAATTATACTAGAATGAGAAATTATTCTAATTATGCAATAAAAAAGCTTGAAAGTATGAAAATTGAGACAAAAATCCACTATAGTTTTGGTACTCTAAAATTGCCTCCCCCAAAATGAAGAAAAGAAGGTTCATAATATAGAAGAGCCCGAGAGAAGGATGAAGAGTTTCTTGGAAAAAAATGGTCGACTCTTCATCTCCATGGATGAAGGTGAGACAAATTGATGAATTATTTAATTAAATGAATGAATATTGCCACATGGGTGGCTTTTCGAGTTATTTTGAATAATTAAATCCAAATAAAGATGTCCATTCAAATAACCAAATATTATTTAATTCCTTTGATGTGTATTAGCTAAAGGGTGTGGAATTAATTTAATTTAAAGCACTTAGGACTTTAGGATTAAATTAATTAATCATAGGGATTTTTAGCCAATAAATGTCAAATATTTAGGAATTAAATATAGTGTATGATTAATGCAAAATTAGGGTTTTTTGCATTTGACACCAAGTCAAATAAAGTCAATTAGGAGATAGAATTGCCTAGTACAATAGGACTTCGATGATGTAGAAATTCGAAGGAATGCACCAAAATTGATTAGAATTATAAGGTGACAATTTTGGGGTATTACATTTTGCCCCTCTTTGAATTGATGTGCGAGAAACGCGTTGATTCAAAGAATAGTTTGATGTGAGAGATGATGAGGTTTCAAGATTATCTCCAAAATAGAACTTAACCCTCAGAAGTCGAGGTTAGATTGCCAAGACACCAATCAGATCGAGGTATGATTCTCCGAAGTCTAAGTTAGATTGTGAAGACAATGGTTAGATTACCACTTGAGAGAAGACTGGAATCAGGGTTAGATTGCCCCAATACCCGTTGATTAAATGATAATTGATGCAGATTTAGGACTATCTCCATAATGAAGCTTAGTCCTCCGAGACCTGGGTTAGATTGCCCAGATAACAGTCCAAAAGGGTTTTCGAGAGTCATCTCCAGAATGAAGCTTGACTTTTAGGGATTAGGGTTAGATTGCCCCAATACCTAATGAGATTTCGAGAACAATCTCCAGAATGAAGCTTGATCCTCAGGGATCTGAGTTAGATTGCTTAGATACCTAAAAGATTAATGACAAGATGATAAGATTCGAGGCTCAAAGATGCTCTTGGTGAAGAGATGCCCCAAGCGATGAGGACTTCTGATTCAGATCAAACTGATTTGAGAATTGATTCGACAAGATTCAATGATGCAATCATCCTACCCCCTTAGGAGAAAAATTGAAAGATGACACGTCAGAAAGATGATTGACAACAAAAGGTTGCAGATATAGATAAAATTGGAGATCCAGAGGAACTCAGAACAGATTAAGGAAGCATCGAGAGGATGCAGAAGCGATTTGGAGCAATTTGGAGGTCATGTTGACCAAGTTTGACCATGGTTGACTAGATTTGACTAGAGTTGACTTTTGATGAAAACATTGAAGATCTTGAGAAAATGATGATGAGATAAGATTCCAGCAAAAAAAAGCCACCAGAAGGTTGATTGCACAAGTGTTCGATCCCGATGGTCCCAAAATTTTAAAACATGATTTTGAGCTATCTAGGAGTGTCAGATTTTGATTCTAATCCTAAAAATGGATTTAGAATGGTCGATTTAGCCAAGGGTGAAGTTTTTGCGCAAAACAAAGCACTTTTGAAAATTAGGTCAAAAGCTATATAAGGCCCGGAGGGGTCATTTTCAATTCATTATTCACTTTGACTTCTAGCGATTTGAGAGCTCTGAGAGAGAGATGAAGAGTGTGCTAGTGCATACACATCTTTTTGAGCACTCTCGATGGCACAACTAGCCACCGGAGTATGACGCACCTGTAAGTAGTCGATAAACCATCTTACATTTCAAGTTTCAACACTTTCTTAGGTCATTTAGGTCAGATTTTAGGTGTTTTAGGGTCTAGCTCTTCTAATGTCGCGCGAGGAAACAATTTCCTCACACCGGCCTCAATCGCCCCTCGTGCGAGGAAACGGTTTCCTCGTGAGGGTTAGGGCTTCTTCACACCGGGCTTCCCCATGAGCTCGCACAAGATGATGGGTGATGTCATGCGAGATTTCATCCCCAGTGATGAACTCTTGCGTGAAATGAGATCCTGTCTCGCACGATAGAGAAAATATCACATGAGAAGCTGCTACAATTCTGTAGAGTCTTCGTCCAATTTTACATAGATTCATCCAATTAGAGCATCCAAGAGTCATGCTTAGGATAGATGCATAGTTCTAGTTGCTGTTATTGCTTTGAAAAACCATCATGATTGAGATACTAATCGAATGTCATCGCTTGCTTTGTAGGTTGACTTCCTAGATATTGCGTTCCGGTCCCACCACCCAGTCATCGGGGATTTAGAGCAGAGATTGACCGATGTTGAGGGTGCCCACATCGATGGGCTAGGATTGACTTATCTACGTGATCTTCTCAATATTTGGGTGAATCACATACTACTAGGTGCATTGGTTGAGCATTTCCATTCGGAGATGAACACCTTTCACTTGCTGATGGGGGAGATGAAAGTCACCCCTGAGGATATATATGGGATACTGAGGATACCATTCAATAGTGCTCGCGTGGAGTACAACATTCAGTTGAGGGTGGGCACACTGGCACTGAGGGCTATTTTCCAGGATGATTTAGTGATGGGTTGGGCCATCTCGTGGGATAAGCTGATAAGAGGATACAGAGCTGGGCACAGATTAGCGGTCATCTTGGCAGTGTTCTTGAGTTGCTATCTAATGCTAGATCGGGTCAACATGGACTAGAGTGTAGTTGGGGATGCACGCTGAAGTGGATGTTGGAGCAACCACCAGTGTGATTTGGATGGGACAAGTGCATGCTCACACAAATGTACCATGAAATGCATGAGATCGTGTATCGTAGTGCGTGGACCATGGCTGCCAGTGTTTTCATTTTGCAAATCTAGGTCTGGGAGCATCTCCCTATATGCAGACCGATATTTCATGATACTAAGCAGCCCCTAGAGCCTTATATTTATAGGTATGCAGGCCCCATGACTTAGCCAACATTGGTTAAGATAGAGTAGTGGCGTGGGCAGCTAGATGACATGGTAGCAGTCATATGGAGACCATGGGTAGCCACAAAGGTTTGGGATGATGCTCAGCAAGAGCTCCCCCATATGTTCTTCTCACATCCATTGATTGGACACACCATCAGCATCATTGAGCGCTTTCTGCTCACACACATGCTATGACAGTTTGGGAGACCGCAGGATGTCTCCTAGGAGTATTGCACATATGCCCGATTCATCGATGAGACAAAGAAGGGTTGGCAACCCAGATTAGACCAGGGTAGATGCATGATTGAGGCACAAATACCACATGCTCGATGGGATTACATGGCAGATGTCACCAATGCAGGTGTGACACCTACATACAAAGATCATATTTAGGCATATCTGTATCCCAGGTACACAGATCCTGTTGGTATGGGACATAGGGAATAATAGGTAGTGCAACCTACACAATAGCAGTAGGCACAATAGTAGTAGCAGGTATAGTAGCAAGTGCCAGCACAACAACAAGTACCAACATAACAGCAGTAGCAGAGGGTATTGAGACCGAGGAGTGGGCAGACTCCTATCCCTCCTAGGACTATGGGCTCAAATGTAGGTGCTGGCAGTAGTGGGACCCAACAGAGGTCCATGAGATAGAAGATAGGTGACACATCACAACAGACACCTCCTGACAAGGGGGCCCAAGTTGATGATACTATCATGCAGGATCCACTTGCGGGAGGGCAGGATGCACAGGTACATGAGGTTCTGAGGAAGAGCCGAGAGTTGATACGACAGGCGCGGAGGGAGAGAGATAACTATCACACACAGGTCATCGTGTAGGAGACCTGGGTAGCCAAGCAAGATCAAGAGATTAGAGGGCTCCAAGAGGCACTTGCTAGGTCTCAGCTAGAGACCATATATGAGGCTACGTAGTCAGCCTACTATTATGCCACATACATAGGAGTAGTGCTAGATCTAGGAGGGTAGGTGCCACCATTTTCAGAGTATGCTGGGGCATGACCACCATCACAGGGACCACCACCATAGGCACCTCCTTAGGAACCACCGTAGGGTCCACCTCCTCTAGGTGGTGATGGGTAGAGCTAGACTCATCTTGATATACATTGTAGCCCATTTTTGATACTATGCTCGAGTAGCACCATTCTTTTGATGTACATTGACATTGATCGACCGAGATATATATGAGATCATCATTTTGATATCATTGTACTTGTGTATATATTGCTTTGGATATTTATGCTTTATGAGATGTTTCCTATATGTTTAGATGTATGGATTAGATATGAGATGCACATGATTCCTTTATGTATATGCAGATGAATATGCACATGTTTTATGTATGTAATGTGAAATGCAATGATAGATAAATGTAATGTATGATTTGATTTATGCTTATAATGAATGCACATGGATATGGATATGTAGATGTAGAATGTATGTAAATGCAATTTATGGATGCAAATGGAAATGTAATAAAAATGCAATGTATATGATACTAATCATCTCATGCAGGATGTAGCAATACATGACAGGTACTAACCAAAAGAATGTTTGAAGATCAAGAATGAGGACCAGACACTTGTGTAGCCAAGATGAACCCAGGATGAAAGATGAGAACCTTCGGCGAATAGATTGAGGAGACAATAAAGAGAGCACCAAAACACCATCTCAATGCAAGCCTAGAATGAAAATGCAAGCCTAAGCTAGATGCAATCCCTAGGACTTGGTTGTTGGACCCATTTATTGTCATCATAGATTTTTTAGTAATGGACATTCGTAGGATGCCATACAACCCTCACTGATATTGCAATCATGAGAATATGAATATGAAATTAGTCTTTGATTTGTTGGAATGAGGTGTAAGCATTAAGGCACAAGAAGCCAGAATGACCTGAACACCCATTCCTTTTGATTTAGCAAGTTAACATAAGCATTACAACACAGTTACTAGAATGACTGGAATGTTGCTTGCATGCAAACACGCCAGACACATGAGATTTTCTCCTTTTTCTAAGTGAATGATAAGCATATCAAGGTGCTCATAGTGACCCTTACGTTCACTTCATAGGATGAGCGTTTGTAATTTCACTTGTAATAGAAAGAAGCCACTCAAAAAAATAAGGAGAAGAACCAACCTCACCAAATTTTCCACATAAAAGGAGTCGAGGTACACATGGCCATCCAACATGAGATGAAGGCTCTCATAGTGGACACCTCTCTTAGATAGATTCATTGGATCATTGGAACTAAACCAACAAATAGAAAGAAAAATAAATACCATGCCCCCTAGTCTTCACTTCTCTCGGTCAAGAAAGACATCTTAGAGTTGCTCAAGGAGGAATGATAAAGCGAAAGGCCAAACACATAAAAGAAAAGCTCAGCACGCTTCAGAGAGTTACAAAGTTAGTTGTAGTTTTTAGTTTAAGCGGATTGAAGTCAGATAAGAAATATACAATGTTTGAAGACTTAACAGGATAGCGACAGTAGGTAGACACAGTGAGGACCACTGGTGACTGTCACAAGAGATGAAGTCTCATGGAATGATTAGAGAACTAACAAAGTATCAATAGGCAGATGCAACGATAACCACTGGTGACTGATATAAGAGATCCTTAAGGAGAGAGATAAAAAATAAAATGAAACATCAGTAGGTAGACACAGTGAGAACCACTAGTGATTGATGTACGAGGGACCCTCGAGAAGAGATATCCAAGCGATAGCTAGGTATCAGTAGGTAGGCACAGTGAAAACCACTGGCGACTGATACACGAGAGATCCTCAAGGGGAGAAATCTCAAAAGTAGCTAAGCATCAGTAGGAAGACACAGTGAGAACCACTGATGACTGATGCAAGAAAAAGAACTCCAAAAATGATAGGACAATGCCCCCTAGATTGGGAAGGTGCCCCCAAGTGTGACTAGTTTCAATCCATGTAGAGTCGAGCATAATCTCAAAAGTAACTGAAAGCAAGTGCATGAGCTAGCAAACTAAAGCAGGAAACAAAATAAAGTAGGAAATGGGAAAGCAAACTAAAGCAGGAAAGCAAGAGCCAAGCAGTGCTACAATAGGTATGGCATTAGGGAACAAGAGGCACCTATTTACTAGGTTTTCACCATCTTGGCAGAGATTCTATTTTTGCTACCATGACACCTGTTTGCCAAGTTTTCATCAATGACACATTTTTCTCTTTTTCATTTTTTTTGTACTTTTCTCTTTTTTCATTTTTTCTTGATTATTATCAAGGCACCTATTTACTAGGTTTTCACCAGGATAATAGATGCATCAAAGTGCCTGTTTACCAGGTTTTCACTAAGATGATCATTTTTTCAAGACATTTTGAAATTTTTAGGATTTTTTCAAAATAAAGTATGTACATGAGCATACAGGGAATGTCTTAGCTGTAGAATCTCTTTAGGTGTAGAGCGTTGATCAATACTTTGAGCTATTCTCCTTTAGTAGTAGATAGTTGATAAGCACCAGACCCAAATGCTACAGTGATGATGTATGGATCGAGCCAGTTTGGTTCAAACTTTCCTTTCTGTATCTGTTGTTGTTGATTCTTGGGGTTCTCTCTCAGGACGAGATCACCTACTTGGAATTCCCTTGGTCTGAATTTCTTATTGCAGCTCTTAGACATTCTTTTTTGGTATGCTCTTAGATGATTGAATGCCACTTGTCGACGTTCATCCAGTAACTCTAGCTCTTGCAACCAAGATATTCTAATGTCTTCATCAATAATGAGGTTCTTCAAAGAGACTCACAATGTAGGAATCTCGACCTCAATAGGAAACACAACATCCACACCATAGACTAAGGCAAAGGGCATGGCCCCTATTGGAGTTTGAATGCTTTTTCTATAGGCCCATAAAGCCAGATTAATCTGGAGGTGTCAATCTCTACCAGATTTATGAACTGTTCTGTGCAGGATCTTGAGAATTATCTTGTTGGAAGCTTTTGCCTGTCCATTACCCTAGGGATAATAGATCAAGGACCAATGCTGAATGATTATGAACTTAGTACATAATTCCTTTAGATCTTTGTTCTTGAACTGCCCCCCGTTGTTAGTGATTATTGACAAGGGTACACCATATCTATAGATGATGTAATTCAGTATGAACCTTGCTACAAACTTGCCATCAGCTATAGTTAGAGGCACTGCCTCGACCCATTTAGTAAAATAATTTGTGGCTATGATAATAAACTTGTGTCCTTTTGAGGAAGACAGATGTATCTGACCCACCAAATCAAAGGCCCATTGCTGAAATGGCCAAAAATTGATGAAGGGAATAAGCTCCTTGGTAGGAGTGTGAATCATATTTCTGTGAAGCTGACACTGTTTGTAAGATTTGGCATATTGTATAGCTTCCTTTTCCATTTTCAGCCAATAGTAACTAGCTCTAATAAGTTTACGAGCTAATGTCAGACCACTCGAATGAGAACCATAGATGCCCTCATGCACCTCAGCTAACATACATTTGGACTTGTCGGGCTCTAGAAACCTAAGGAGGGTACCATCTAGACCTTGTCTATACAAGTCGTTAGCTACTATGACATATCATGAAGCACTGCAGATTAGGTGGCATTTTTTGTTTTGGGTATAAGTGTCTGGAATAATTTGGTCCTAGAGATAGGATTAAATATGATGGTAGCGAGATGAATCATGTCCAATGATTGAACAAATCATCTTGGAGTTAGGGGTATTGTAGGCTGGGTAGCGTAATGTCTCCACCAAGAATTCATGTCTGAAGTCATATTCTAGCATCTATAGCATGGAGGCAAGAGTTTCCATGGCATCAGCTTCTTTGTTATCTGCTCTTGGAATTTGCTAGAAAGTGATGTGTGCAAAGTACTTTTTTAGATCATCCACCATCCATTTATAAGGCACCAAATTTTCATCCTTTGTTTGATAGGTATCATTAACTTGATTGAAGACCAATTGTGAGTCTCCAAAGACCTTTAGTTCATCCACATGCCAGTCAATAGCTATCTTCATGCCAATGATTAAAGCTTCATATTCAGCGATGTTATTTGTGCAAGGGAACAACATTTTATATGCCTTTGGTAAAGAGTATCTCTATGATGTGACAAACAGTATTCTGGCACCAGACCCTTGTTGGGTGAAAGATCCGTAAAAATACATGCTCCATGTTTGATGTGTAAGAAGCATTATGGACTCATGTGGAAATTCAATTTTCAATGGTTGATGATCCTTGAGAGGAGCTTCTGCCTACCAACTGATCTGCAATAGCTTGTCCTTTAATAGCCTTTCTCTCTACATACTCAATGTCAAACTCACTGAGTATCATGACCCATTTCGCTAGTCTACCTGTGAGGGTAGCTTTGCTGAGTAAGTACTTTAACAGATCAATTTTAGCAATAAGTCTTGTAGTGTGAGCAAGCATATAGTACCATAATTTCTGTGAAGCAAACACCACTACTAGACAAGATTTTTCAATGACTAAATAGTTCATCTCATAAGAGACCAGAGTTCTAATGATGTAATAAATGGTTCTGTCCTTGTTATTTTGGTCTTCTTGAGCCAAAAGAGCACCTAGAGATGTGTTTATAGCTAAAATATAAAGGATGAGTGGCTTCCCATGAATAGAAGGCATCAAGATTGGTGGATTTTCAAGATATTTCTTGATTTGAGTGAGCCCTTTGTCACATTCTTCATTCCACTCATAAGTCACACCTTTATGTAGAGTTTTGGTGAATGGCTATGACTTATCGGCTAGTTGTGCAATGAAGTGCCGAATAGATTGTAGTCTACCTTAAAGTCCTCTCATATGATTGATATTCTTTGGTGATAGCTTGAACTTTCTCAGGATCTACCTCTATACCTTTAGCAGATATGATATAACCCAATAGCTTACCAGAAGTAACACCAAATGCACACTTTTTTGGATTGAGCCCGAGACTGAATTGTTCCATTTGATCTAGTATAGGACCTAGATCTACAAGATGTGTTTTCCACTAGATGCTTTTAGCCAAAGTGTCATCTACATAGTCTTCCATTATTTTGTGCATCATGTCATGAAAAATAGTGGTGACAGCTCTTTGATATGTAGCTCCAGAATTTTTCAATCCAAAGGGCATGACATTCCAATAGAATTTTCCCCAAGAACATGTGAAGGCTATCTTTTCTTGGTCTTCTAGTGCAATTTTTATTTGATTATAACCAGAAAATCCATCCATTAGAGAGTACATTTGGTAGCTAGCTGTCATGTCCACTATCATGTCAATATTAGGCAATGGGAAATCATCTTTAGGACATGATTTATTTAGGTCCCTGAAGTTTTTGCACATGCAAATAGATTTATCATGCTTTGTAACTGGAACAATATTAGAGATCCACTCTATATAGTCAATAGCTCTAATGAAACCAGCTTTGAGAAGTTTTTCTAGCTCTGCTTTGACTAAAAGTGCCACATGTAGATGCATCTTCCGAAGCTTTTGTTTGACAAGCTTGACACTTGGTGCAATAGATAGATGATGCATGATTAGATTGGGATCCAATCCAGGCATATCAGAGTAAGTCCATGCAAAATTAATTTTCTTGCTTCAAAAGAAATTGGTGAATTCCTCTTTCTCTTCTGCAGATAGTGATTGTGCTAGATGAATAATCTGAGGTGTAGCTTATGTACCCAAATTCACTGGTTGGGTCGGCTCAATCAACACTGATGATCTTTCTTGAAAATGACTAGGAAGTGTATCAAGTATCTCATCCTTCGGCACCTCAGAGAGGTTTTCACCCTTGGATACGTCTTTTATTTTTACTTTTTTTGGCTCTGACATTGCCACAATGTGGTTTTCACCATTAGAGCACCTATTCTTTTTTATTTTAATTTTATGACTAAGATACTTGATATCAGATTCAGTCATATTGATACTATCTTCACTGGTGGAGAACATCACAAGTTCGATAGTGTTAAGATAACAAGCATGAGTGTAGTCATTCTGGAACATAAGGACTTCGCTAGCTGGAGAGGGAGAGTTCCAGTTGATAAGTTCGGGATGGCGGAGTGAAAGAGAAGTGGTGGGTTCAAGTGCATTCATAGTATAGCCATCAAAAGCATGGATGAGTAAGTCAAGACCAAGAGCGATCTCATCCAAAGGTGTGTTTGATTCTTCTTGAGTCCTCACAGTGGAAGTAGAGGGAATGTCAGCGTTAGTAAATTCGCACTTGGTCATCCTAACACTAGACCCTTCACCTATTTTGAAAAGGTTTTCATACACATGAACAACATCTATATCTTTATCAAAAGTGGCATCAGATAGAGAGTCAAACTCATATTCATGTGAGTCAGTGATGCTTGATATGGAAATTCCATCAACACTAGCTATACCATCTGAATCATCTTCATCTCTTGTAGTATTAATGGATTGTTCAAGTTGATCTTATTCAAACTGCTCTTGCAAATGTGGTGGTATGTACCATTCATCTTGAAAATTAGGATCAGCCATTTGTATTTCTCTCCATTGGTCATACGTGAGTCGATGCACTAAAGTGGTGTCATCGGAATCACTATCAGTCTCTACCAAGTGGATAGGTATAATAGGATCATTTGGTCCTTCAAAGAATGCATCAAGGTCCAGAGGAATAGGATATAGAAAAGTATCCTCATCAGAGTTGTTCTTTGATTTATCAACTGAAGCAGTGTCTTCAGGTTCTGGGCAGAATTTTGGTACTGGTACTGGTACAAACTTGTTAATCCCTAGATGAAATAAGATTTTCTTAAAGCCTAGACCTGAGGTGTCCTTGGTACAATGACCTGTGGCTTCAATTGGTTTAAGCAAACCATTATCATTCACCCCTATAGGGCCACTCCCTTTATAACCAAAGTGCTTCATGATTTTGAAGGCTTCACTGTATGGTTCTTGTTCTAAGTCATGAGCAGGAGTGATTTGTTCAAATGTTTCTTTTCCTTTGTAAAGCCAAGCTGTAATAGCTCTTTCCTCATCTTCATCTTCTAATGGCATTGTGGCCTTAACAAAGGCACCATCATAGATTATTTGGGGAGAACAAGCAAAAGGTTTGTTGTTCTCTGAGGATCTCCCATAGGAATGCGGAGACAGAGGTAGAGCCAATAATGATAACACAGGTTCAATTTGATACCCTCCCATGTCTGTATCCTTAAGCTTCAGAGTCTATTCCATTTCCTTAAGCTTGTCATCATAGAATTTAGTGGACTCTCTATTAGTTGGGACAAGACTGTCTGTAGATTACGCGAGTGTGTTGCAAGAATAGTTGGTATTGGCATGTACTGTCACTTCTGCTTCATGGAACAGGAACTTGATACGTTGATGATATGTAGATAGAACAACTTGCATTTCATGGATCCATGGTCTACCCAACAATATATTATATGCCAGAGGAATATCTAGAACTTGGCAAATGATGTCTCTTTCAATAGGCCCAACTCGGATTGGCAACACAACCAAACCTTTTAGATTTGCGTTCTTCTTCATCATATGCCTTAATGGTGATTTTCTTATGGACATCTATGCAATCTTCATCATAGCCTAATTGAGTGAGCAGCTTAGCAAAGCAAATATTGAGGCCAACACCATTGTCAATGAGGATGCGGTGGACGTGCTTTGGACCTATCATGACTTCTATATGCAAAGGAGCATTGTGTGGATGACTCAATGAATGGTCATCTTGTTCAGAAAAGGACAAATAGTGCAGTGAGGTTGGGTGACCCACCATGGATTGAAATCGATCAAGATCCAAATCTTTTGGGATGTTCTCCTCGGAGAGGGCTTTATCCAGAATCTCCCTATGAGCAGGCGAGATCTTCAACAACTCAAAGATAGTGATCTGAGCATTGGTATGTTGTAGCTGGTCTAGAAGGCTATAATTAGCCATGCTAGATGTAGGGACCGATTTTGAGTTCTTGTTGGTAGGACCAACAATAGTTTTATCCGCAGGTTGCTTTGGAGTAGACGTAGAAGGGTCGGGACCTTTAATGGTTATTTTTGCATGAGAGCGAGTAACAATGTTTGTGCAATCCTGAGATGATTTAGGTTTGGAAGAATGAGACCCGGGGCCTTGCAAGAGAAAAGGATTCTTAGGCTTAAGAGCATCTTCGCTCCCCTTAATAGTAATCACATCGCAATACTCAACCTCAATAGGTTCAATCATGTTGATGACATTGTCATTGGTAGTGTACATGTAGTTGACCTTAGCATTGGTGTTCTTAGTCTTGGAAGATTCACCTTTCTCGTGAGGAGGAAAGGGATCTTTAAATGCCTGATGATCTAAATTCTTGTTATGGTCATCCACAACAATGTCACCATTGTCAATCAAATCTTGGACTTTATGGCGCAGCTGGAGACAAGTAGAAGTCTTATGACCCTTATTTTGGTGATAATCACAGTATGTGTTGTTGTTCCACCAATGAGGTCACGGTTGTGGATCATAGAGATGCTTTTCCAAAGGAGCGAGTATCTAGTTTTGCACGAGAGTCTTATAAACCACATCAAGCGGTTCTCCTAAGGACGTGAACTCACGCTTGGGTCGGGATGCCCAAGGTTTGTTTTTAGCAAATCTCAAAGGTTGTTGAGTCTTCGTTGCAACCTTTTCCATAGCTTTGACCACCTATATACTAGATGAAAGATTGAAAATAGATTTCACAGGCTTCAGAATCACATTTTCAACCACTCCATCATTTACAACATCTCTATTCTTGTTGACAAACTTCCCTTTATCTTTGTTTGAGGAGGAAGACCCTTGTTTGTTATCCTTTTGCAAAGTCAACTCTCCTTTCTTGATCATAAATGCCTCTATGTGCACAACTTGCTTAATCATACTATCAAAATTTAGGGGACCTTGTAATTGTACTTGATATCCAAAATCTAGGACAAGATTGTCCAAAAAGATGTCGAGTTTTTCAGACTCATGCAGTTTATGGGGATACTTCATACAAAGTTGTCTCCATCTCTGGAGAAATGCCAGGAAAGGTTCCCCTTATCATTGTTTTAGGTTACAAATATCTCGAATATTGACTGGATACTGAATATTGTGTGAGTAATGCTGGATAAATAGATTAGTGATCTTGTCAAAAGATTTGATTCCAGCAGGTAACCAAGAAAACCACTCCATAGCTGACCCACCTAAACTACGAGGAAAGAGGCACATAAGATACATCTGATCATGTATGAATTCCATAGATAGAGTGTTGAACTCCCTCAAGTGATCATGGGGATTAGTAGTTCCCAAGTATTTGTCATATTTAGGCAGCTCTACACCTTTGGGAAAAGGTGGCATGCAAAGACTCTTATCAAATGGGAAAGGACAGATGCTTTCCATTATGAATTATTGTACAGGTTTATCTTTATCCCTCACAAGTTGGCTAATTTGGTCTTGCATGTCTCAAATCATCTTTTGCAACTTGGCGGTCTCAGTCTCTTCTTCTTTGGCCACAAGCGTTTCAACTTGGTAGTCTCGGGGTAATTTGGCCCCTTGTTTGGCCAGTTCTAGAAAATATTTCTCCTTCTCCTCTAGAAGGAGGATCTCCATCATCTTGATAAGACCCTTGTTGGCTTTCACCGCATCTATGTCATTTTGGGTTATTACCTCATCTTTGTTACCAAGAATCTCATAAATGCTTGGGACTTGATCTTGTTGTTGATCATCTTGGTCTTGGTCATGTGGAGGAGGGCAATAGTGATATGGCTGTTGATCACCTTGAGATTTGTTTCGGGATTGGTCTTGATTCTGATCATTTTGGGATTGATCATAACACTGATAATTTTGAGAGTGATTAGGACGCTATTTGTTTTGAGATTGCTCATGAGTTTGGTTGTATTTGCCCGGTTGGAAATCGAATGGGTCTCCCATCTTATCAATGTAGGATTTTGCAGTGAGTGTAGATTCAATAAAATGATATGAACAATGTCAAAAGGGTGCAGCTAAGGTAACCTTTGGTGCTTTAATAGGATCAAAAGGGTCAATAGGTTCAAGGGGGTTGATAGGTTCAATAGAGTTAGTAGGTTCAATAATGCCAATAGGGTTAGTCTGAGGAAGTGGCATCTCAAAGTTATAAAATAATGAGTTGTCTTGTTCTTGAAACAATGAGTCAGGTTGTGCTTGAAATAATGGATTATTACATGCCTGGAACACTAGAGATGAGGATTGAGGTGGACTATCTTTTAGTGTACTCAATGAAGAGGAACTTGTGGATCCCTCACAACACTTAGATTGGATAATGGGTTTGAAACAACCTATTTCTTGATTACGAGGTTTACCCCTACCTTGTCCGATTCCACAGATGGGGAATGTGTTGCCACTTTTAGTCGTAACAAGCATAGATGAAAATGTAACGAGAGAGGACTTGGGATTATGCTAGAACTTTGTCTCTAGGATAGCGAAAAAAAGAGATAAGAGGCTAGAATAGCCAAGATGTGAAATGCACCTAGCACAAATCGTCAAGAGTATGGCTAGAACAACTGAGATGTGACTATCACATCACAAGGTACAAAAGCATAGTGAGATAGGACAAATAATAGAGAGATAATGTGAGTTTAGGTATTAATTGTTCAGTTCACATCTCGAGACACTCAGTTTCAGTCAGTGAATAATAGGAGAATAGGCAAACAAACCTCAGACAAAAATTAGATTAGGTAGAAAATTCACCAGTCAATGGGAAATAACTCGCTATTTTGAAAATTAGGGTACAGGTTCACACGAGAAAGTGCTTGTTCACACAAGAAAGTGCTATACTGCACGTGAGTGAATGAAATCTCACATGAGGAAATGCTCAGGTTTTGAAATATCGCGCAGGAAAAGACCAAATTTCAACAGGTTCGATATAGTTTTTGAGATAAAAGTCAGATTTTGAGACACAACATGGGCTGTTCTCTGATATAATTTCTAATTTTTGGATAGTTCCAGGATAGTTTGAATCAACAATCTCAATTTTGAAGGTTTCAAGGATTCATTTACAAGCATAAAATTTTAGATCAAGCAATAGTGACGCAAGAAGTAGTCGCAAATAGTTCTACCAAGGACAAAGCAACTTGGTAGAATCATGGGAGTCTTTGTTTAATCATGATGGACAATTTAAGACTTGAAACAATCACTTAGTTATCCCTACAAAAAAAATGGTAGAGAAGACAAAATTCGTGCCTCACAGCTTACCTGCATGCGTTCACCTCAGACAGCCATGTCACCTCCTAGAGGGTGCCCATGTTTTTGGTGTTTCCAAGGACTCAATAGTATATGTTCAAAGGTTACCCTTGAAGCAGGGGCCAATGTCATAGACCACCTTCAAACATCCAGGTGCATGCCTATGGTGAGAATCTAGGGGAGAGATTATTCCCCCTCCCTGCGCAAAGATTATGTCTCCTTTCGGAGGTGATCTGGGTAGGAAACTAACTAAGAAATTTTTTAGTGGGCTTCCATTCACACTAACCTTTGGTGCCCTCGATACAGGGCTAGGGCCTCATAGCCACACCAACACCCGAAAGTCATACACACCTGCAAGCAGGGCTAGGAGCGGCGCCACTCAATACAATAGACGGAGCTTTCTCAAGATGATAGTCAAAATAAAGAGAAAGAAGTTAACATGGCTTTGGAGTCTTTAGACTCAAAAAATCATTCTTTATTATAGTGAGGTGGAATCACCGGCAATAGGTGTGTACTCACTTGGGTTGTTCCTAGAGGTTCAACTTCCGACAGGCCCTTTAAAGGTGACACAGACTTTGGCTTAGATCCAAGGGTCAGATTTTATGATTCTCTCAAAGAGAGAAGAGCATACTTCTCTACCTCTTCACCTTACCCAAACATGCAAGACATATTCATCACCGAGCTAGTTCATCCTCAACCAATCCATGAGTTTTTGGATTTCTGGTTCTCTCAAAGAGAGAAGAGCATAATCCCCTAACAAGTAGACGTGCTAAAGATTCACTACCTTTCCTTGCTTCCCCAAGTATCTATCATGCTAGCAAGATTTGGGTCTCGGGTTCATCCATGGGCATCACTTCCATGTAATGAAGAGCCTATTACCCTAGCTCACTATTAAGACCCTTAAGAAATCTTCACAAGGCCCTAGTTATACTATGTGTGTAAAACAGTAAACAAGCACAACATTTTTAAATGTCTTCGGCAACCGTTAGAAAGTTTATGTCTTCGAAAATTGTCCTGTAGCCCACTATTATGCTGTCCGAAAAATCAGAGATAAAAAAAAATGGAAAATAATAAATGTCAGAAAATAGTAACAAGAAATTGCAGAAACTGAAAGATTTTTAAAAAATTGAGACCAAGTCTCACGTAAGGAAGTACAAGGTGTAGCGTGAAAAAATGTAGGCACCTGTGTGAGGTAGTGCTTTTTCATGTGAGAGAATGCTAATGAAAGAAAAAATTCATTTGGTATGCTTAGAAATCTCATGTGAGAATCCATACATAGTTGTATGGACCGTATGGATAGAGTGCAAAATTATTATCAAAAAATTTTCAAGAGTGAGGCCAGAAATCAATTTTCTACCCCATGGTGGGTGCCAAAATGTTTATAGCTAAATGTTGACCTCTAATCCAGCCATATACACAACATAGTCATTGCTCACAAAGTGAATTACAAAAATAAGTATGAATTACCCATTTTGCGGATTCATAGTGAATCGACTTGTTGCCTCCTAATTAGTTGGGGTGTTTGAATTACTCTCAAATTGGAGAGCCAACAACTGTAGACCAAGCTAAAACGGAGGATTTAAAATGCTTGAAAATGATAATTTAAGCTATATGAGAATGCAAGTGTAATCTAAGAATTCAAATTGCAGATTAAATCTAAGGAGCATGAAGATGAATATGAGAATTAAGCTAAAAAAAATTAAGCAAACAAATTAATATGAAAGTGCAATTATACTAGAATGAGAAATTATTCTAATTATGAAATAAAAAAGCTTGAAAGTATGAAAATTGAGACAAAAATCCACTATAGTTTTGGTACTCTAAAATTGCCTCCCCCAAAATGAAGAAAAGAAGGTTCATAATATGGAAGAGTTCGGGAGAAGGATGAAGAGTTTCTTGGAAAGAAACGACTGACTCTTCATCTCCATGGATGAAGGTGAGACAAATTGATGAATTATTTAATTAAATGAATGAATATTGCCACATGGGTGAGTTTTCAAGTTATTTTGAATAATTAAATCCAAATAAAGATGTTCATTCAAATAACCAAATATTATTTAATTCCTTTGATGTGTATCAGCTAAAGGGTGTGGAACATCCGAATGATAGTCCTTCCTAAAAAAAATAAGACAAAATTCCTCCGAGACCAAGGTTAACCTGCATCAAGATAAAAATTCTACATCTCAGCTACATAACCTATCTAAGAATATTTGATATTGGCTATGAAGCCTGTAGTTAAACACTTTTATTATTGACAATATAATACTAGAAACAAATACTCTTGTGATTAAAAATCCTTACCGCTAAAGATTAACAATTCCTGCCATGAGAGTCTTAACATTTTAGGCATATTTACAATAGAACTAAATATACTCCTCAGTACTATACTAGTGCTCTGACTAATTTCAAGTCATACCTGGCTAACTATCGGAAAGAAGATAATAGCAGAGTTTCATTATGGGCCTCTAATATTTACATCATTCAGCAAAAGCTGCAATGATTTCCAATCTCCTCAAATTGTAAGGAAAAAAATAATAATTAGTTTGAACATATGGTTATATATATATGTAGATTATATATATATAACCATGTGTTCATACCCTTACTGGATCTGTGAGATCTTCCGAGGCTTATCCAATATATAAATATATATTTGCAAAGCTCTATATATTAATATATGTATACTGTCATCAGTATACCTATATTTATGACTCATTTATAAAAGTAACAGGAAAGAGAAGAACGTCCAGTACCTTAAGCCAAACATACTCTGAAGCCCTGTTAGTTATTATATATAAGCCATTTTGAAATACTCATAGGAGGAAGCTAGAATTTATATATAAATATATATATACAAGCACCCGTATATATATATTTATATATACCATAAAAACATATGTCCCTGTCTCTTGATACTACATTCTCAATTAAGGAAATGATTCAATTGCAAGTTGCCCATTAAAGCAAGTAATAACTTTATTTGTTGCTCAATACATCCCCAGTTCTTATCATACATGTATCCTGTGCTGAATGTTCCAACTTAATTTTAAATTTCCTAGCTGAATTATTTCCTCTTTTAGATTGTTTTCTGGAGGTGATCAAATGTATATAAATATAGATATACTATTATCAACATATCTATATTTATATATATTAAACTATAAAAGGTAATAGGATTGAAGACTTCCTGATTCTGATCTTACAAATCGTTATATCTTAGCTTTAGGCATCAGTATATATATCTATATATACTATTACTAGTATATATATATATCTATATACCTAATATATACTCTGACTTTAGGATCCTTTAACTTAATATAGGAATACCAATTGTGACTAGGTTCCGTACTGTATTCTCAAATGCATGCAATTTTACTAACTGTGCCTCATCTTCTGCAACACAAAATGCTTCCCTGAGTAAAAACAATGCTTAGAAGACCTTGCTAGCTTAAAGTAAGATAAGATGGTTGTGTGATGATATTATTCACCTTCATGAAATTACAAGATTAACTAAGAACAACAAGAATTAGAGTGAGAACTAATCTAATCAATGCACAATTAATCTATCAACATCTCACGGATCTCTAAAATAAAGTGGTAAATGAGGTTCTTAGCTATGATCCTCACTAGTGACACTCTAAAGATGAGAATTAAGCTATATGATATGCAATTAAGATCTATTCAATCAAATTCTAGCTCTATTTGATGAACAATCTACTATGATCAAAGCAATTAAGCTATTAAAATTGACAAGTGAGTGGTGTGGATGCAAATTGCAAGAGCTTTGCTGCAATTCAAAGATATGGAATGGATCCTTAATGCCTCAAAATGCTTTCTACTTATAGGATTTTCCCAAGGGTAGGGGGTAGAGTGAGTTGATCATGGTTATGCTTGGGTAAGGTCAATTGGCTTTGCTTTGTCCATAAATGGGGGGACAAGGAGGGGACAATCATTTAAATGGTTTCAAAAGGCTGGACCATTTCAACAAAAGTGAGTGATTTGTGTCTATTTTATCTCCAATTTGCTTTGTTGAGGGAAATTATGATTTATTAATTAATTAAAGTAATTAAATTTAGCCATGAAGGGTAAGAGGTTCATTTTGATTTTTGCTTTCAACAACTATGTCATTAATTGAATTTAATCAATTTCGTAGTGTTTTTCCCCTTTTCAAGCTTTATTTAATCATTTAATTGAATTTTCCTTTGATTTGAATTGATTTTTCGTGCTATTTTGATGATTTGATTGCACTTTTTGATTGATTTAAGCCTTTTGCCAATTTTCCATGTCTACAAATGCCCCTCTTTGAGTCAATGTGAGAAGAACATTGATTCAAAGATTCTCTTGGTATGATGATCTGATTCTGTTCTCGTTCTGTGATTCCTTGATACCTCTGATAGTTGGTACAATGATATGATACTGTCTCTGATAGTGATATGCTGCCTGATATGATATGATAAACTGATTTGATACTGATTTGCCTCCTAATATGAAACTGATATGATATGATACTGATGTGATATGCCCCACTGATAAATTTTTTTGATGTGATGCCAATTTGATACTCTGATGCCCCCTCAGAAATAAAACATATTGATTCCTTGATTTGAAAGATTTTGATTGATTGGTCCAATATGTTTTCATTTCTAAAAAATATTGATGATATGCCATGACTTGCAAATTTGCATATCCAAGATAGATAGGTCTGTTGTAGTTAAGCAAAACAAGTGATTATAACAACGGGATAGTAGTACCAATGAATGTGATTTGTCAATCTGATAGGATAGTAAAATTGATATGGGATAACTGATCAGTGTGAAAACTGATACAGTTGATAGGATTGATCGTAATTAGTGTGAAAACCAATATGGGATCCTGATAGGATTGATAAACTGATACTTCGCTCTCAAGACATAGAGACACGAACAAATAATGATAGGTTTGATTGCTTGATATTTTGATAGGATTGATTGACGTAAAATGACTCACTGATATAAAATACTGATATGATTCCCTTGATTTGCAAAACAGACACATTTCCGTAAATGATATATATACGGACCTTAGCTTTCTTGGATATTTGGATTTAAGTCATGGGTTGACCCAGCTAGAGTACATGTTATTAAGATGATTGATTATGGAGCTCCTTCAGTTTGTTGATATTATATCATGTTTTAGTTATTGATCAGGACTTGGATGTATCACTTTGATGACATTGTATCTTGATTAGATAGACTTCATGGATTTGTGATGTTATGGACACTTTTTATGACTTATGGACTTTCCTTGAATCTTGATTGAACCCCTCCATTTGATGATTGATCAAGATTTTGATTGAATGAACCCCCTTGTCCTTGGAAAAATACTACAAACAAATGCACATGCAATTAAATTTCCATGATAATGCAATGCAAATGTAGCTAAGTGTCACTAGCTTTTAGCAAATAAATGCCTTGAGGATAAATTTTCATCATTGAGCATTTTGGGACCAGAAAGTCGATACAATCACCACTACCCACTGACATGATGATATGAATACCACTTTTATATCATTTTTGGTAACACCCTTTTGGAAACTAGTACAACCCTCACTAGTTGGATGACCAAACTATGGGTGTATGAATACCAATCCATTTTCTCAAACAATCAAAGGTCAACTTTCCACACTACATGAAAGTCCTCGATGGTTCTTTGGTGACCATGTCGTTAGATGAATTCACATAAGTTGTTGGATATCCCTCAAGACAGTCACTCAAAGACAAGAAAAATATCATGTCTCCATCATCGCCAATCTAGTCAAAACCTCATCGATTAGCTAAAAAGATGTGATAAAAATCAATGTAAGTAAAGATCATCAAAAGAAAGCTTCAAGTGTTTTGCATTGTTTCATGATTTTCAAAAAGTATTTCCAAGCATTCTGATCTTTTTAAAGTGTTTTGTCAATTTTTAATCCTAAATAATAAAGTCAATGAAGGCTCATGGATCAAGTTGTGGTCTCAAATACTTGGTTAATGAACAATGATATCTATCAAAAGTTCAATGAACTTTCCACTTATCCGAAACTCTGATAAATCTCTCTAATGTGACTGAATGTTGTACTATTGAATCCTTTTGAATTTAATGCCTTGCTTCATGTGAATTCATGCTTGTTTGCTAAAATCCGCTGATTAAGATCAAATGCCCCAGTTGGATAGAAAAAATGTTGGACTTGGACAAACTTTTAAAATATTACCAAAGCTCAGTTTATGCAAGATGTAACTCAAAGCATTTTATGCTTTCCTTTTTACCAGCTCTCAAACAAGATCACATTGGTTTGCCCCCAATGTCTTAGCAAGATATAGGACATGAAGGATGGATTTTCAAGTTGATGGATTAGAGATGGAAAGGCTATGATGGAAGAAGTATGTGAATGTGACCCATAGGACTATCTCCTCAAGAGTACCCAAGCTAAGGAAAAAATGATATAGCAATGTGAAGCATGTTTTTGGATAAGCCATGGAAGTCAATTGTGTAGGGCTAGATCATGTATAGGATAATGATTTGCTGGCATGAAAAGGAGTGATCCAAAAGAGTGGACATGTCAAGAAGTTTTTAATAACAATTTTTTTTTAAGTTCTTCATCTTGATCAAGACCAAGGGTCAATTTGGGTAAGATGTGTATAAGATAACACAATCATGATAAAGGAGTGATGGAGGCTATGACGGGATGTTTTGGGATTATGAAAAGACTATCAAGGAATGATGAAGGTGAATTTGGGATAAGCAAGATCACGATAGGGTAACATGGATGCAACAAGTACATAAGATGATGGAAAGGATAACGGATGTCAAGATACTTGATGCTCATGGATATGTTCAACCTTGTCAAGATGAAAGGTGAGAGAGGAAATATGGATGTAAGTGAGATAAATGATAGAAAGATGAAGGATAAAATGGATGAAACTTTTCCCCCAAGTGTAGAGTGCAAGAAGGAAAAATTATGCATGATGCCTGTTTGCCAGGTTTTCATCATGGTACTTGTCTAAGGTGCCACAAGAAGTGGTTTTCACCCTAGGGTAGATTTATTTCTCTTTACTTTTTCTACCAAGGTGCCTATTGCTAGGTTTTCACCAAAGCACTTTTTCTCTTTTTTCATTTTTTTCATTTTTTCTTTATTTTTTTGTTTTTTTGTATTTTTCAATATTTTCCCAACATCGGAATCTTTGGACAATGCTCCTCTGAAAGATATGCTGTAATAAACCATGGGTATGACTAGGATGCTCAAAGATATTGATAAGAGGGATGGAAGTATGGAAACTATGCATTGGAAAATGAATGTGAGGATAAGAAGAAGGTATGTTGCAGATGGGAATGTTGGCAAGATCAACTTTGACACACACTTTGAAGAGTGGTGGAATGATGGAGGAATGATAGATGAAGGAGGTAAGGGTCCTTTTGAGGTAGTGGATTTTTGGATATGAGAACCCAAATTAGACTTGGAAAGTGGAGGATGTTTGGAAGGAGATGGAATGGAAACCTTTGGAAGCTTGAATGTCAATTTTGATTCTTCTTTTGTGTGCAAGTCCTTCAAAAGTGACTTGGGAATCCACATATTCTTTGATTTTTCTTCCTTTTGTGATGCTTTTGAATGCACTTCTTCAATGAGGGATTTAGGAACCCATATTTTATTTTTTTCTTTTTGCTTTGTGGACCTTTGCAGCCTTTTGGATATTTCATTTTTCTTTTCATTCACATGTCGATTAGATGGGACATTGTGATTTTTATACACATATGGATTCTTGGATTTATGATTTTTATGTTGTACATCAAAATTGCTTCCAAAAGACTTAGGAATTGTGGATGAATAGGAATAATATGGAGGGTTCATATGGATTGGTGTTTGGACATTCTTCAAGTATGTGTGCCTTCGTTGATCTTGATACATGGTAGGGTAAGTGAATGGATAACTAGGGATGATAGGAATAGATGATGGAGGAATATATGGACCTAATATGGATGGAAGAGATGAAGACTTTTGTTTTGGGACATAGGCACCCAAAATGGATTTGGAGGATAGTGGAGGTATGTGGTTGCATTTGAATGGAGGAATATAAGGTGTGAAAGGGATATCAATATCTTTGGAAGGAACTGCATCGCCAAGATTCTTATCTTTAGGATTTATC
Organism: Chamaecyparis obtusa; assembly: GCA_027943335.1. Lineage (NCBI taxonomy): Eukaryota > Viridiplantae > Streptophyta > Pinopsida > Cupressales > Cupressaceae > Chamaecyparis > Chamaecyparis obtusa. The sequence goes on from BSBK01001632.1 coordinate 468,137, forward strand.
TTTATACCAATAGGCTCATGAATAGCTTTGATAGGAACACATTTGATAGGATCAACTGAAGCTTGAAGGGATTCATTATCATGCAAGGGATTTGGAAGAATTATGGTTTCTTGAGGTGAACATGGAGGAATATGACAAGGAAATGATGGGATACTTTGATCTTGACAAGGATCTTCGAATGATGTAGAGATGGTATTTTGCTCTTGATTTTCAATATGCTAATTGGAAGTTATGGAAGGGATATCTTGATATTGCTTGGGAAGTGGAGAAGATGTGGAACTTGGAAGGGTACTTTGTTCTTGGAATGGAAGGATATCATCTTGGAAGCCATGAAAGAATGTAAGGGGATCATCACAAGGTTCGAGGGATATGGGACCTTCATCAAATATGGGAGGAGATTGTGTATAATCTTGATCTTGATCTTTATCACTATTTATCTCTTTTCTCTTTGGATTATCTTCTTGACATGGAGCCACTTCTAAGGATAAGGTAAATGTTTGGATATGTATGGGGGATGTTTGGAGGTATGATGTAGGATCCTTTTCAAGGGGTATAATAGACATTGAAGCACATGAAGCCTTGGGGTCCAAGATCTTTGAAGCATGGAAATGATCTATTACAAGGTGTAAGTTAGCTTGGGTTTCTTTTAGAGGTAGCCCTTGAGGGTAGACATAGTTAATGGGAAAAGTGTCATCATTAGGCTCATTCTTTGATGGAGGAATTTTGGATAGATGTGGAGCTTTGGGAGATGATTGAAAGATGAAAGGAGTACATGCTATGGGAGAAACCTTACTAGATAGGGGTTTGTGCATTAGATCTTGCTTGAGAGTGGTACTTTTATCTTCATACTCTTTATTATCTTGATCACAAATAGGTTGATTATTAAATTTCCTTTGATCTAAGATAGGTTTGTCACTCTTAAATGCTTGTTTTTGTGAGGAGGATGAAGATACAGATGGGTCATCATCATAAAGAAAAGGACACCTTAATCTTAACAATGACTTTTTAGATGGTGTCTTTTTTTGTTTTTCCTCATTCTCCCACAAGGTTGATGTGTCAAAATCATGAGGAAGCTTAATTCCTGATTGAGCTAACTTCATGAAGTATGCTTCTTTATTTCTTTCCAAAACTAATTGCATCATTTTAACGAACATGGGATCTTGGAGTGCTTCCAAAACTTCATCTTCAGATACTTCATCATCTTGATTCCAATGGAGATTTTGATCTTGATTTTGATAATTGTTCTCCATAATAGGGTTGATTTTTTTTCTCAAATAGACTCATCATTATAAATGATTTTCAAGGATATGATCTATTTGTTTCACTAATAAAGAATAGCTCCAAAAAGGGTATTCAAATATGAAACCAATTTTTTCTGAATCTCTCAGGAAATATTCTTTGTTTGGCCTTTTGTGTTTCTGGGCATCATTGAACCAAGCATAGGCATGACCAAAACTCTTGTAGGCATGCACTGGTTTGTTGTTAGGCGATCCTCTGTAGGTTCTTAGGTGACACTTTACTGTTACTAAGCGGGTTTCCAATTCTTCCAGGCATGTCTCAATTGTCTCTAAGTGTGACTTCAGTGTGTATAAGCGTGTTTAAGAAAGTCACAGGCATGACTAAAAGTCTGACAAGTGAGTGTGTTTTGTGCACAAGTGGCACTTCTCTGACCAAGGTATATTATTTTGAATTTTTAAAAATGTATAAGATTAGTTTTTGGAACTTTACGTGTTTGAAAATAGAAAAACAAGCACAACACACACATCACTTTGTCATCATGTCCCTAAAAAATATTCTAATGTGTATGTTCTCCAATGTTTTCCACAAGTATAGCACAATAAAAACTTCCAAGCAGCCTACCTAAAGTCAATTTTGGCTTGTAAACATGGCTCTACAAGGTGGTTTTGCTACTTTAAACAGGATTTAGTAAATATTTCATTCAAAATGGATTAAAATCTCTCATCCCCCAAGTATTTTAGAGGGCTTCCCACACGCACCGAAGCACGATTTTGCGCAATCCGTGAGGACTACTAGAGGAAGTTCGAGAAATTAAAATCCTTTTGTCATGCACCCCATTAAGGATACATGCATTTCATTTTATAGTGGGTTGGATTCTCACGGCAAAAGCAAGTGTATCCCACTTTGGGTTGTCCCTCTCACCAACCCTTTAAGGCAATCTCGGGAGGTGAGCCCACTAAGTTCTAAACATGTTCATTTTAAAGCGGGGAAAGCAAACACATACAATCAATGATTCTTTTTCAACCCCGTGACAAAGGGGTTCTTATAATTTGAAGTGTTTTTGGTTCTTTCCTTTTAATGATTATCTATGTTTAGAAATTTGACAATGCCACAAGCTAAGGGAAGATGCAAACTTGATATGAAAAATACCTCAACCGATGCTAGCAAAGGCTAGGGGAATTTTTAAATAGTAGTTTTCTTGCTTCTATCTCCAAATTTTTCCCTTACCTTAGCAAGTGCGTTCCCTCCACCAACAAGTTAGTCAGCACAAACAAACAAAGTGAGGGGAAACCAAAATCAAAAGCTTGAAATACTACAATTTGATTATGCTCTTGATTCTTGTTACTCAAATACTTTGCAAATTTTACAAACTTAGGGACTAAATTCCCAATTCAAAGAAACATATTTCAGTTTGTAAACATTTAGGACAGCAAGGTATACTCTAATAGGATGTCCTTTTTTTGTTTCTTTTTTGCATGCGAAAAAGAAAAAAAATAAAATTTTGAGCACTTTTCTATGATAGAGCAAGTACCTTAGTATCTTCGTCCAATGTTGTCTCAAGAACCACCTTAATGTGTGCTTGATTCTCCTTCTTAATCCTTTTTGTCAAGGCTTTATCTTCTTGATTGACTCTATTTTCTGGCTTCTTCACCTTCAGATGCTCATTCATTTACTGTTTAAATAACATAACAACAAATTAGTCCTTGAGATTTATCAATTTAAACATGAAAATAAGCCAGAGACATCAGGCGACATAATCCAGCTAGTACATGTGAGTAAACTATGTACAGGTGTAACGTTATCAGTAGTGAGCATCACAGTTAAGGGCTCAAGCGATACCAAAAGTTACACAGGCGCAGGCCGTTTAATCAAAAGCGTGACCAGAAGATTAAATTGCGCAAAATAGTAAATGCAAAGTGACAGAATACACTATTAAGTGACAAATTTTCTTGCAAAAGTGTGACTGAAATTATTGTACGCGTGAATGAAATGCTTTTACGCATGACTAAATTGCTTGTACGCATGAACGAAATTCTTTTACGCATGAATGAAAATCTTGTACACGTGATTGAATTGCTTACACGCATGACTGAATTTCTTGTACGTGTGACTAAATTTCTTTTACGCGTGACTGAATTTCTTGTACGCGTGACTAAAACTATTAAAGGCAATGCAAAGTCTCAAATTAAGCGACAACAGTTTAAACATAAGCGATACTCCCTGTGTTGTAGGCGTGATTTGAAACTGTAAAGGCTGAATGCTTTACTATTTCGGGCGTGAGTTTCCAGCTAACAAGCGTAAGATCAGGCTTTCGAAGCGACACTGTAAGGATTCTAAGCGTGAATAGATCTCCCGTAGGTATGACTTTAGAAAATTCCTGTAGAAAACACACGGAAACCAGACAAAAATGTATGCAAAGATGATTTAAATCACAAATTTGTTAGTATTTGAGGCTCAATGCCCCACGGTGGGTGCCATTTTTGGTGATGATATTATTCACCTTCATGAAATTACAAGATTAACTAAGAACAACAAGAATTAGAGTGAGAACTAATCTAATCAATGCACAATTAATCTATCAACATCTCATGGATCTCTAAAATAAAGTGGTAAATGAGGCTCTCAGCTATGATCCTCACTAGTGACACTCTAAAGATGAGAATTAAGCTATATGATATGCAATTAAGATCTATTCAATCAAATTCTAGCTCTATTTGATGAACAATCTACTATGATCAAAGCAATTAAGCTATTAAAATTGACAAGTGAGTGGTGTGGATGCAAATTGCAAGAGCTTTGCTGCAATTCAAAGATATGGAATGGATCCTTAATGCCTCAAAATGCTTTCTACTTATAGGATTTTCCCAAGGGTAGGGGGTAGAGTGAGCTGATCATGGTTATGCTTGGGTAAGGTCAATTGGCTTTGCTTTGTCCATAAATGGGGGGACAAGGAGGGGACAATCATTTAAATGGTTTCAAAAGGCTGGACCATTTCAACAAAAGTGAGTGATTTGTGTCCATTTTATCTCCAATTTGCTTTGTTGAGGGAAATTATGATTTATTAATTAATTAAAGTAATTAAATTTAGCCATGAAGGGTAAGAGGTTCATTTTGATTTTTGCTTTCAACAATTATGTCATTAATTAAATTTAATCAATTTCATAGTGTTTTTCCCCTTTTCAAGCTTTATTTAATCATTTAATCATTTAATTGAATTTTTCTTTGATTTGAATTGATTTTTCGTGCTATTTTGATGATTTGATTGCACTTTTTGATTGATTTAAGCCTTTTGCCAATTTTCCATGTCTACAATGGTATATACATATGTTTATATATACATATATATAATGTGCATATATATAAGCGTATGTACATACCATTATCCTATCTGAGGACATCATTAATATAGCACTTAGCAAGGTTTGTTAAGAAGAATATGAATATATGTATATACCTATACATATATTCATATACTCTTACGCATGTCTAGCTATGTAGCAAAATAGTAAAAGTATCCATTGATCCCCTTCCCTGGGGCATTGCCTCAAGGATTTTATTAACTCCTTACAGTGACATAATTAACATGACTTAGTCCATATAATGATAACAAATTAGCTATGAATATGTTCATGTCAAAGGGAATCCGATCATGATTATCATTTCCAAGTATTTTCTCTAAGAGTGTATAATAATGTCAACCATGTATTATGGAGACACCCTTTAATCTGCTATTGTGAAAGTACTTTTGCCCAAAATTTCCCTATCATTCCCTTTTTGGCCGCATCCTATTTGTTCCAAGAAATGCTCAAGTGTCAAAACCCTCTGTGTTTTCTGCCTTTTGGCCCGAAAACCCAATGTGTTTTCGACCTTCTCTCTGAAGGCTCAGGATGTTTTTGACTTTCGATCCAAAAATTCTTTGTGTTTTTGACCTCCAGTTTGAAAACCCTCTATGTTTTCAACCTTCAAGTGTGCAACTCTGACCAGGCGGGTCCCAGTTCCTCATAGCCATGCAAATGCATTGGAGATCTGACGAATGTCGCATAATCTCATGGAATCTTTCGAGCCCATGAGATCATGTGACAACGGTCAGATTAGAATCTCAGTGGGTCCACATTTTTTGAGTGAGATGGCATATTTCCTAAGCACGCTATCGCGACCAGGTGGGTCCTAGTTTCTAACATCACTGCGGGGCTAGTCAGCAGTCAAGCAAACAACAAGCCGCCATCAGTCAGTGGTTAACATCTTACGGTTGGTCGCATGATCACATGGGCTCTTCCGAGCCCATGCGACCATGCGACAAACCGTCAACAGTCATAGTTAAGGCATTTCACAACAGTTTTTGTGGTGCGGTTTCATGCTTGTTGCATGATCACATGCGGCTTCCTAAGCGCATGCGACCATGCGACAAGCCTCTAGCGGTCAGCAGGGACTTTGACTCTGGCGGTGGGTCCGTGGATGGTGATGTATCCATTTGGACTGAGGTGGCGAAGGTTCTAGCAGGCCCGGGTATCTATGTGGCAGCAGGGTGAGATCTCAAAGGCTTGTCGCATGACCGCATGAAGCCTTTCGGGCTCATGCGATCATGCAACCGTTGACTTTTTCAAATGCAATATGGCTTATTTTTTGTGACTTCCAGGTAGGGTATTGTAAGGTTATGGTCTACACAGTAAACCATCTTTTCCAGCCCTTCTAAGTGCTCCTTAGCAAAACAATTGTGACTAGGTTTCATACTGTATTCTCAAATGCATGCAATTTTACTAATTGTGCCTCATCTTCTGCAACACGAAATGCTTGCCTGAGTAAAAATAATGCTTTGAAGACCTTGCTAGCTTAAAGTAAGATAAGATGGTATATACATAGCAAATTTAGGGTTTTTTGCATTTGACACCAAGTCAAATAAAGTCAATTAGGAGATAGAATTGCCTAGTACAATAGGACTTCAATGATGTAGAAATTTGAAGGAATGCACCAAAATTGATTAGAATTGTAAGGTGCCAATTTTAGGGTATTACAAGGCTAGGTATGTTGAACAACAAGTTCTTGATGATGAGATAGTGACTAATTTATTTGTTGAACTTCTTGATTATGTCAATGAAAATAAAGAGAATATGCCAATACTAGCTCTAGGAACAAGTACAAAACATCAAGAAGATTTGGACAAAGCGCTAGTATTTTAGGAAACAAAAGAATAAATAAATAAAATTAGATATTTTTCCTCCATAATAGATGTTTTTTGCTCAAAGATTGATGTTAGGCCACACCTTGGAAAATCATAAGCTTGTGAATAAACCACCGAATCATAACTTGAACTGCAAGAAGAGCATTTTTATATCTCATTAAATTTGGGTAGAGATGCAATGAGGTAAAAATCAGTCCTATTATGCAAAGGACTCAAGAGGACATGGAAGAAATTTGTTTAGATTTGGAAGAGTTGTTTTAGGATGCAAAAGAAGCATTGTGTTTAGAATTGATGGAAAAAGAGTTATTTTGTGATGCAAAGCAGTGGTTCAACTCAACATAAATGAGACATATTTCACAATAATCGGTTGATTCCTCTTTGCACTAAACTCTCTTCTTCTTGTCGTGACCTTCATGAGGCTACAAGGTTTCAAGACATCAAATCATGCATTAGTGCTTCAAGGTTTACATCCAACATTAGAGACATATTATACCATGTGAAAACACCATGTTCAACCCTGCAATGGCTCATGAGATTTATATTCTCCCAACATACTTGGAACCTCTCTCAACAGGCCTGATTTCCCAGTAGCCCTAATAGATGACAAAATTTGACATATCTTCCCAAACTAATCATTGATTAAAATACCCTTTTGGGCCTCTTAAACATATAAAAAACTTGGGAGTGGTTACTTTGGAACATACCCTTCTATAATTGATTGGTAATGTTGTTTTAAGGCCTAATTAGTATAAAAATTTGAGTTTTGTGGGCATAAATTTTGTTGTAGAACTAACCTATAGGTTCCAAGACCACTTTTGGATACCTATTTAGGAATTTGACAACTTATATCAAAATTAGAGTAGGTTGTTTTGTACGAAATTCCTCAAAAATGATTATTTACTCACTATTACCCTAGTTTCCCAATAGGGTTGTTACGAAGATTGACTTATTAAACCAATTAAATAATCTTATTTTAAGGACTTGTAAGAATGAAAAATATATTTCCAACCATATAGGTTTTAGGATCATATTATGCCATACAAGGTCATACCAATCAAATTACTTGTTTCACAGTGAAAATCTAAAAGTGGCAATCACCACTTTTATCATAACTTTTGAAAATCACAATGAAATTTACTCAAACAAAAAATATTTGAAAGGTGAGAACATTCTTCAACTTTTCCAGCAACTTTCATGGTTGTACTATAAAATACAAGGTCGTACAAGGTCCTGAAATAGTGAAAAACATTAGAATTTACAGATAGCGGTGTTATTTTAAATTTATTTCATCTTCAAAAACCCACAACCGCTATGGCTCAATCATAAAATATCATTTGAAGCCTTTTACATATTGTTTTAATAGTTATAACCAACTCTTTTGGATGCCAATCAACCTTGACCCTTCACATTCCCATTGTTTGCATTTTGTAATATGACAATTTTACAAGAATTGATAACTTTTACATTATTTGACAAATGACACTATAAGACTCCAAACCAATACAAACAAGTTTAATATGGTATTTTAGACCTTATCACATGATTAAATTACCCAACCTAATCTAAGAAACTAAAATTTACTCATAGAAGCTTGAACTTCATGAGGTACTCCTGCACCATTTTGCAATGCAAAAGAAGCATTTTATTCATCTTTGGAGGTTAAAGTAACAACTATAGGAGAGGTAATTCAAATAAAACATCAAGAAGAAGTGTTAAAAGTGATAGTTTCAAAATAATCATTGGAGACATCAAACTAAAACCAACAAGGTGATGGAGCAACATAGCATAAAGGTGGAAACAACATTTTTTCCATAAACTTTGTCATCTCACAAGGATGTCCTATAATACATCTATCCAGAATGGAGGCAAACAACATGGTATAAGTTAAGTTAACACCCAATCATGATGCCTTAATAAAGGAAATACATTCTGATCTTATTTACACACTTCTAGGTAGTCACATTGCTAATCAAAATGAGGAGGTAGGCCACATTATTTTTGTTCTTGAAGTAGTATTGCAACAATTGTCCTATTGTTTTTCACATCTCCATATTTTCTCAGTTGTCTTTAATTTTTTAATACATCTCAAGCTGGGAAGTAAAAGGTTTTACTTCAAAAAACCAACCAATGGTTTCATTTGAGTCATCATCATATTAGTAGTTTAGGGTAGGGTAGTTTTTTTTGTTTCTATTTTGAGTGGTAGCTCAGTTTCTATTTCCTCTGAGTGTTTGATTACACATGTTTTATGTTAGCATTTTGCAGTTAGTTTCAGTTTTAGCAGTGTGGTTTGCAATTTTTAGTTTGAGTAAGAGTGTTCTATTGTTACCTAATATAGTCCAATTAAGAAAATATATATCATTCATAATAATGAATACATGTTTTTGCATGGATTAATTATTGCAAACAATACAAGTCTCATTAATTTGATTATGTTTGATGAGTTAGTTAGTTTTAGTTTCAACATTTTTGTTTTAGTCTAGTAGTGAGAAGGTTCAATTTTCTAAGTTTTCAAGGCAAGAATGACTCTGTGCCCAATGGATTTTCATAAGGCAATTGGGATAATATGTTTAGTAGACAAACACCTCTAAGATGTCACTATAAATGTTTCCTATTTTTTGCTTCTATCTCAAACAAGTGGAGTTGGTTATGTGTTTACAACTAAAAGAAAAGGTACACATTTGGTGTTTGATTTATTACTATTAGTAAAATTAAAATTCTTATAAAGAACAACATATCATGTTTATTAAAATACATTAAAATAAAAAACTATATAATTTTGCATCAATAATTATTTCTGTTGTTCAAAAATAGTAAGGTACAAATCCCACATAGATTGTGGGAGTAATTGGAAAGACACATTATAAAAGTAAAACATGGATAAGAGAGTGAAGTAGAAATAAAGATGGGAACTGTCACTACCTAGAATGAGAAATCACATAGTTGAGTAAGCATCCTAAGATTCATCCTTAGTTCCAATTACCTCTCCATCCAGAGAAAATTGCAAGGAGAGAGAAAGGGTGTATTAGAGCTCAGGATAATGCATATTTATTCATGCATCATCAACATATACAAAACCTACTCTCATATTACATCAGATTAGCTACATATTATAAAGAAAAGCAAGAGAAAAAATCAAGATTCAATGTGTATCTAATGTGTTTGTTCATTGTGTAGATATATATACATATTCATTACTGGAAGACTTTAGCATGTAGGGTAAAATGGAATCCAACAAGGGTTGATCCCAACATGCTATCAAGTGACAACGTGCTACTATAACCAGAGTATAAGATGATAAAGAAACCATATCAATAATGTTATTATGGAAAAAGACAATAAAATGCAGTCATGAAGTAATAGAGCAACCATTTCATTTGACATGACAACATTAAAGACAGAGCTACACAATGGCCCAAGGACACAATATACAAAAACATCAAAGATCAACATGAAGAACTAAGAATTCATAGAAAAACACTAGTGATAAAATGATATTCATAAATTTTTAAGGGAACAATCACAATGGAAATAGATCATTGCAATGCAAATGATTTACAACAAAAAAGTATAAAGTTTGTACATCAATGTTGTTTCCTTTATTAATAGATAGTAAAAATATAAGTCTCGCACAAGTCGTGGGAGTAATTGGAAATATACATTACAAAAAGAAAATATGTATAAGAGAATGAAAAGTAAATAAAGAGATGGGAGTCATCATTGCCTAGAATGATGAATCCCATGGTTGACTAATTTTGTCAGATTCAACTTCGGCTCTAGTTACTTTGTCATCTAGAGAATCTACACACATACATAGAGAGAGAGAGAGAGGTCTATTAGAGATTGGGGTCACAAATATTTATCTATAAATCATAAACTCATACACACCCTACTCTCATAATGCATCTAACTAGCTACGAATATGAAAGAAGATTTAAAAACTATAAAATTTATTATTTATCTAATGTTTTTTATCATTGTGCAGACACGAGTATATATTCATCACTCAAAGATTTCAACATGTGGGGTGAAATGGGCTCTCACAAGGGTTGATCTTGTACACACTAAATAGTGCACTTCTCTAAGTCATTACTTCCAAGAGAATCCATGAATGGGAAACCTTGAGAAAGTGACCTAGAGCTCCCTAGGCATGGAGTCACACAGATGTTGATGGTGCTCTCAGCTAGAGCTATTGAAGCGTGCAACCTTGCTAGTAAACCATGCAATGGGAGATTCAAAGAGACAAGGGCAATAATGCCAATATCCTCAAGAATCAACAATGGAAATGCAATGCAACTATGCTAAGAATGAAGATGCAAGCTAAGCTATGAAAGGAAAGTATTACAAATCTTTACTAATTAAGCTATGTGAGCTAATTTAGAGCATAAAGGAAACTAAGCTAGATACCATGAAAGCTTAAGCTAAGAATAAAAGAATGAAAACTAAATGCATGAAGATCTCCAAAGCTCCAAAGTCTCCAAGAAATCCTGCAACATAAGATTAGTATTCAAAGTTGGGATCCTAGAATGAGAAAAGAGCTCTCCTTTTAAAGGAATTGAAAAGGAATGGACCGTGGAGATTAAGAGGAAAAAGATTTAATCAAGGGTGGAGCTTGAAAGAGGAGCAATCCATGTGCACAAATATCCTCCAATGAGAAAATAAGAGTTGAGTTTTGTGTCCATATAAGACAAAAAGGCCTTTTCTTCTTTTTATAAAATAAGAATAATGCTTTATTTGTGCAACTTAGGATAAGAGGAAAGTGGGGGCTTTTTATTTAATAAAAGGGGAGGAAATTCCTTTTGATTAAATAAAGACTTTAGGATAAAATGGTTAGCCCATAGAAAATAATCGAATAAATGATAAAATAGGATTTGATCAAGGAAATTGATATAATTGAAAAATGTTGATTTTTGAAAATACTGATTCAGGGATTTGATAAATTGCTGAATGGGGGCCCAAAGTCTAGGCGACCATTTTTAGGGTGCATACATTTGCCCCTCTTTGACTAATGTGAGATCTATTTGGGATCACAAAACAACCCAGACGTGTGTTCAACGGATGGGAACACATCAGGACAAAGATAAGCATAAGCTGACAAAGATAAGCTGAAAGACAAGACCAACACACCTGTGAATAGGAAATTGTCAAGTCTCAAATAAGAGATAAGAATCTCAAGCATGGTTTGATTGATAAAGTTGAATCAAGGATTGAAGCTGATAGGTACTGCTCCCTCAGAATTGAAATCGAAATTAGGTAGAGGAGAAACAGTAAATTGATAAATCTGATCAAATCACTAGAAATCATAATTGAAGGTGAAAGATGATAGGATAACCATCAAGCAGTGAAGATATGCCCCAGTTTGACTAGGTTTGACTGAGAAAGATATAGGATAAAGATGAAGTCAAACCTTAGAGAGATGAATCGAATGAAAATGAATGAAAGACTAGAAGGTTGAAAGAGATGGGGATGAAGAAATGAAGATGCCCCAACAAAGATCGAAGGATTAGGCCTCAAATGGTCAGCCAACTGTGCAAAAGAAGGGGACAGTTTGAAATGTGATTTTAACTATCAAGATGAACTCATATTTCAATTTTGATCTCGAAAATGGATCTAGGATGTCGAAATTAGCTAGGGGTGCAATTTTTGCACAATTCTGAGATGTTTTGAAAAATGGTCAAAAAGTCAAAATGCTATAAAAGGGGGTGAAAAGGTCATTTTCAAATCATTTGTCTTATTGTGATTTGAGAACTTTGAGAGCTCAGCGAGAGAAAATGGCCCAGCAAGTGATTTCGGTTCACATACATCGATTCAAGCGCTCCCGGTTGCACAACCGGCCTCCTCAGTATGGTGCCCTGGTAAGTTTTCAGAAAAACTCACCCTTTTGAGTCATTAATGAGCTATTTATGTCATTTTAAAACACATTTTTAATTATTTTTAAATATTTCAAATTTCACTCATGCGAAAGTTCGTACGATACTTATAAAGTATCGCACCCCTTTGATAATATTTATCGTGCGATAGTTCATGGGTCCATAAAGTATCACACACATGCTTTATCCAATATCACACGATACTGGATGAAACATCATGCAATTCTATGCGAACTATCGTACTCAAAGATATTATCACACTATTACTAAGGAAAGTATTGCATGATACTTTATCAAAAAATAGTATCGCACAAGTGTAATAGGAAATATCGCATGTGTTAAATATTGAGCAATATGACATGGGTCTAGACAATGTTTACGTTTAAGATGTTTTGTAGTGATTTTATACATCCATCATGATATATTCTGACATCTGGCTTGGGGTTATGGCTTGTAGGAGAACTTTCTAGCACTGATTATTAGAGTGCTGAGAGTGATTGGGCTACGGTGTGTCTGAGATCTTGATGATTCAGGACGAGCAGACTTGGGGGATATGGGTTTTAGTTACTTGCTATAGATGCCCCATATTTGGGTAGATCATGGGCTATTAACAATGTTGGTTGAGAGGTGGCATAGAAAGCATAACACATTTCATCTGCCTACTAGAGAGGCCATGATTACCTTGGAGGATGTCTATCAGATCCTTCGAGTGCCTAGCCATAGAGATCCAACAAGTATAATCATGTTTATAGATGTTCATAGATGTAAAGTTTCCATATGATAGAAACTGACATGATTATTTGTTGGCATAGGTATACTACGATCAAGATCCGACCGAGGGACAACAGGCCATCCAGGACATGTTCTAGGATGTTACCTTTATTGATAGACACCTCAACTGGGATCAGCTGATGGAGGAGTTTGGCAGAGATTTCTTGATTTCATGCATAGTATGTTCTATAATTGCACAAGAATTGATCACAGACAGGAGCCAAAGAGGGTTCCCATTGGGCTGGGGTAGATTGGTTGCAGACTTGATAGCACACCCATGACGGATGGCATGGGGTCTAGCCATCCAGCAAACATGTACCATGAGCTCCATGAGATTGTTTATAGGGAGAGTAGGACATGGGCATGCGGTGCAGTTCTAGCATAGATATGGGCATGGGAGAACATTGTCGTTGTGTGCCCACATGTGTAGCCTAGGGAGTGGAGATGCCCCTATATCTATAGGTACACAGGTTTCATCAGCCAGCCACATAATGGAGATGTGACATATTATTGGAGGCTTTTGGATGAGCTCACATCATTTCAGTGGAGACCATATAGGGCCTATGAGCAGTGGGGTGATTGAGAGTGGGAGCTGGGATACATGCTATGTAGCTGGCCACTAGTAGGTCAGCACTTTGAGATAGTTGAGCGCTTCATGATCACTCGGGTCTAGAGATAGTTTGGGCATCAGTAGAGGGTTCCCACAGAAACCACTACATATGCCCAGGTTAGGGATGAGGAGGGATAGGGATGGCTACCAATGCTGGACTACCAGCAGGTAGTACAAGACACTATAGGGATATGCAGGGAGCCATGGGACTATCTCCTGGATATGGAAAATGTAGGTACAGATGCAACCTACAGGGTAGAGTGGTGGAGGTATCCATTCCCACAATTTACTATACCTAATGCACAACTAGAAACACAAGGTGGTGATGGGGATGACAAAGATGGGGGAGATGGAGGGAGGGTTAGGGAGATAGGATAGGGATCTTGATCCAGTGGCTGAAAATAGTCACGGAGACAGGATTCTGAGGATGAGGGAGATGATACAGTGAGATTAGTTCATCGACGGGTGGATGTTGGGTAGGATCAACCTACAAGGGGAGGAGGAGAGGATCTTAGGGCTAGGATTTAGGCTTTAGAGACTAAGATATAGTAGCTAAGGATTACCATTGTTGTGAGAGATCAATAATTGATGGATCTACGAGCTGAGATTGAGCGATGGGAGAGGGCAGCATAGGCTGACGCAGCAAAGATCTGGAGGGAGGCAACACAAGATTCTTACTATCATGGTCTCTACATATAGGCTGTACCTGAGGGACAGAGAGCTCCACTCTACTTTGAGAGGGCTAGGAGATCTAACATGGTACCTGACAGAGCAGCAACACCACCTCCACCACCACCACGTGATGGGGAGAGTCAGACTTAGGTCTAGGGTGTTTAGATGTATAGAGACATATCCTAGGACATTATCCAGATTTTGGATCCCACATTGTATTTGTATCATGACATTCATCATATATATGAGGTTTACTATATTTGTGATATATCTTGTGTACTTGTCCCACTTGTGATGGATGTTTTAGTTTTATATTGTCTTGTCATATTGCTCAAAATGTATGATATATATGCTCATGTATAATCTCTCTCATAGATGTATGTTTAGTTCTCATGTTACGATATAGACTCATGTTTCTTAAAATGATCTCTTTGTGATATAGATATGATGATAAGATTAACCCCTTGTGATGATAGGAAAAGGATGTGATGTGAAAGAAAAGGAGCGAAAGACATGATCGAGAAAAGGTGAAAGGTGAGCGCAGTTGACCGACAAGTCCAGGAAAGATGAAAGGAGAGCTCTCTCCATATGCAAGATGCAAAACTAATCTAACATGAACTTAAAAATGCAAGCTACTATGAAAAGTGGTTTACTTGCAAGGTCACAAAAGATTTTAGACTCTAATATTCATCATCGAGCATTATTGGTAGCGTCACAAGATCATACAATACACACTAGGATAACTATGTGAATCTAAATATGATCTATATCAAATAGATATGTGGGAATCCCACCTAGGCATCAAAGACATATAAGTCGAGATGACTAGTGTAGTGAGATTTCCTAAGTTTAATATGGCAAGATTATACTCGCATCGAGACACAAGGAAAGTCAAGATGGCTATAAGTATGCACTTGTGAAAACAGTTAAGGATAATACCTTGTAGACCCTAATGTCAAGTGGAACAAGCATAAATGCTAATGACAATTAGGACCAACAAAATATACCCACAAGCATAAAAAGAAATGAAACATGTCCTCATGCCCCCAGTCTTCTAGCTTGGCATCATCAAAAACTATTAGGGAGAGAACACTCATCAAAGAAATCATCATAGACAGCACACAAAGAAATAAAGTCAAACAAGTCTCAGCGAGTCAAGTGTTTAAGTGTGTGTGTGTAGGTCATAGAGTCAAACTTTGAGTATCACATTTGCCAGTGGAAAATATCATATCATGCTAGACTACGGGTAAGATATCTGATAAGTGTTGAGAAACACTTGACGCTAGGGTAGTGTTGAAAAACACAATTGGGGTGGTGTTGAAAAACACCATTTGCAAGATGTCCTAAAGACCAACACATCCTAGAGACCAAAGCTAACATAGTTATGCCCCCCAGACAAAGACAAAGACCAATTCCAAACCAAGGCAACAAGGTCAAGGCATGATGGAGAAAGGCTAAGTATCGAGGACGCATGCTAAGAAACAAGGGTGCAAAGGCCTCAAGTAGCGCCTGTTTCCAGGTTTTCACTGCTTGGAGATTTTTTTTATTTTTCCAATTTTTTTGTATTTTTGCTACCAAGGCGCCTATTTCTAGGTTTTCACCAAGGCACTTTTTCTATTTTTTTTGAATTTTTTGTTATTTTTTTAATTTTTTTGTATTTTTTCAGGACTTTATATGCTTTTTAGGATTTTTTTTCAGCATCATATATGAATTTTTTTGGAATTTTTTCAGGATCAATAAATATGTACAAAGGATGCCCCCAAATAGAACAAGCATCATGGATAGAACTTCTTGAGGTGCAAGACATTAATAGGCTTAGGGAGCTGTTCTCCCTCTTCAGTAGACAAAAAATAAGCACCTATCCCAAAAGCAATAGTAATAATGTATGATTCAAGCCAATTAGGTTCAAATTTTCCCTTTTGCTCTCTATGTTGTTGGTTCTTAGGGTTTTCTCATAAGATGAGATCTCCCACTTGAAATTCTCTAGGGTGAACCTTCTTGTTGAATGCTTTGGACATACACTTTTGGTAGACTCTCATGTGATCAAATGATGCTTTACGCTTCTCATCTAGAAGTTCTAATTCTTGCAGCCTCATGACGTGGTAGTCTTCATCTGTCACTAGACCTTTGAGGGAAACTCTAAGGGAAAGAATCTCCACCTCTAAAGGTAACACTGCTTCAGCACCATAAGTGAGGGCAAAAGGAGTAGCCCCTGTTGGAGTATGAATATTTGTTCTATAGGCCCACAAGGCTGGATTTATCTATAGATGCCAATCTCTACCATTCTTGTGAACTGTTCTATGGAGAATTTTGAGAATGGTTTTATTCGAAGCCTCTGTTTGTCCATTTCCTTGTGGTAAGTAAATGGAGGACCAATGTTGTTTTATCTTGAACTTCTTGTAGAGATGTTTAAGGTCTTTATTTTTGAACTGACCTCCATTGTCAGTGATTTTTTCAGAAGGCACTCCATACCGACAGATGATATGGTTCAAAATAAATAGAGAAACTATCTTGCCTGAGGCAACAGAAAGTGGGACAACTTCTACCCATTTGATAAAGTAATCAGTAGCAATGATGATGAATTTGTGTCCACCTGATGAGTTAGGATGAATTTGTCCAACAAGATCAAAGGACCAGCGCTGAAATGGCCAATGAGAAATAGAAGGAATAAGCTCCCTACCTGGAGCATGTATCAGGTTACCGTGTTTTTGACACTTTTCGCATGATTTAGCAAAAGCTACTACATTTGTCTGCATGGTAGGCCAATAGTACCCAGCCCTAAGCAACCTTCAGGCCATGGCAAGACCATTGGAATGTCCTCCACAAATGCCCTCATGAATGTTAGCTAATGCTTGGTCGGACTCATCCTTTTCCAAGCACCTAAGAAGTGTCCCATCTAAACCCCTCCTATACAGATCACCAGAGATAAGGGTGTGGCGAGAGGCATTTCGGGTTAAGTTTCTTCATTCAAAATGGTTCAAGGTTTCGGGAATAATGCCATCATGGAGATATGAGTAAATGGCACCATAGCGGGATGACTCATGGTCAACAAGGGTATAGACAACTTGGCTTTCTTGGGAGTCATAGATAGGATAGCGTAGCTCTTCCACCAGGAATTTGAATCTGGATTCATGTTGTTCTAGCTGAAGAAGTGAAGCCAGTGTAGCCATAGCATCAACTGCTTTATTCTCTGCTCTAGGGATTTGTTGAAATGTAACAAAGGTGAAATATCATTGCAATGAATCAACCATTTTCTTGTAGGGTACCAACTTTTCATCCTTTGTTTGGTATTCTTCATTAACTTGGTTGACTATTAATTATGAATCCCCATAGATATGAAGCTTTGTGATTCTCCATTCTATTGCCATTTTTAGTCCATTTGTTAAAGCCTCATACTTAGCAATGTTATTTGTACATGGGAACAATAGTTTATAGGACTTAGGGATTGTGTACCCATGAGGAGAAACAAATAATACTCCAGCTCTTGAACCATTCTGCATGAAAGAGCCATCAAAGAACATCTTCCATGTTCTTGCAATCATGTACATTATGTGCTCATCTAGAAATTAAACTTGAATTGGCACTTTATCTCGAATCGGAAAATTAGCCAATTGGTCTGCAATGGCTTGTCCTTTTATAGCTTTGCGCTCAACATACTCTATGTCAAATTTTGATAAGACCATCATCCACTTAGCAAGTCTACCTGTGAGAGCAGCCTTACCAAGAAAATATTTGAGAGGATCAATCTTTACAATGAGGTATATTATATGCGCAAGCATGTAATGTCACAACTTTTGGGAAGCAAACACCACCGCAAGGCAAGATTTTTCAATACTAGTGTAATTAACCTCATATGACACAAGAGTATGACTGATGTAATAAATAGCTCTTTCTTTCCCAGTGTCATCAAGTTGAGCCAATAATGCCCCCAGGGAAGATTTTGTTGCTGAAACATACAATATGAGTGGTTTTCCTGGGATAGGAGGCATTAAGATTGGAGGATTAACCAAGTACTGCTTGATTTGGTCCATGCTTTTCTGACAATCCTCATTCCAGACACATTTAACCCCTTTGTGCAAAGTTTTATTGAAGGGTTGAGCTCTATCAGCCAGTTGTGAAATGAACCTTTGTATAGATTGAAGACGTCCTTGAAGACTCCTCATTTGGATAATATTTTTGGGAGGTGGCATATCCAAGATTGCTTGAACTTTCTCTGGGTCTACCTCTATTCCTTTGGCTAAAATGATAAACCCTAGAAATTTTCCAGAGGTAACTCCAAATGCACACTTTTTTGGATTTAATCTTAATTGAAACCACTCCATGTGATCTAAAATGGATTCTAGATCTCCTAAGCGTGTATCCCTTTTTTTAGATTTTGCCAAGGTGTCATCCACGTAATCTTCCATATTCTTATGCATCATGTCATGGAAGATAGTTATCATAGCTCTTTGATAAGTAGCTCCTGCATTTTTTAATCCAAATGACATGACGTTCCAGCAATAGGTTCCCCATGTACAAGTGAATGTAGTCTTTTCCTAGTCTTCAGGAGCTATCTTGATTTGATTATACCCAGAAAAATTGTCCATCAATGAATAGATCTCATAACCTACGGTCATGTCCACTATCATGTCTATGTTTGGAAGTGGAAAATCATCCTTTGGGCATGTTTTATTAAGATCTCTAAAATCTGTGTAGACGCAAATGGACTTGTCATGTTTTGAAACTGGTACAATATTGGATATCCATTTGGCATAATCAATGGCTCTTATAAATCCTACACTGAGGAGTTTTTTTGTTTCACTAGTTTTATACCTGGAGCTATGGACAAGTGATGCATAATGAGATTAGTGTCCAACCCTGGCATGTCTGAGTAAGTCCAAGAAAAATTAATCTTCTTGCTCTGTAGGAACTTGGTATATGCTTATTTTTCCTGTGTTGATAGAGACTGAGCCAAATGCACTACTTGTGGAGCCTCTTCTGTATTCAAATTAACTGGCTGTGTAGGCTCGACAAGCACTGAAGATCTGTCTTGAAAATAACTTGGGAGATGATCAAGTACCTCATCCTTAGGTGCCTCAGAGAGGTTTTCACCCTCAGATACATCCTTTATTTTTACTTTTTTAGGTTCTGATACCGCCACACAATGGTTTTCGCCATCAGAACTCTTTTTCTTTTCTTTTCATTTTGTGACTAAGGTACTTGATATTTGGTTCTATCATGCTTGTAGTTGGTTTGTTGGTGGAAGAGACTATGGGCTCAAGGGCATTTAGGTAACATGCTATCTCATAGTCATTTTGGAAAGATAAGAGCTGAGGCTCTTGATAGTGTTGAGACCAATAAATTAGGTGAGGATTGGCAAGGGGTGGATCAATGATAGGTTCAATGTTGTGGATATGAATGGTATCATCTTTGGTGATTGCAGAGTTAGGGTCTGTCAAGTATCCCTCTAAGGTGCCCAAATCAAGATTTATCCTACCAAGCAAAGCATCGTCCACTAAAGCGACTCACAAATTTGAATCCACTAATCATACACTAGACTCATTAGCTACCTCAGGTTGGGAACCATAAGTATGGACAACATCAATGTCCATGTCAACTGTAGAAGAATCAAAGAGAGATTCCCACTCATACTCATGTGAGTTCGTATCTAAATCCCAGCTGGGATGTTTACACCAAGCATATTTATGACGTCTAGATGTGGAAGCTCCAATGTCACCAAGGGTAACACCTTCTTGAATGCCATTCATGTATTGATGTTCTTGAATAGGATCCTCAACATGATCTTCAACAGTGGATTCTTCTTGTTCTAGGCTTGAAACTATTGAGTTGGCAATTGGAGTATTTGAATCTCCCCAAAGGAGATTAGTGGCAGGGACCCAATCTTCACACCTATCTTGTTGATTTTACAAATTGGGTATGTAGTTTGATTCATCATCACTATCCGTTGTAGCAAGGATAGGAGCAGTTTTCTTGTTCTGATTTTTGAAACCTAAGCCAATCATTTTCTTAGACCTACAGCCAAAAAGAGCATGATCTAGTGGCTCAGCTCTAGCATCTAATCTGTGATTGAGAGGACCATGACCTGGATAGCCCATACTTTTGACAAGAGTGTACCCTTTTCCATATGTCTTAGGAGAGGGAGAGAAGTTCTCATTATGCATGTATTTGTCTTCTCTATAGATCCAGTCCTTAACGACCACCTCTTCTTTTTCATCCTAGATGGGCACTGAGGACTCTACAAATGTACCAAACAGAGTCATGGCTGAAGATGAAGGATGCATCTCTTGTGAAGGTTTTCCATAAGACCTAGGTGAGACTGGCAGTTTTGTAAAGGAGTCAATTTGATACCCCCCCATACCAAGGTCTATGGACTTGAACTTATTCTTGCATTGTGCTAGAGTTACATCAAAATCCTTGGCTTCTCTATTGAGAGGAACATGAGTCCCTGCTAAAATTGCATTTACTGATAATGTGCTATCCCTGGGTATACAAAATTCTACTCCATTATAGGGGAACTTAACACATTGATGGTAAGTGGATGACACCGCTTGCATGTCATGGATCCACGGTCTACCAAGTAGGATATTATATGCTAGAGGGCCAACATCAACAATTTGGAACAAAATGTCCTTTTCAATAGGGCCAATCCTGAAAGGAAGGATGGCCAACCCTTTAGAACTTCTCTCTGCCTCATCATAGGATTTAATGGTAATTTTCTTTCGGGTATCAATAACTTGCTTAGAATAACCCAGTATCTTCAATAGACTCAAGGAACAAATGTTGAGCCTAGCACCCCCATCAATCAACACATGCTTAACACAGGTCTTGTGAATCATGACTTCAATATGAAGGGAAAGATTATGTGGATGGCTCAAAGCTTTGTCATCTTCTTCTAAGAATGTTAGGTAATGAGGGCTGGCAAGGTGGTTAACCATGTTCTAGAATTGGTCAGCATCTATGTTGTTAGGAACATTTGCTGCACGCAAAGCATCCTCAAGGATACTCTTATGTCTTGGAGACAATTCCAAGAGTTCAAAGATTAAGATTTGAGCTGGCATTCTTTGTAACTAGTGAATAAGATTATAGCTCATTTCAAGGCTGACTACTAATTTGGTGGTGACATTCTTAGATGCCACTTGTTTGGGTTTGCTGGACTGGTTGGAACTAGGACCTCTAATAACCACAGGACCTTGGCTCTGACTTCTTGTAACAGTGTTAAGAGCTTGGGATGACCTTTGAGAGTGAGAACCCCTAAGCACCACCACAGGTTCTCATCAAATATAGGAGGAGAGCCCACATCATAACCATAAGGATCTTTGTCTCTCATCACGTTGACACTTTCCTCCAGAATCTCAAGGATATTGACCACATTTTTTGCACCTGTGTAGGTATAGTTGATTTTGGCCTTGCCATTCTTGGGTTTAGAGGTTTCCCCCTTTTCATATTTGGGCAAAGGATCCTTGAATGCCTTATGGTTTGCATTGATGTTCAACCCATCAATCTGAAGTTTGCCACTCTCAATAAGATCCTGAATAAGGTGCTTAAGTTTCCAGCAATGTTCAATGTCATGTCCAATGCCATTTTGGAATTTGCAGAAAGATTTTTCATTCCACCAATGTGGCTTAATTTTAGGTATGCAAAAATTTGCTGGATCTTGCAGCTGTGCAAGGTTATTGGCAATAAGCATCTTGAAAACATC
The DNA here is from genome assembly GCA_027943335.1 of Chamaecyparis obtusa. NCBI lineage: Eukaryota > Viridiplantae > Streptophyta > Pinopsida > Cupressales > Cupressaceae > Chamaecyparis > Chamaecyparis obtusa. The sequence goes on from BSBK01001632.1 coordinate 490,174, forward strand.
CTCATATGAGTCACCAAGCTTAGAAAATTGTCGCCTCTCCTTTTTAGGCTTATCCTGATACTTTGGTTTATGCTCTTGTTGGTCGAAGGATGTGTTGAGTTTCATAGCTTGGACTGCACTAGAAAAATGAAGGACTCTGTGATCCTTGGGTTGGGAAGAGTCCACAACTCCGTCTTTGACTACTTGCTTATTCTTGTTCCAATGTGAGTTCTTGCCTTTATCCTTATTAGCATTGTGGTTGTTTTGACCATTGTTGTTATTGCTATGTTTGGTCAAAATGCCTTGCTCTTTCAAGACATCCTCAATTTGACATGCGGTTTCGACCATAGTGTCGAAGGAATCAAAGACCATCTTCTGAACCTCATACCACATTTCAGGCACCAAATTGCTAACATTGATATCAATCCTTTCATGCTTAGGAATAGTCCTAGAATAGCGAGAGAAAAATCATCTCCATCTTTGTAAGAAGGTAACAAAGGATTCCCCTTGGTTCTACTTCAAATTGCACAAGTCTAACATAGTGACTGATCTTGACAAGTTGTATGCAAAATGTTGAACAAATCTATGGACAAGTTCTTTGAAAGTTTTGACGGGAGGGGTTATGTTGGTAAACCACTCCATGGCTTGGCCCTTGAGACTCCTTTCAAACAATCTCATAAGATAAGAGTTGTCTTGGTGAAATTCAAAACTCATGATGTAGAATTGACACACATGATCATGTGGGTCGCCATTGCCATCATACTTGTCATACTGGGGGATTTTGAATTTTCTAGGAAAATCCTTCATACTCACACTTTTGTCAAAAGGATTGGGACAAATAGAGTTGAGTGAAAAGGAACTTTTAGGTGCCAACACCTTTTCCATCATACGCTTGAGTTACTTGATCTCCTCTTCTTGAGAGGGTCCTTGTTTCTTGATTCTTCTATCCACATCAAAGTTGTAAGGGACTTTGGCACCCTTGTTAATCAAGCTCTCTAGGAACCTATCTTTGTTTTGATCAAGATACTTCTCCACATATTGTTGGAATAGTGGCTCTTGTTGCATCCTCATAAAATCTTGATCATCAAAACTTGCACTACTTCCTCCATGTTGAGAGCCATGATGAGCTCGTTGGGAGGGTTGTCTCAAGTTCCTAGGAGGTGTTTGTCTCCTATTTTGTGAAATCATCCTTCCTCTAAGACTAGGATATCTTGAAGGGGTCCTTGACCACCTTCTACTTCTTGGGGTTCTTGAGGGAGTAGATGGTGGAGAGTTGTTTCCACTGTTGGTACCCCTATTATTGAATTGGTCATTGAGTTGTTGGGCTAAAAGCCTATCTTGTTCTTCTTGGAATGCTTTTCTTTTTAATTCTAATAAGGCTTGTTGCTCCACCTCTAAGTGTCTAAACCTTTCTTCTTTAGCAGCTTGTTCATCCAAAAAGGCTTTCTTTTCACGTTTGATCCTTTTAAGCCTTTCATTTGCATACCTTGAGGTTGTTTTAAGTGGAGAGTTGGGCCTTGAATGTTTGAACAAGTTGTTAGTAAATGCTGCATTCACATGAGCATCACCAGATTCATTATTTTGGTCTTCATGTTGTGACCGTGCATCTTGGTGAGCTTGCCCATAATGTCTTTCAGCTCTTTGATGAGCATCTAAATATCTTGAGTTGATAGGGGGTGATTCAGGTTGATTGTCATCACCAAATAGCATGTTATCCCTATGTCTTTAGAAAATGTCATCAAGATTTTGATCCATCGCTTCTCTTTCCTTTCTAGTCATGGTGTAACTCATGTCCATATCTGATTGAGAAGGTGCTAAAGAGGTACTAAACTCACTAGGATTGCTCTTTGGGTCAAACCAAGCTTCAGACTCACTCCTAGGGGATTGATCAAAGATGAGCTCTTTTCCCTTTCTCTTTTGACGAGTTTGGACTAAGGGTAACTAATCAAAGACAACTTGAGGTCACTTTCCTTGACTAACTTGGTACCTTGTCATAACCGACATGAAAGAAAAAGACCCTTGGTGATAAGATGACCCTACGAAACGTCAATACCAAACTAGGATAGTAAAAGTTTTCAATTGTCCAAAAAGAGATGGTGAGATAGAAAGCTGCAAAAGGTGTAAACCAACACTGCCATAGAGGTGTATAATAAAAGGATAAGTATCCTAACACATATGGACAAGGAGGATGGATTTAACCAAATTATATTTGAAATTGAAATTGATTTTTTACAGAAATGAATTTGGACAAAAGAGTACTGAAACTCTCCAAGTGTGTTACCAAAGAATCTAAAGGTTTACTTTTTCAATAGGGATGATTCCTAACTTATCAATGACAAACAAGATTACTTTGTAAAGTCAAAGAATACTAATTCAAGGGATCTAAACACAGGAACCCACGGTACAAATAGGTTTCCAACGGCAGAGTAAGTCACCTATTGAAATCTGGTCAACTAAAGAAAGGCTGAAAATGGCATAAATCAGATAGACAGCAAAAAAAGACTCTATGCAACAGTTTCTAGGCAAACAGTATGATAGAATCTGACCAGGCGATATTTCACATGAAGCAGTGCGACAGTTTCCAAGCAGCCTGTGCGATAAAATCCAGGCAAGCAGTGCAATAATTTTGCAGCAATGAACTATCACATGATAAATCTCAGTACAGTGTGTGATGAAGTTTCAGGATTGTATGACTCTTGACCAGTGAGTGTTAAAAATCTTAGTTTTAAAGGCAGTTTGGTCAATATTTCAATCTGAGGGTTGGATTTTTTGATTTCAAGCACAATACTAGCAGTAATCAGACAAGTTTGCAAATAGTAGGTGATCAAACATGTCATAAAACACTTGCACAAGGGCAAAAGCAACCTTGCCAAGACAAGCAATTGTGATATCAAAGCAATGAAATCTTATGAATGCTACCGTGATGTTTGATATTTGAGAACATTTGCACGGGTAGATCACAATGAGAACACTTCAAGACTTACTAGCCTAAAAAGACAATGGCTCAATACTTAACAACTTGGCCCACACTTGATGCTCCATTGCCTCACACAAAGTGGTTACCCACAATAGATATTGGTTTGTCATGGAAGTGCCAATGACACAACCAAAGGAACACGGATGGTGAATAATCTTGGGGTGATCCGGGTTAGTCCACTAGGATCAATCCTTACACCAAGAAGCTAAGCAAAAAAATAGGGTGGCTTCTATCTATGGTTCTTAGAAAGGGCTTCTGTTCGTAATACCCCTCTTTCTCCCCAAAGGGACTCCTTACCTTGCGGCAAGTAATGGACCTCGTAGCCACAAGAGTACCTTAAGCATTCTTGCTCAACATTTTCCTCATGGTCACAATCCCACAAGTACTCACATCAAGCGAAGACAAGTACTACGTCTACCAGGGTTTTGTGTCCTTGGTAGCCTTGAGTTTATAGTGGGTTGGAATAGCTGGCAAAAAGATTGTCCCCACTTGGGTCGTTCCTCTTGATTGCTCAAGAGAAGGCTCGCTAAAGGATTCTAAAACTAAACAAAGAGTGGATCAACCTTTGAGTTTCAAGATTTCTGTTTCACCTCAAGGGTGAAGAGCATATTCTCCTAGCTCAAAAATTTCTCCCAAACACACCAAGCAAAGGTTCAATTACCCTCTTGCTTTCAAAATCCAAAGATGGGTCAAGATTTTTGTTTCACCACGAGGGTGAAGAGCATACTCTCCTACTACCAAAAGATTCCTACAACAAGATATTAAGTGCCTATGAAAAGAAACAACTAGTATATGCCACACTCAAAATGAAAGCAATTAAACAAACACTTGATTAGTTTTTATGCTTTGGGCAGCCCTGCAAAAATGATTAGTAGCCCTTATGTATTTGGAGCTTTGACATGCATTCTTTTAAGAAAATATTCAAGCAATGAGAGCACCTACAAGCACAACTTGTTAGCCCTACAAAGGTTAGCACATCAAAACCAAATAAAATCTACAAATCAAACTCTGTTCTACCACAACAAATTAGAAATCCGAAGCAAATAAATCAAATCTTGCAAAGAAATGACCAAAATCACTCACTGCCAAGCCTGGGTGATAGTTTTGTCAGAGAAAGAATCATACGACACTTATCAGTATACTACTGCGATACTTCCTCTATGTGCGATAGTTCGTGATACCTGCATGCGACATAGAATAATATGATAGTGCGACAGAATCTACAAGGGTGCGTGATACTTTAACTGGTAAAGTATTGCACTGATATACAAGAAATTGCCATACAACACTAGAAGACTGTCGCACGATAATTCTGTTAGAAAAACAAAGAGCCAAAATACCAAGCTAAAATGATGATAAAAAATTGACGGAAATGCATAAAAAGAAGGACAAAATAAGAGTGTTTTTTCCCACGGCGGGCGCCAAAAATGTACACACTAAATCATGCACTTCTCTAAGTCATTACTTCCAAGAGAATCCATGAATGGGAAACCTTGAGAAAGTGACCTAGAGCTCCCTAGGCATGGAGTCACAAGGATGTTGATGGTGCTCTCAGCTAGAGCTATTGAAGTGTGCAACCTTGCTAGTAAACCATGCAATGGGAGATTCAAAGAGACAAGGGCAAGAATGCCAATATCCTCAGGAATCAACAATGGAAATGCAATGTAACTATGCTAAGAATGAAGATGCAAGCTAAGCTATGAAAGGAAAGTATTAAAAATCCTTACTAATTAAGCTATGTGAGCTAATCTAGAGCATAAAGGAAACTAAGCTAGATACCATGAAAGCTTAAGCTAAGAATGAAAGAATGAAAGCTAAATGCATGAAGATCTCCAAAGCTCCAAAGTCTCCAAGAAATCCTGCAGCATAAGATTAGTATTCAAAGTTGGGATCCTAGAATGAGAAAAGAGCTCTCCTTTTAAAGGAATTGAAAAGGAATGGACCGTGGAGATTAAGAGGCAAAAGATTTAATCAAGGGTGGAGCTTGAAAGAGGAGCAATCCATGTGCACAAATATCCTCCAATGAGAAAATAAGAGTTGAGTTTTGTGTCCATATGAGACAAAAAGGCCTTTTCTTCTTTTTATAAAATAAGAATAATGCTTTATTTGTGCAACTTAGGATAAGAGGAAAGTGGGGGCTTTTTATTTAATAAAAGTGGAGAAAATTCCTTTTGATTAAATAAAGACTTTAGGATAAAATGGTTAGCCCATAGAAAATAATCGAATAAATGATAAAATAGGATTTGATCAAGGAAATTGATATAATTGAAAAATGTTGATTTTTGAAAATACTGATACAGGGATTTGATAAATTGCTGAATGGGGGCCCAAAGTCTAGGCGACCATTTTTAGGGTGCATACAGATCTCAGTATGCTAGTTAGTGTTTAAATAGAGGTAAGTGTGTTTCCAGTAACACTTTGCCTCAGTAATCCAATCAAGCAAGTATTTATCACTTACAATAGTGAGTTTGTTTCATTGTTGGAAATAACATGTATCATCTTGATAACATTACTATAAAAAATAATCGATGATGAATGATTATTTCTAAAAGCATATGATATCCTTCCAACAATTAAAATGGTGACCGTGATGTGTAAGAGAATAAATATTGATATTCAAATGCATAACAATGACCTTGAAATAAAGAAAGGACAACAAGATGGTAAGGTTCAAATGCAATTATGTTGGTATAATTCAAGGACCATGGTACAAAGGAGATTAAACATCATATTCAAAAAGGGTCACCATGGTTTTCAAAGGCATAGAGGACATCAATAGATTGAGTCATGAAGATTAAAGTAATAGATTTTTCATTAAAATATAAGCATCTCTCCATATGTGAACAACACATTATTGAAGGTTGGTATTGTGTTCTTCACAAAAAAAGCTTTCACAATTTATAAACACTAGTTTTAGGGATCATAACAAAGTACCATACTTGTATGGTCATGTAATAGATACCTATTAGTTATAATTTTCTAAGTGGAATTATTTATAACAAGGTATGTCCATAGGGCATGAAGTCCACGATATAAAACAATAAAAATAATTCCTACATGATACATAAATATATCAGAGGAAACCATGTTAATACCAACTAAATCAGACATAATCACTTCTGGAATAACAAGAAGAATACACATATTCAAAGAGCAATGTCATGTGATGTAATGCAAACAATTATAATGTAAAAGAACGCACAAAAAAAGAAAAGGTCGCATCGGAGTCACTATTGTGAAAGCATGTTTTATTGAAAAGAATGAAGTGAGCAAGGATTTTGAATCAGAGACATAATCACACTTTGAAAATTGAAACATTAGTCAATCAAGCATAGCTTCAATATCGCCAGTGTGCTTGTGAATGATGGAAGCATTGAAGTAGATCGGTGACAGTGAACAACATTGTTAATAATAAGGAAAATTCAGTGATACAAGACAACATGGTTGTGTTTTATCCATATCTTGTAAACTAGGATCAAGGTTTTCCTGTATTTTTTACAAAAAAATAGAAAACATAAAAATGAACCAACACATCAAATTTCACGAAAACCCATATCATATTTTGGGAGAAATATTTATTAGTTTTCTACATGAATTATGAGAACAAGGTCATCAATGTCATAGATTTGAAGGGATTTCTTGAAGATATAAGGTTATTTTCATAGAACTACAATGGTAAAAAAGCATAAGATGATTACATGGAAATAGTGAAATAAATGTTGAGCAGTGAAATTTAAGTGCACATGAGATAGTCACAATTATGGTGACAATCAAAGATAAACCTAATGTCATTGAGTTTCACAACCAAGATTTCCAATGCCAAAATTACACAACAAAAATCAGTGATTTCTAATAAGAGTGAATTTCAATCAATTTCAAGGAAATCATTAAGTCAAAACTTCTTGATTTTAAAAAGGAGCATGGAGAGAGAAATTTTGAGTTTGCATATTTTAGGGAGCATTGGAGATTTTATTTTTATTCCATTTTTGCATGGTATCTAAATTTAAATGATAATTAAGTTTTTATTATAAAATACAATCATTATTTTACTATGAGCATACCGAGGTTTTCATTCGATTTGGTCAAAGAGGAGGTTTTTTTTACATGGATTATGTAACTATTTAGGATAAGTTCAGGGACAATTCGACATCAGCTTCGGAGACCATGTGATGCATGTGTGCATGAGGGTGACTCTGGGCCTTTTTAGATGAAAATATCTTTAGTTTCACCCCTTTTTATGAATGATATTTTATCAAATCTAACCATGGTGTTGTTTTAGCATTTCAAGGAGTGATTGAGTTTAGTTCAATTCTAGAGTAGTTCAATTCAATCCCATCTTTCTTTTAGGTTTGACCATCCTATAAGATCTTTTTCTTGTGTTATTTTTAGTAGTTCTTTCTTCCTTGCCTTGTTTTGCTTGTACGAATTCAAGCATCTTTGTATGGATCTCATTTATTAAGACTTTGGAGTAGTATTTATTCATTTAATTTCAAATGGAGAGCATATTTTTCCTTATCATATTGGTGTGTTACTAGTGGTGGATGTGTGAGTTAGATTTAATTTTTGTGCTTTTACAAACCCTTTGATTATCTTGTTTAGGTATTTAGTTTTTAGTGCATGTTATTTTTCATTGATTAATATTGCATGTTGTGTTATTGAAGTTTTAAGTAATTTAAATTGTAGAAATTTGCATTCCCTTTTTGAGAGATTAAGGATTAAACCTTCATATTAATCTTCTTTTTGAGTTTGGGTTGTGAGCATATAGTCTTTTATTTGAGATTATTTAGAATTGTAAGTTTTTTAGGGGTTTTGAGGATAGTAAACATTCAATGCATCACAATTTAAAGATAAATTTATTTCAAGCATATCCTTCTATCCTTTTTCCTTTTAAAAGATAGTTTTAGGTGAATATTGAGAGGACGCTAGCCTTCTTTGAAGATTGATATTCATCATACGCATACCAAATACTTGAAGATCATTCCACATTTCACAAGATTTCTGAGTATCACACTTAAGCATTTTGGATACAATCCCTCGTGACAGCATGGCCAAATAGGGAAAATGAAACATATGCAGAAGCTCCATGGATTTTTTTTTAAAAGAGATAGACCAACTAAAAAATGTCATCTATTCAATAAGGACACCTATTGGCACTAAATTAGGCACCAATTTAGGTGCTGAACTGAGTACCTAATTTAGGTGCTAAACTAAGTGCCTAAATCAAGTGCTAAATTAGGTGTTATAATAGACACTAACTAGCACCTGATTTAGTGTCTACTTGTTCTAATTAGTGCAAAAACACACAAAATAGCACCATCTTGATAAATAGCGCCAAATTTTCAAAAAATCGGAGAAAAATAGATTAAAATAGTTGGTGGAAGAAAAAATAGAGCCAAAAAGAGAGCTATTCACATGGATTTGTTGTGATGATTGCACTTGAGAATGTCCAACTTGTAATGTTCTCTCTTTAACCTTAGCATTGATCATGATAGATAGCAAGAGACTCAATTCTTCATTTTCAATCAATGATACAAATCTCGAGGTTCAATTGTCTTTGGATCTCCTATATGCCGATGAAGCTTGACTCCAAGAGACACATTAAATTATCTCAGTGTACTCACATTTGTGTTTTCCAGTAGAGGAACAATGAAAAATCTTGTGTTGATGTCATAGGAATCTTTCTTAGTCTCCTTGATATTTAATTCCAATATAATTGGTCACAGTCATAATGGTTGCTCATGTTAATCACCGCCAAAGAGTAACAAGAGCTCTGAGGGAGCTAGAGTCCCTGCCTTTAGTTAAAATTGAATGATAGATTTTGGTCTTTGCACGGCGTGTTTCTTTCAATCTTTGGAGCCTTTTACCTTTTCCTTCTTTCTAGATTGTGGTGGATGTATTGACTGGTGAAGAAATTGGGGACAAGGAAGGCAGCATCAAATATGAATTGGTGTCTTTGAGCGGCCGTGATGGTGTTTCAAAGAGGGGAAAAAGTTATATTTTTTTACCGTTGGAGGTGAGGATTTCTATTTCCATTTTTGGAGATCCATGTACAGGGCAGTGAGGAACATTTATTGGGGAGATTTCAATTGATGATGTGTATAGATTACAGAGATCTAGGAGTGGGTACCGAGCATTGATTTGGGCACCAATTTGGATATGGGTTTGTGGTTTTATTGTGGGGTGGGGCAGATTGTTGCAAGTGCGGTTTGGTAAAGTGCAAGAGAGTTAATAAAGGATGGGGCCGAGGAAGGGAAAAATGGTATGGATGGTTTCATGAGGACGTGTGTGCTAATTGGGATGGTGTGTTGGTGAAGTGACTAAAGAATTAGACATGTTTATGGAAAAAATCTGTGCCTCGACCATTAAATTATTAAATTTTGAGAATCATTTCCTCTTGAAGTTAACTATTGACAATCAGAAACACCCAAGAATAGCAGTGAATCCAGATTTGGGCATAAGAGCGAGAAGGTTATGACATTACACGTTATGAGTTCCACTGTATTTCACACATCTCCATTAGAGTAAGTTTAGTATCTCTTATGTATTTTTGGATTTGTGTCCTATTATGTATTTAATTAAGAAAAATAAAAGTTAAAAATACTTATAATAAGTTATATTAATTATAATTTTTCATTATGATTGGACCATTTGGGAATGCTTTACAAATCTTTGTTAACCTGCAATATAGTTTTTTTGCCTAGGCATTACAAGTTTTTTTTGAACTATCAAGGGTCCAAACTACTAAATATAGATATAATTTAATCAAAAAAAGACTTTAAACTACAATATGTAAACTTCAAAAGTTTTAGGACACATTCAATACATGACCAAACTTCAATAAAAATCGTACATGTTTTGGTTGGCTTTGAATTTTAAAATAGGTAATATGTTGTTTTATAAGACTTTTTACGTAAAAAAACAAAGCTAGGCTTTTTTCATTAAAACAGCTCATTGGAATGAAAATATCTAAGTCAAATATACCATCCAGTTATATTATAATCTTATGTTGACCACTTTGATAATTGATTTCAACTTCAACAGAACTGATGTGGATTTTAATGATTGATATTTATAATTTTGTAATGCTTAGAAGACTACAAATTAATAGAATAAATTAACTGTTAAAGTCCTTCAATTGTTATAATTTTGTAGGCTTGAATTTTAATACATCTACATATCTGCATGAGGTTAAAGTATTGACAATACACCTCTATACAAAAGAATAGAGATAAAATATTCTCCATATACAATACTAATTTCAAATCAATTACTGATTCAATAAATGATACACTCTAGCCTTACCAGCATAAACCATAATAAAACTTTTTTTAAAATAAAAAATATATATTTCTTGATTTGATCCTTAAACGTTAAACCATCTTACTATAAAGTTCCTCGGGCTTGATGTTGTAACTACCATGCAGCCTGATGGGCCTAAGCATGTCAGCCGCACTGCAAAGAAGGTGAGCTGGAGCACACACTCTGCGACAGCGATCCTCCACCTGGGTGAATGGTCGAAAAGCATGCCGATCTATTTGATCCATGGGCCCTCCATTACAAACTGTCGTCATGCTCTCAGACCTCTCTGGATTCCAACCATTATAATTTTTGCACCATGCCTGCTACTTCCCCTCCACTAATTTAAGCCTCTGTCAATAATTTCCCCCTTTTCTCCTTTTTATTTTAAGGCATTATTTTTGGTTCTTTAATGGTAGCACTCGAGCTTCTATTTTCAAACAACAGGATGATGTGGAGAAAGAATGAGCTTTGAGTAGTACTGAGAAGGGAGAGAGAATTCTTTTGTGGAAAGATCGGGCTTCGAGGAATTCTCGTCTGGTGAAAAATGGGCACTGGATGGAGAAGGGTGAGAAGCGCATTAGGATTTGGAATTGCGCATCGGTTCCACTGGAGCTTGAGGATGAGAGTGCAGAAGATTTTGGTGGTGGTTCGAGATTTGAGTCATGAAGCGTGGCTGGTTCGAGAGTTGTTGCAGGAAATAATAATGGAAGTCCTCATGGTTTGCAGTAGTAGACGGTTGGGAGTCCGAGTCCGAGAGCGAATTGTCATGCTGATAGCCCTAGGTCAGTGGTTCACACCTCACGGTTGCAATGCCAGAGCAGTCCAAGAAAAGAGACTTTGCTTTGTAGAAAAGAGATTGTGTCGATGTGATATTGTTTTGAATAACCAGCAAAAAAATTTGATAGTTTTTGTATTTTAGGTTTGGAGCGTCATTTTTTGTGTCTAATTTTTTCATCTTTTATCACAAAATTGTGTAAGCTTTGCCTGGATGAGGAATGAGGAGATTTTGCTTTCAGGAAGTTTGATACTTTCAATCTTATTTTTCTTCACGAGACTTTCATTTGTAGACGAGATATTGTGTGAATGCAATATTGTTATGAATAACCGGCAAGGAAATCTGATGATTTGTTTATTTATTTTAGGTTTGGCGCATCACTCTGTGTGTGTCAATTTTCATTTTTGCATCAGAAATTTGTTTAATCTTTTCTTGAATGATAGCTGAGGATATTTCTATTTCGTATTAGAAAATTGTCTGATCTTTTCCTCGATGAGAAATAAAAATAAGAAGATTTTGCTCTCAGGAAGTTTGATATTTTTTTGTTTCCCTTCCAGAGCTCATGTGCAATATGCTTGGAGACGATGAAGCCCGGGAAGGGTCACACAATCTTTACAGCGGAATGCTCTCATTCTTTCCATTTTCAATGCATTGCCTCGAATATCCGTCATGGAAACTTGATTTGTCCCGTCTGCAAAGCAAAATGGAAGGAAGTATTTGCAAGTATTTGCTCCATCTACTGGCCCTGCGCTTGCACTAGGTCCTAACTTGAACTGACCTGCTCCAGCTGTAGCTTTGCCTGTGAGTGGAAGTGCAACAACAACCCTAATTGTTCGTGGCCATGCGGCAGAGGTGGTGGAAGGATGGAAGTTTCTAGTATGAACTAGAAAATTGTTTGTAGCCATGCGGCAGAGGTGGTGGAAGGAGAGAAGTTTCCAGACTTTATCCTATCTTTTTTCCTTATTTTTTGAAATTGAAAATTAATTTTACCCCCTAGGAAAATATGTATTAACCAATCAGAAATTAGTAATTAATGAGCATAAATAAATTTTAAATCTAAAACATTCAAAACTTTAGCATATATGTTTTTTTTGGAGATAAAATTAATTGAAATGAGCAACTAGGAACAATAGTTCCCTGCCTATATATAGGCAGGGACTAATAATTATTTGATCACTTTTATAGCTCACTTATGAAGTAATGACTCGTGTATAATTAGATCTTTAAAAAAATAATTATAAATTAAATATGTGATTCTAGTCTCTGATTGTCGTTTGTTAGCAAAGTCAAATATTACCGTTGCTTGGATTGCCTATTGTCCTCAACCAATCTTATTCACTAAGATTTCCTTGATGTTTATCTGTACTGACTGATCTCTTCTTTGTAGCTACTATTATGTTCAATCTGTGTCAATGTCTACACCTTTTCTTTGACTGGTGACTGGTGACTGATTATTGAATGTGATGGAATGGTTGATTGGTTCATGTATTCCCCTTGATAGGTGAATATGGCACATGTAATAGATATTTGCGGTGGCTTCCTATCAATATTCCTAAGTAGATTCAAATAATACAAATAAGAAAATGATTCCTAATCTCCAACTCCCCATCCACACACTTGAGAATGGTTTCCTTCTTTTTGTATATGATTTATGTGCCTATTCATAGATGGTCATATCTCAATTTGTGGGTAATGTATTTTTACTATTACTAATCAATCATTATGTTGTTATTAAATTAGTTAGAGATATATCTGAACATTAAATTATATATGTTTTTTAATTATTTACTTTTATCTTATAATTATCATGAATATTAAATTAAATATTGTATAATATAATTATAATATTATATACTAATTATGTTATTATAATTAATTAATTATATTACATAATATTATAATAATATTATTGTTTTTATAATTGATAAAAAAAAAGTTATTATTTTATATGTAATTATATATTTTTATTGTTTATTAGTATTAAATTCTATTTGAAAGAAGGGACATCATAGTCTGCCCTTCCTCAAATTGCTTTCCCTTAAGCAATTATATGTTTTTAACATTCACCAAGAATGTTCTCTTTTAGATATATGTAATCTCTGCCTTGTAGTAGGGTGTCCTTAACAATTATCCCTTAATCACAATGTACTAGTATGTCCTAATAGTGATTCTCCTTAACTATCACTATAATAGGGTGGCCTTAGCAATTCTCCCTTGACTACCTCTATAATAAGGTTCCCTTAGCAGTTCTCCATCAATCACAACATAATAGGGTGTGCTTATAATAGTTCTCCCTTAACAGCTACTACAATAGGGTTCCCTTACTAGTTCTCCCTAATCTATTTTTGCAATAGGGTGCCCTTAGTAGTTCTCCCTTAATCATAGTGTAGTAGGGTGCCCTTATAGCATTTCTCCCTTAATGACCACTACAATAGGGCACCCTTCATGATTCTCCCTTAATTGTAGCCTTGGAAAGGTGCTGACAATAGGGTTCCCTTATCAATTCTCCCTTAATCACAGTGCAGGAGGGTTTCCTTATAGAAGTTCTCCCTTAACTACCACTGTAATAGGATTCCATTCACAATTCTCCCTTAATTGCAACCCTTTTCTTAATGCAGGATCGTTGAATCATTGTGCCAAGGATGCATGAAATAGTCTACAAGCAAGCTCCCTTAAGGTTTGCACCCATCTTGGGACTTTCTCGTCATGTGACCAGATTACTCCACCTCTCCCTCCACAAACCCCCTATCCTTGTTATTAAATATGTTGAAAGATGTCATGTCCTTTTGGTAATTTGATTCTTATTTTCTTTTGTTTCTTTTTCAAGTATTGTATCCATTTTGAGGGCTTAACTTCTTTTCACACATGCATATCTCGGTTCCCATTTGATATGCAAATTCTCCCCTTTTATGGATGCAATTCTATGTAGTATGGTTAAGTGACAATTTTTATGTTGCTCCACAGCTTCTATCCTCTATTATTCTCTATAAAAGTCATTGTTGACACCATTTAGGAAGTCATATTTATACGGTGTAGAAATACTCCATTCTTTAACAATCTTTTATGACTTCTATAAAAGTATTTATTTTAATATAAATTTGAGACTATGGGGTCTTTTCTTCTAATGTCAGTAAATTGTCTTTCATTTGTGATTTCTTAGTCTATGATGCATGATTAACCCTTGAATGCTAACTTGCTTGTTGATTTTAGTGAAATACAGTTACATAGTTTGTTTCACAAGATGATAGGATCATGTTATGATACCATTGTAATGTCCCCAATTGGGAGTTTACTTGAATTACCCTAAAATGCTAAATTAGGGTTTGGATTGCAATTTATAATGACCAAATTGTAATGTTCCATCTTTAACATTAGCATTGGTAATGATAGATAGTAACAACCTCAATTCTTCATTTTCAATCAATGATACAACTCCTGAGGTTCAATTGTCTTTGGATATCCTATATGTCCAATGAAGCTTGACTCTAAGAGAGACTTTAAATTATCTAGTTGTACTCAAAGTTTCAACTCTAGTTCCTTTAGTTGCCATTGATTGTGAGAGAAAACCCAAACCAATTGATAAAAAATTCTAGAATATATGCATCCCTCCCAACCTTTTCTATGCAACAACTTAAGGAAAATTTGTATTTGTCTTCTCCGGTAGAGGAAAAATGAAAAATCTCATGTCAGACTCATAAGAATATTCCTTCAATCTCCTCAATATTTAATTCTAGTATAATTGGTCGCATTCACAATGGTTACTTGTGTTAATCACCACCAAAGAGTAATAATTCTTTGATCACTTTTGTAGCTTGTCTATGAAGTAATGTCTTATGCATAATTATATTTATAAAAAAATGAATTACAAATTGATTATGTGATTCTAGTCTTCGATTGTCATTTGTTGGCAGATTCAAATATGACTATTGTTTGGGTTGTGTATTGTCTTCAACAAATCTTATTCACTAAGAGTACCTCAATGCCTATTCACAAAATGGCTATGCAGCCGATTATTTCTACTTGACATGATGGTTTGTTGACATTTATTAATTAATTTGATAAATCAAAAAAGTGGTTTTGTAATTTTTAATTTAATTAATAAATGTGAATAAATTGTCATGTCAAGTAGAAATAATCTGTTACATAGACGTTGTCGTCTATTCGTACTAATTGATCTCTTCTTTGTAGCTATTGTTATGTTCAACTTGAGTCAATGTCTACACATTTTCTTTGGTTTGTGGTTGGTCAATAATTGTTGAATGCAATGGAATGGTTGATAGGTTCATGTATTCCCCCGATAGGTGAATAGTATATTCTAATGCTCCAAGATACAACAATATTATTTCAATCCAATAATTTAACTTCAGATTGGACTTTAGTTCTTGTCCATTTATATAATTATTTATAGAGTTGTATCAATTATAAATCCTGAGTTTTCAAAATATGGCACATGACATAGATATTATTGTGCCCAAGTCCATTTATTGGGTATTTGGAGTGGCTTCCTATTAGTAGTCCTGAGCATATTCAAATAGTACGAATAATAAAATGAATCCTAATCTCTAATGCCCCATCCCCACACCTAAGAATGGTTTCCTTCTTTTTATATATGATTTATGTGCCTATTCATAGATGGTCACATCTAAATTTATGGGTAATGTATTTTTTTTATTACTAATTGATCATTACATTATTACACCAAAGGTGTTCTTATTTGATATGGTCGACCTGATATTCTAAATCAACGATTGAAAATTCACTACCATGGTTGGGCCAATATGGGAAATCTCTTCAAATCTAAACATTGCTTCAGCCTATGCAAACATTCTTACAGGCTAACATCAAAACATGGAGAATTCCAATCTCCGAATATGTAAGATAGACACACTCTCAAATTAATTTAAAATAATATCACGATTAAATAAATATTAACTAAATTAAATAGAATTATTTTATACTATAGAATAATAAATATTATTGTAATATTAATTATATTATAAAATAAATATAAAAATTAAAACTAATTGTAATATATATGTATATATATATACAGATATATATATATATACACACATATATATATATATGTATATATATATACATATATATATATATATATATATGTATATATATATACATATATATATATATATATGTATATATATATATATGTATATATATATATATGTATATATATATATACATATATATATATACATATATATATATACATATATATATATACATATATATATGTATATATACATGTATATATATGTATATATACATGTATATATATACATATACATATACATGTATATATACATGTATATATATAGATATATATATATATATGTATATATGTATATATATATATATCTGTATATATACATGTATATATATATATATGTATATGTACATATTGTAATACCCCAAAAATGGGCTATAAGTTCATTAACCTCCTAAATCGACAAATCGAACAAAATCAACATCAAAGTCCTAACCTAAGGCACATCTAAACATCATCGAATCATAATTGATTATCTTAAATTTTGCATCGGGGAATATTCCTAGTAATATTTCTAATTATCTTAATTATCTTTAATTTAATGATTATTTGGCGATAAATCACATTTATCCTAAGTTTGATTAATTGAATATTTTCATATTTAATTAATTAGATTTAATATTTGCCACTTAATTATGTAATTAAATTTAATTCTATCTATTATTAATTGTATTATTTAATTTTGACAATAAATCAAAATTCTTATCTTTAATTGATTAAATTCTTATTTAATTAATTAAAGCATGTTGTCATTATTTAATAATATAATTTTTAATAAAAGTTTGGTAAAATAGTTAATTAACCCATAAATTAATTATTTATTTTCAAAAATCAGTTGAGTTGAGGATAAATCACTTTATTTATTTATTTAATTCTTAATTATTATGCATATTCAAAAGAAACAGTTAAACTCCAAATCAGAAAATCAATGCAAGTTATTGACTTTTTGGAACTCAACATCCTTTTGGAGTTCAAAAAGCTGATCTAAACTCTAATTTGAGTTAAAAAGCTATTTTTGCATGTTTTTGCATGATTTTGAGAATTAACTATCTTTTATGATCAGATAACTCAAAAATCAAGATGAGTTAATTTGAGTGATTTATGGATTTTATTCATGCACCTCCAAAGCCCTGGATTTCTATAAATTAAGGCTTTAGCTCTTCACAAATCATCTCATATTTTGCACAATCACGCTGGAGAATTGGAATTGAAGAATCAAAGCTCTTGTGAATCGACATCTTTGTGAGATCAATCTTATTTTTGCATTCATAGTTTTCATATCATTGTTAGAATCTTCATTGTTAGATCATTTAGCATTCATTTCATATCAAGTTTTCATTCTTATTGCATAGAAAATATCAAAATATAGATTAATTGCATTCAATTTCATATCCATCTTTTGCATTCAAATCCTTCATTTAGGTGTCGTCTAGGTCACTGATCTCGATTACAATCTGAGAACATTAATCTCGCACCTATTAGAAGGCAGTAAATCGCTTGGTTAGATAGCTTTCAATTTTGCACGATTTTGATTATAGCTAATCTCTAATGTTTTACTGAGTGTTGTGTCTACAGATCAGGTATAATTTTCACACACACATTTCTGGCGCCCACCGTGGGGCAACCCACCTTTGCATGCTGGTTTTGATTTTTTTGGGAGCTAAAACCCCAAAGTTTCAAAGATTTAATTTTATCTCCCAAACGGCCTTGGAATTTTGATCTGAAATTTTTTTTGCAGATTGGTGACATATTATGGAAGCTACAGTAAAAAATTTAGAATTTTCTGAGATGTTTTGAATTTTTAATAATTTTTTTCTTGAAATTCCGGAAAAAATTAATATCTGACGCAAATCAGCATATTTTTCGAAAATTTTTATATTTTCGGAAAGCTCTTTAAATTCTACAGGGGGTCCATTCTTTGTGTTTTAAATTTGGACATGATATCATAGCTCAAATAGTCAATTTACAAAAACTGGTCTGTATTGATAAAATGGGTCTCTAGGGCACAAATGAAGAGGTTTTTCTAAAATTTTTGCATTTTGGAAAGCTCTCTGTTTTTTAGCAGGGGTCTCTATTCTGAATTTCTATTTTTGTGGCCAAAATAATATCAAAAAAATTAGATCTTGTTGACTAGGTCAAATGCAGCAAAAAAAATAAAGTTTTGTGATGGGTATGCACTTATTTTTTTTACATGGTTCAATGAATGATATGAGTTGTCATTTGGGTTGATTTCTGGTTATTATTACTGATAATAATTGATTTTTAGAGCTAACCCTATGGTTTTCATAAGTTGAATATATTTTGCATATCTTGTTTGCTTGTTTGCTTGTTGGAGAGTTCGTCACTTGCTTGCATAGAAAAGCTCAACAAAAATTGCTAAAAATCAAGTAAAATCTACTAAGCGCGTTGCAAGGATCCCAGGTATTCTCCTTCATCTAATAATATTTTGATTTGGGACTTAAAATAAATCTCTTATGTGTCAAGCTTGTGTGCATCTTTTCATGCTTTTGATCTATTTCTACACACTTGCATAATTGATACTAGGTTGTGAACCCTTAAGAATTCATTAAGTAGTCTTAGAATACTTGTGATTGATCTTGATTGCTATCTTGGGTTATTGGACTCGCTAATCCGCCGGCCCCTCATTTCCGCCCCGTGGTTGCAATCTCAGCGCCATAAAGGGGAGGGGTCAACAGGACAGAAGCGTTAAATGTTCCACTTGGCAACCCTTTTGTGCTTTTAGGAACTCCCTTGTTTTCTAAGTTGTGGACTCGTTTTTAGCTTGTGTGAGGTGTTAAGTGTTCCACCTTGTGGACTCATCTCATATTCGCTTTAAACGTTAAGTGTTCCTCTTTCTACTTTTTGGATGCTTTTGGTAGATTTGCTTTCGGAACATACATTTGTGCTCACATAGTAATTAGGCCCTATGAACACTATTTGTGATTCTTGAGAGATTGGATTCCTAGCGAAATCCTTCTTGATGATAGAATCCTTGTAGGTAGGGAGGATACTTAGTGCGTTTCACATTCAACTTAGTTAGTGAGTCTTCTCTTATTGATCGACACATTCTCTCTCCGGAGAGGTTGATAGATCACGTGGGGTTGATATCACGAGCTTTGGTGAATCAAAATTGGTTAGTGCGTCTTCTCTTATTGATTGATACATTCTCTCCCCGGAGAGGTTGATAGATCATGTGGAGTTGATATCACAGACCTTGGTGAACAAAACTTTGTCTTAGCGTGTCGGATTAATCTGCTTGCTTTGTTTGGGTTAAAAGTGAAGAGGTGTCAAAACCTTGAATCTGGAGCCAAGTCCCCTTGTGGTATACTATTGTGAGTCATCTTTAGAGAGGGTTAACCGTAGCGGACAATCCCTTCACAGGGCAAACTGCATTGACGGAACCTCAAACGGTAATAGCCATTTTCGCCATGGTAGTGACAGCCGCTATATAAATGTCCTTGTGGAAGAAATCTCCACGGGTATGGTTCATTGTTGGGTTGTCAGATCTCCCTAGCAGCTCTTGAGGATTAAGTTCTCGGACTGTGTCAAAACCCTGGTGCGCCGGGATTGGAGTTCACCCCTTTGAATCATAAAAGTTACAGAGTCAAACCATTACTAAAAACCCTAGAGAGGCCAATTTTTTCACTTTCAGGTATATGTGCGTTATTGCAAAACTTTTCAGAACATACACAATTAGTACTCTCAGGGATTAGCACAATTTGGTCACTTGATTGTTCATGCGCAAGGTTGCTTTTGCCCTTGTTCATTATTTTCAGACGTGCTTGAAATCACTTGCTTGCTATTCTACGTGCTTGTTTATCTACTTGGCTATTAAAAATGATCAAATCTGGTATAACCTTCAAAATCTGGACAATACAATTTGCAAACAATCCAAAATTGAAGACGTAAAATCTTTTCTGGAGTCAAAAGTCATTTCAAGAAGTCAAAAGTCGTACGAGTTTTGTCAAGTGTCATTTCAGTATTACCCAACTGTCGTTTGAGTTTAGCAACTGTCATTTCATAGACTACCCAGTGTCGTACGAGTCTGCAGAGTGTCGTTTGGAAAAATTTGAGAAAGTTGTCAGAAATTGTCAAATTGCAAGATATCCAATGTTTCCAGCCTAGTTCCAGAATCTGTCAAAAATATCATTGTGTCAGGAATAGAGCGATAGCTATTGAGAATCAGTACACATGTCTCAAAGAATCAATAAACAAGAGGAAGAAGCTATGATCGCCACTATAATGAAACAGATACATGCTATGCAAGTCCAGCTTGACAAACTTGGGAAAGAAAAGGAACCTCTATACTCTTTTCCATTTGATAAAGACTTGTACATGTCACCATGCCCCCGAAAAAAATTTGAGCAATATGATACCTCTTCAATAGAGAGTGACACATCTAGCTTTGGAGACTATGATGACTATGACGACAGACAATGTAATGATACCTATGACACCTCTATTCCTAAGAGTCCTCCTCATCGTTCATTCCTGCTTACTACAAATGGGCCATCACATTGGATAGATCGTGATGGTGATCCATATGATTATGATTTTGAAAGAGATTTTGATGGCTTTTGTGGACAATACCTTGATGATGATCCATCTACTACTGCTGAGGACTATAAAATACATTGTGCTAGCTTGAAACGTCAATATTATAAGGATCTCTCCTCTAAGAACTCTCAGACTGAAAATAAAGATTACACTCTCAAGCAAGATCATGTTAATGTTGGACCTTTGTCTTGTGATGGTTCCCTTCCATCCCCTACTTCCTCCAATACCCATACATTTCCTAAAGCTTCCGAGTCTTTCAAATCTTTCACAGAACCTTCATCTGACACAAGCCCTGATACTTTTCATGTGGTTCCCTATAGTTATCCTCCAAGGCTACCTCTTAAAGAGACTCAAGCTAACCTTCACTTGACTGCAAATACTTTCAAT